>CAHIKZ030002379.1:1167500-1422500 GCA_903632075.3 Acanthosepion pharaonis
CACCAAGCAAGACGGGATGCCACTAGTACGCAAGGGGTTACAGAGGGGGGAGCGAGAGTAAAGAGGCGTGATGGAGGAAAGTATGAAGTGAAAGACAGGGAATAGATCAAGGCATCTGGAGATGTCGACTGATATTACATTTGAATAGTTGGAAATTATAGCTATCAGAGAAACAAGTAATAGGAAGGGAATTCTACAGATGGGTGGTGAGACTTGAAGCTATTGAGCAGAAGAGACGGTCACATTTAACAGTTTCGACAGTGAAAAGGTGGGACCGTGATATATATATATATATATATATATATATATATATATATATATATAAAATTTAAAGGCTGAAAATTTCTCCAAATTAAGAAATCACCGGGGACATTGCTGACAACAGGCTGAAAATGATATTGATGGAACGTCTAAATTCTTACTTTTGATTAAAAAAGTCGTCAGAGTACCAGTTGCTGGAATATCGATGTTGCATTGTTGATATTTATAAAGTTTAGCGTAGTCTGGCATGAGGGTCCAGCAGTGGAGCCCCGAGTAGGATCAAACTTGCATCTGATGACTTGGAAGTCTAGTTTTCAGCACCATACATTAGAATCATCACAATTCCTACCTTTTTATGATTGGTCGATCCAGTTTAAGGCAGTTTTGGCCGGAAGTCATTTTGTGAGAGTCGATATATCTCGAAAGAAGGTTTTATAAATTATGTGTGTATAAGACGCCTTCGATTTTAGGAAATCTAGTATTAAGCAATAATTAGAATATCAATAATAATAATGGCTGATAATTTTGGGGGTCAATGTCAAGATTGGTTACTTGCCAAAGATTGCAATGTTTGGGAGTGCTCGTATACGCGAAAAGAGTTCTCGAATCACGATGAAAATGTTCCACCTCAGCTCACCGGTTGTGGAGGGATGGTACATTGGTTCAATCTCCGGCTAAACCTACAGATCGAATAATAATAATAATAATAATAATAATAATAATAATAATGTCAGTCCTTGCAGACTGTAATGTATCTTTGAAGATCTTAAAAAAATATCAAAGTACAAAGACCTTAAAATCGAAATATCAAAATGTGGCATATGAGGACATCAACAAATAAGGTTGTAGTTGGAGCCCTCGGTTTGAATGTAAAATGTTACGATAGACTCACTGAAGGGATCTCTGGTAGTCCAAGTCTTTAAAAAAATACAAAATATTGTACTCACAAGTACAGCTGACGAAGGGCTTTTGTAAAATGTGTGTGATATTTGGTATTTTTTTTAACAAAAATAATCAGGGGAAAATGTCCTGAAGTCATTTTTAACCTTAGGTCTCTGCTTGGGACCCGGAAGGAAATGTGTATACAACAGAAAACAAATAAAATTATTAATAATAATAATAATAATGGAGCAGTTCTGGTGAGTGAGTGGAAGATGTGGATTTCAAGATGGCGTTTAACTACTAATTTTTCTTATTTCACTAACTACTAAGATAGCAGTTACCATTGTGAGTACAATGGAGCAGATTATTTCGATGAAAGACCAGGAATAATATTGGCTGTCGGAGATATCCAGGATGAATACCAGACATCCGATCGAGTTGAAGAGAACTGCAAAAACAAAAAATAAAAGGTAAGCAGAGAGACAAACGTTAATGAGAGAGAGAGAGAGAGAGAGAGAGAGAGAGAGAGAGAGAGAGAGAGAGAGAGATAGGGAGATGGAGAGAGACAGAGAGGGAAAAAGAGAGAGAGAAATAAAGAGAAAGATATATCTATATATATATATATATATATATATATATATGTAAGCAAATATATGGATATAAATCCGACAGTATGAAAGAAAAATACAGAAAAAACAAAATTCTGAATATGCATTATTAATGTTAAAATCTGCTCTGAACGTCGGACGTTTCCGGTCTATTTAAATTGTCTTGTTAGATGTTTTTATTTAAAAATGAAAATGTCCATGAAGATGGTAACAATTTAGACTGAAACGTCCGACGTCGACTTTTTATTTTTTAACATTAATAACATATTCAGAATTTTGTTTTTTCTGTATTTTTCTTTCATATATATATATATATATACAGAGAGAGAAATAGAAAGATATACAGAGAGAGATAGACAGAGAGAAAACGATAGAGTGAGATAAAGAGATAGAGAGAGAGATAAAGCGATATATATATATATATATATATAGAGTGTGTGTGTGTGAGAGAGAGAGAGAGAGAGAGAGAGAGAGAGAGAGAGAGAGAGAGAGAGAGAGAAATGAACAAAAAGAAAGAACGAATGTGACAGAAGTAAATAAATAAAAAAGGTTAAAAGAATTCCGGATTGCATGAGAGAAAGTAAAAACGTGAGAGAGAGAGAGAGAGAGAGAGAGAGAGAGAGAGAGAGAGAGAGAGAGGAGTGGGAAGAAGAAATTAAAAGCTGGGACTGAGTTTAGGAAGATTTTAGCGAGAACAAATGGAAAATATTTTATTTATTTTATTTTTGTTAATCATTTCACCCCAATCAAAGCAGAAATGCCACTTTTATGCACCTGGGGTAAGGGGTGGTTTTTTTTTGAAGGGTTACAGGGAGTGAAAGTGAGAGAAAAGAATGAGTATAAGGAATATTGAGAAAAAGACAAAAGATGAACGGGATTCAAGAAAACAGTAGACGGCGATTAACGCTGCATTTAAATTTTTGAAGATTATAGCTATCAGGGAAGCAAGTAAACGGAAGGGAGTTCCACAGGCAGGAAGGGTGAGGAAAGAAACTGTCAGAATAGAAGTGGCGTTTGAATTTAGCTATTTCAGCAGTAAGCGGATGGGACCTAGATACCATTAGAGTAGCACGCTTAAATTCATGAAGTCGAGGGACCAGGACATGAAAGTCTCGTCAAAACAGTTGCGAGAAAGAAAAACAAACGAGAAAAGAATAATTCCATTCAATACTAAGAGATAAAAAGCTAAGATTCTACAACGAATTTCACCCGGACTCGTATCTTTATGATGCTTTAAGGTTTACATTCTTATCATATTTTCATTAGTCGTTTAGATTGTATCTACATGACTGTTTTTGAAGTTCTGGGATCATGTCATTTCATTAATCCACACATCATTTAGATTTCTATAACTGTTTTTAGACGTTTTGAGACGAAATATTTTCACAAGTGTACACGTTATTCGGACTTGTATTTTCATAGCTGTTGTCTGAAATTGTGAGATAGCATTTTTTCATTAGTGTACACATCATTCGGTATCGTAATTTTATAGGTATTGACTGAAAAAAAAATGAGATTTGTCTGTTGGAAGCACAGGTTTTCAAATCACGAATCCAAAGATGCAAAGCCTCTTTCTCTCACGATAAAGTCTTGAACGAGAGTGAATTGTGATGAAAAAAAAAAGAAAAGAAAAGAAAAGAAAAGAGGATGTAGTTAAAAGAAGAAACAAAAGAATACGCAATATTGTTTATATATAAGGTTCTATCCCATAATTTCTGAGAATTTGACTGTTAAGAATAATTACTTTCCTTCTTACTTTCTTTCCACTGACTTCGTTAAATGATTCGTCTTCCCTCTGTGTATAGAGTGGCGGCAAAAGGCCTTAATATATCGCGTTGATAAAATTCTTCAAACCTTTGGGTTTATCCTCTCCTCTCTCTGGCTCACACACTCACTCACACACATATTGACGATTGCGTTTAAGCATGAAACAGACGGTCGCTATCGCGTGTTGACCACAATGTCCACTTTTATACTTACATACCCTCTATTCCTGATCTCGAGCACTTAAACTCATAAATACAGTATATCATAAAACTATATTTTTCTCATATACACAGACACACACGCGCGCGCACAAACACACACACACACACATATAAACACAGCACACATGCATACACACGCGCATATCTCTCTCTATATATATTGATTTTCTAAGCTAGGCTTAGATGCGGCACATGGCCGAAAGTATGGGGCATCCCAGTGAGGATCGAACTCACTACTATTCAGTTGTAACAGTTTTAGCAAGACCAGCTTGCTAATCATTACACCACGCCGAGGGAGCTCTCTCTCTCTCTCTCTCTCTCTCTCTCTCTCTCTATATATATATATATATATATATATATATATATATATATATATATATA
This sequence comes from Acanthosepion pharaonis, assembly GCA_903632075.3. Lineage (NCBI taxonomy): Eukaryota > Metazoa > Mollusca > Cephalopoda > Sepiida > Sepiidae > Acanthosepion > Acanthosepion pharaonis. The sequence continues at coordinate 1,171,621 of CAHIKZ030002379.1, forward strand.
TATATATGTGTGTGTGTGTGTGTGTGTGTGTCCAGAAACGTACCAAAAGTCATGAAATACGTGCCGAATATCATGTAGGACCTCTAGACTTGGAAAGTGCAGCGACTCGATGAGGAATCGCTTCTACAATTGGCTGAAAGACCTCTGGATTGATTGATTTATTTGTGTTTTACGGCTTATCAACCTTTTGCAGATTATTAAAATACATAAAATATTTTTAGATTGCAATAATGTTTTGGGAATAATATTGATTTATTTATACAAGTCCTACTAATTTACCCATAGCTGGGTCGGGTATGAGTAGCGGAGTCATACCCTGCCCAAGCGTAAGTGAATATAAAGAACCCAATTGAAATTGGAACTCAGTTCTTCGAATTCCAATTCCGAGACGTTAACCATTACACCACCAGCAGATTGAAGTTAATAGCTCCTGGTATTCCTATGAGGTCACCCATCTAGTTACTGACTGGGCTCGACGTTTATTAACTTCAGTGATTGATCGAGAGCTATTGTTTCAACGGGATTTTGCCGTAGACCGAAGACCTCTGTAAAAATGTTGCGCATTCTGTTGTGCAAATAGACCTCTTTACCACGTCTCTGTTCATATCGAGTGAACGTGGCGGCCAACCCATTTGTCGGAAATTTGCAGAATTCCCTCAAATTTGGGTCCTGCTGGAATGACCCAGTGTCGATGCATGGGCGCCAATGGTCACAAAAGAGTGCAATGTAGAAGCCATCTGTCTCTGTTCAAGTGTTGCAACAGACTCTGCCCGTACGACATGGTCACGGCCACACGCCATTATGGAACCACGAACTGTTTGCACGGTGTTTTGTTGACAACTGCGTTTCCATAGCCGTATGATGTCCGCACCACACGCCAACCACACCATCGGCCCGAAAACAATTGGCACCGCGACTCATTGTTACAGTTCACGCCATGACAGCCATCCAGGGTTTAACTCACGTCCAGGTCAGGCGCTGTGTCCGGTGTTGTGCTGTTAACAGTGGCACCCTAGTGTATCATCTGTGGTTAAAAGTAGCATTCTGGTGACTATTCTGTTCCCATTTTCCATAGAAGCTAAAGAACATTAAATTGGCCGGCTGGATATGTTTTTGGTATCTCCTGCATTGAATATAGATGTCGCTTGTTCGTGACCTCATACAATTCTCGTCTGACGTCCATGGCCATGATCTCCAAAGACCCGTTAATGAGCACTAGGCTGTCCACAGGAAGAGGCTATAATTTCTATCATTTATTCCTGCCACACTTGTAACACCATAGATCTGAGAATGTCAAATGTTTCAATTTCAGAAAGCAAATGACCTAGCTGTCGTATCCTTTATCATACCCCGTTCAAACATCGATAATTCCCGTTGCCTTTCTATGAAATGCCTAGCCGATGTCCATATATCAAACCACCACTGATATAGATCTGAGCATGTACGGCGGTGCTACCATTAGCTTTACTTATGGATTTTGGCACGTCAGTGTATATGTGGTGCTATCAAATATTCTAGGAAATTTGGCGGTGAATAAAACGTTACTTATGCTAATACTTACTTTTTACCGCTCATTTCGAAGCAATCTTTTTAAGTACGACTACACACTGCTATGAAAGGTCAATTGAAAATATTCAGACGCTGTTCAAATTACCAAATTTTTTGGATAGTATTCCTTATAGCACAAAGTATTTCGATTGATAATTATTTATGTGGAAGGTCTTAACGGCCAAATGTTTTTTTTTCTCGGAAATTCTGGTTCCCATGAAAATTAATTCCACCCACAGATTACTTAACCGTTTTCTAACATATATTCAAATTTCCTCAATTTTCGAATCTTATCGCTTGCTTTTCTTTCAAGCATTAAATTTTAATTCCAGAGAATATGCTTTTTGAAGTACGGCTTAAAAAACGCTTTATTGATGAATAGGAAATGATGTAAAGATCTCTTCTTTTGAAATATGTCTATTGCAAGCAATCATTTTGATATTTCGTAGATTATCAAATCCCAAACACGTCTACAGAAATACCATAATCCTACAATAATCATTGACAAACGGGTGCTTTAAGAAAAATAGTTTTAATAGAATACTAGTAGAAGCAAAATTACTAACTGGGACCAGCAAGTCTGCATCTAGTTTCAATGGTGATTTATATCAAATCACCATTGAAACTCGATGCCAACTTGAAACGAAATAGTTGTGGTTTTACTTGTAGTCTCTTGGTAACCAGTTTTCTCTCTACCACAAAAGACGCATAAGTGAAATGTTGATACTAAATAGAAGAGACACAAAGATATTCAATGAGAGAACAAGAGACAGGCACAAGGACAAGGAGAGCGATACAGAGACACAGATGAGTAGAAACAAACAGAGAAAAAGAGATGCAAAGAGAAAGAAACAGGCAGAGAAAGATAGCAAGAAAAAGAAAAAGAGAGAGACAGGGATAGACAAAGAGAAACAGAGTGAGAGAGCAGGAGAGAGAGAGATAGAAGAAGAGAAACATATAAAAGAAATTGAAGGATAAAGATAAACATATCGATAATGAAAAAGAAAGCGATTAATATACACACACACACAGGTATATATATATATATATATATATATATATATATATATATATATATGTATATATATATATATATATATATAATTATTTATTTAAAAATATGATTTTAAATAAATAAAAATATGATTTTAAATAAGTAATTAAATAAATAATTATATTTATGCTCTACTTTTTGTATCGAGCACTATTTTTAAAAAATAATAACAAAAATACGAAAGAACTTTAGATTATTTACGTAACGAGTTCTTTCCTGTTTTCTATATATTTTTACACACACACACACACACACACACACACACACACACACACACACATATATATATATATATATATATATATATATGTAACAGTTTTTCCGGTCAAAGATCTATCCAGAAAACGATCTTAATCTCGTATATGTTGGCTTCAGTAATCTTCAGTAAATTTTGAAATTATCTCTTCATGGAGATAATTTCTATAATGTCTGCTATAATTCTTGAAGTCATTCTACTATTATTTATATATTTATCAATCTTTGATACTCCAAGACAATTTTTTCTGTGTTTTCTATAATGCCTGAGTATGTATTGAGGTCATGACTTCCAGTAGACTAAACGATTTAGTAGAAGGAATACACGACTACATTCACGGAATTGAAAGCTTTTAGGGAATTGAGCCAGGTTGGCGATCTATATAGGACTTACAGACCAAGATAAACTCAAAGTAAAAAAATATATATATATATATATATATATATATATATATATATATATATATATATATATATATATATGATAAAATATAGTTTTAGGTAGGCTATATTTATGGGTTAAAGTGATCAATTTTATGAAAATGAGCATAAATTTAAATTTTGATCGGTGTAAAAGTGTTCGGCAGGTCTATTGTTACTAGTGTATGTCGTGGGGAAGTGAGATCGTAAACATTGATGAAGATAGTTATAGGTTGCAGAGAGTGAAATAATGGCAACCTGCCTAGATCGAGAAGTCGTACTAAAGAGAAACTAATCCTATAGCCGAAATGGGCTTTCCCAATTAGGCAATGGGCAACCGCCATGATAACGCATAATAGCATACTTCAGCTTTAGGAATGTTTTCCCAGATGGAAAACGGAATACAGGTTCGGGAGGTACATTTTTCTGCAGCAGAGGTACCCACTATAAATAGCAATAACAACGGATGTCGGATTAAATGATCAATTTAAAAATTAACATTTTGCGATTATTCAATTTTCTCATTTCCGCTAGAAATATTTACTTTGTCGGTTAGAAAAAAACGGTTGGTTAGAGGCCGACAGGTTGGTTTTGATTGCTTTGTTTTTTACGGCTTATCAATCTTTTATAGGTTATTTAATGCCATAAAGTATTTTTAGATCGTAAGAATCATTTGTCAGTGAAGAAACTGTGTAAAGTTAGCGCGTTAGTGATAAAGTAGCATCCTCTTGGTTCTTTTTATGAAATACAGTATAAGGTAGAGGGTGTCGGTCGAAAGTAGTCATCAACAAATGCGACAGTTCATGATTTGTATACAGAACTAATCAAGTCTGGCTTAGGAAGCTGGCGATTTAGTCGAGCAAAGATCCTTTTCTCATACTTACCAATTATAAAAGCTTCTACGACAATGAACAAGAGGATTTTTCGTTGTCCATAGAAACGAGGGACGCATGTGTAAACCAGAAAAATTAGCGTAGTGACGACGCTCTGAATTGTAGCGAAGAAGATTGTCAAACGTACGACGTACAACCAGACTGTGAAATATAAAAAAGAAATGTTCGAGTATAACCAAAAAAACATGAGCATTTATTTTTTTTAAATCATAAAATTAATTTGTTTTTATAAGGTGTGTGCAAAAGTTCCCAGCGTTCACCTTTTTTTTTCTGAATGAATGCACAGTTTAACATTGTGAATCCTAAAGTGGGAAGTAGAAAGATGTAGTCGTCTGTAAGGAAAAATGAGTCGGTTAGAAAAAAAAAGCGGTTGGTAGAGGCCGACAGAGTGATTTTGATTGCTTTGTTTTTTTACGGCTTATCAACCTTTTATAGGTTATTTAATGCCATAAAGTATTTTTAGATTGTAATAATTATTTGGGGATAAAAATGGTTTACTGATACAAGTCCTACTAATTAATCCATTGGGGAGGGAGAAGATGGTGTTATACCTTTTCCCTAGGGTATTTTGCGCGTAAGTGAATATAAAGAACTTGACTTGAATTGGAACTCGGCTATCCTATTTCCAATTCCGAGCCGTTATTCATTACACCACCCGCACATCCAATCTGGTTTTCCCAAGCAGTTACCCATCTAGGTATTGAACAAATTCGACGTTGCTTAACATCGGTGACCGTACGAAAACCGGTGTTTCCACGTAACATGACCGTAAGCAACATCTGGAGGGGTTAATGCTCTAGGTTTGTACGTGTAACCACGGATGTTACCCGCACCTTGCTGCATGTCACACATATTTTTGTAAGAAAATGATGATTGGTTTTAAATTATTGTTATAATTTGTGGAGAAAAATGATGTATTTCAATATTACTCAATGATCTTGACGATGTGACCTCCATTTTCTGGCTTTCTCCTTCTATATTTTGAATAGGAGACATTCCCTTCTTCAAATTAATTTTAATCAAAGGGAAAAAAAATCCAGTCAGGTGTTTGTGCAAAAACAACTTGATCTGACTCCTTTGATATGTATTTGATGCAATACTTGATTGAATGAATTGATGAGTAGATTTCAACATTGATATGACAGTTGATTTGTTGCAACAAATATGTATTGTAAAGCACTACTCACTGATTGGTAATTTCTTGCTTAATTCGACGTCCATATTATATCATTTTGATCTTTTCGATGTGACCTCACCCTTCTGGCTTTCTTCTTCTATATTTTGGATAGGAGTCATTCCTTTGTTCAAATTTAAATTTAATTTAAATCAGTGAAAAAATATTTTAGTGGGAGGGTTGTGCCCCTTGGGGACCCCCTTTGATCAAAAGGAAATATACTTATCCAAGTACCCTAGGAGTCATTCTCTTGTTCAGATTTAATTTTAATTTATATCAAAAGAAAAAAAAGTGTGTGTGTGTGACACCCCCTTCCCTCGGGGAGCCCCTTTGATCAAAATGAAATATACTTATCCAAGTACCCTGGGTAATTTAGTTTCAGAATATATATGGTTATGGAGAGTGGGGGGGTCTATCTCCAAAACCCTAGGAGGTATTCGATAACAAACAGACACAGACAGACAGAAGCTACAGCTTTATGTATATAGATTTTATAATCTCACCTTCCAGAAGAAGACGAGCAGTGAAGACAAATTTATGTTCATCTTTTCACAAGCAGATCTTATGTCATAATTTAACAACCAGGAGCGGGTTATAACAAATGGCCATAGATCCTCTCATTTCATCACCTCTCTCCATAAAAAAAACAAAAACAACAAAAAAAAAAAACTTTCTTAGAATTCTAGATACCCCAAGAACTGCTGCTTTCTGGATTACCTCAGTTCGAAATCCCCTCATATCTTAACCAGCCAATTTTGCGTTTTGTCTGTTACAGTTCAAAAAGCAACCACAACAACAGAAACATCTACTTTCCTAAGCTCTTAAAAATGTGCTATCTCATTTTTCGAATCTAGATATTTTTCCTCTACCCACTTTTCTTTCTTAACTACCCTCACGTCCCCTGGTACCGTTATATCGATGAGCTAACACTTTCTTCCTTTTGGACAGTAACAATGTCTGCCATTCTCGCTTTATTATTAATATTGCGTGTGGTATCATCTTGTCAGAAAGTAATTTTAAGTGCCTAATTACCAAGTTCTCTCCATGGTCTGTGAGCAAAAAGGGCCACAGTAGGTGAGTTATCTATGCAAATCCGTTCAGATGGGGATGATATGTGCATTTCCGCACAAAGTAATCGTTTGTAATTCTGAGATGCTGATGTGTCCAGGGATTTTCCGTACTGTTCTTTATCATATCCAATACCCCTATCACAAGAGGGATAATCGGAGTTTAAAGTTTCCACATATTTGTTACTTCGATATGCAGGTCATTATAAATTGACAATTTTGGATTTTTTTTTTCAAAATATTGGATTATTATTATTATTATTATTATTATTATTATTATTATTTCCTTTGACTTTTGCTGTGTACTCATTTCTTTCCGAAGGTCAGAAATGGCATCTTGACATTTTCCATTGAACAAAAAAACAAAAAAACAAAACTACACACACCTTCGTAAGTTGTGTTATACACGTGAGAACAATTTTTTTGAATTTCTTTAAGGCATGGGCTACCAGGAATCCCTTCAATTAGTCTATTGGAATCTTTTCCAATCAACCCGAGGGCTCCAACTACAACAGTGGTTATTGATGTTCTCATGTGCCACATTTTTGAGATTTCGATTTCAAGGTCCTTGTATTTTGATAGCTTTTTGAAGATCATCAAAGATACATTGCAGTCTGCAGAGACTGCCATATCAATAAGGAAGCGCCTATTTTTTATTTGCGGTCACTAATAACAATGTCTGGGCGGTTAGCTTTGATTGTCTTGCCAGTGTGTATTGTGTAGTCTCATAAAATTATTACAGGTTCTATCTCCGTAACGGGGTCTGGGTGGTGTTCATACCAATTTCTTTCAGTTTCGTTCCCGTAGAAGTTGCAGATTTTCAAGTGCAGATATTGGTCCACTCTGTCATGCTTTATATATTTATATCATGTTTTACATTCAGTGGGTGCCAGTATCGTGCAACCTGATACAAGATGACCAATTGTTTCTGGATATTTATCACAGAATCTGCATTTTGGACTAACACAATTTTTTAGTATGTGTGCTTGATAATTTCTAGTTAACAAGCACCGGTCCTGTGCAGCAAGAATAAAACCTTCGATTTCAGCTTTTAACCCTGCACTACGTAGCCACTGATGGGTACGGGGTTTGTCTATATCAGCTTGTTTGGTACGGGCAAAGTATTGACCGTGAAGCTGTTTATCTTGCCATCATGTCTGTATCTGATCAGTTGCATTTGCTTTTGCTTTCATTTTTTGCAGCTTCAGTTAGTGTATTGTGCTTTACTTGTATTTCTTCACCTATTTGAAACTCTATTTTGAACTCGTTGGCTTCCGTTATTACTGAATAATGTCGCTTACTATTTCATGTTCATTGACACATATCATCATCCAGTTTTCGGTAGTTTCCAGGTATCTTTGAAAGCCTGTTTTAGTTTTGTAAGACAGTTCTCGTTGAACTAATCCTCTGACTCCTTCGGATCTGGGTACAAATAGACGATCAACATAAGTTTTGGGATGATGTTTTCTGTGGTAAGTGAGAAGCTTTCTCGTTTTCGCTTAATGTCATCTATGGTCCAGTTAAGGATGTTGAAACTGTATTGCACCACAGAGACAGCAAAGGTGTTTATGGCTGTTATTCTGTTTTTTTGAATTCAGCTCGATATTCAATACCAGACGCACACGTCTGTAGTATTCTTTTCTTAACCTCTTCATTTTTGTATGCTGAATTCCATACCTTTGGCTAATCCCTAGCTACTCGTAGACTTCATCTTGTTCCAGTTTCCTAATCTTTGTGACAATCTAAATTTTTCTGTAATTCTCTCTGTAATTATTATTTTATTTGTGTATGTTATATTTTCTGTTTTGTATCTTGTAGAGCCGGGTCCAAATTATTTTCCTTAGGCCCTATAGGAGAATTGTTATTTAATTGATGGCACTTTTCTGAGTATATGGTATGTTTCTAGTAGGGCAATCTTTTGGGCAACTTGTATGTTGCTGTTATCTGGGACACTTTTAGTAAAATTGCATTCCTTTTATTACGAGGCCCGGAGCTCCGATTGTTACAGTCTCAGTCTTCATTCCCTACACCCTGTTAATCTCGATCTCCAGGTCCTCCTATCTGGATAATTTTTCGATAATTTTTATTATTATTATTATTATTATTATTATTTGTGCATGTTATGTTTCCTGCTTTGTATCCTGTAGAGCCGGGTGCAAACTATGGTCCTTAGGCCCTATAGGAGAATTGTCATTTAATTGATAGAACTTTTCTTAGTATATGGGCGATCTTCTGGGTAACCAGTATGTTGATGTTACCAAGGACACTGTTAGTAAAATTGTCCATTCCTTTTCTCAAGAAATTCTTCCGTCCTGGGTAAGACGATAAACTACTAGGTTTTGAGGAGCGTGGAACCACCTCTTAATTGCTGGTGTTCCCAGGTCCACCCTGACCCAGGGTGGTAGCACTTCTTAGGGTTCCAGCTGTGGGTAAATAGTTAACCCCTGAACTGGGGTCAAAACATTGTGAAAGTGTAGAGGTGGGTTTTAATACCAGAAATACTTTGTAAAACATTATTACCAGCAATAAAGTTTTGAAGAAAAATTATTGCCAGCAATACAATTTTGAGAAAAAAAAGATACCTGCTATATATTTAAAAAAAAGAAGGAATATTACTAGAAAGAGGAATTTTGTCGACATTGAGTGGCTAATTGAGGTTGATATGTTGCAAAGCAAAACAAACCAAACCAAACCAGATTTCTTTACCCATGTCTCTATTCTGTTAGTCAGTGTGCTAAGGGTACCAATCACAATTGGTATGATTGTGACCTTATTTAACTTCCAAAGACTCTCATGTTCAGACTACGACAACGATGGGTCATAATAGATTACTTTCTCTTCTTCCTTTTTCTCTACCCCTGGATCAAAAGGGCACGATGGATTAATGATTAAACCTTTATTTTTTTATTTCACCTTCTAAAACTATGTCCGGTTTGTTGAGCTCCTGTTTCTTATTTATTTGGATTTAAAAATCCCACAAAATTAGGCAGATGTTTCTGGCTCGAAAACTTCAAGTTTATTGTTGTACGAATTCATATCTCGCTGAAAAGTCCAGTTCGTTCAATTAAAGATTTTGGCAACTTTATCATTTGTTTACTTTTTTTATACTCATTTGGAGCTAAACTTGAGCACTCATTCCTAATGTGTACTATAATTTCACTGAATGTCCTACATATTCTGCAAAGTGGTGATATCACTACTTTGTGAACATGCTCGTATCTATCTATCTATCTATCTATCTATCTATCTAATTCTGTTCATATCGATCTATCATTATGTTAATATCTATCTATCTATCTATCTATCTATCTATCTATCTATCTATCTATCTATCTATCTATCCTTTCATATCTATCAGGTCATCGCATAAGTTCTGTCCGAATTTTAACTTTTTGTTAAAATGAACGAAATTCAAAGAGTATTTTATAATGTCTAATGGAGCAGAACATTATTTTTATGTTTAGATGCATTTAAACTGATCAAATTTTATTTCAGAGAACAATAAAATTAAATTTTGTTTGATTAAAACCCTGCTAACATGGAAGTAGCCAAGAATAATTTGAGGCACATAATGCTTTATGAGTTCAAGAAAGGAAACTCAGCAGCCGAAGCGGCTAGAAACATTCACTCAGAACTTGCAGAAGATGGTTTGCAAAATTCATAGGTGGAGATTTCACCCTTGAAGATGAAGATCGAACCGGACGTCCAGTTGAGTTTGATGTAAAGCTTCTTGAAGCAGCCCTTGAAGAAAATCCTGCTTTATCAGTTGAGGAATTGGCAGTGGTTCTCAGTTCAAACCATACAACTGTACATCGTCATCTTCAACAACTTGGAAAAGTTTCTAAACTTGGAAAATGGGTGCCTCATGAATTGTCAGAAAACAACCTCAAATCCCAAGTTGACATCTGCTGTTCTCTCCATTCTCGCCAACTTGTTTCACTTTTTTTGTATAGACTTGTGACTGGCGACGAAAAATGGATCTTTTATCTAAATGTTAAGCGTCGTAGACAGTGGCTTGGTAAAAGGGAAGGACCCCAGCCACAGCCGAGAAGGGAACTTCATGGGCAAAAGGTTCTTACAATCTGGTGGGATCACCAAGGAATAATCCACTTTGAATTCTTACCACCTAATGCAACAATTAATGCTCAAATATAGTCAGCAATTAGAGCGTTTGAACCAAGCTTTGAGGAAAAAAAGACCTGCTCTAGTGAATCAAAAAGAGGTGATGTTTCATCAGGACAATGCGCGACCACACACAGCAAGAATCACGTCACAAAAGATCGAAGAACTTGGTTGGGAGAAAATTCCTCATCCACCTTATTCTCCTGATCTTGCTCCTTCAGACTACCATTCGTTTCGTAGCTTACAGAATCATTTGGAAGAAACAGATTTTGTAACACAAGAAGAGGTTAAAACTGACATTTGTGAGTTCTTCGAATCAAAGCCAAAAGAATTTTACAGTAATGGAATTAGTAAGCTTGTTAATAGATGGAAGGAAGTCATAGATAATCAGGGAAAATACATTGTTGATTGAGTCTGTAATTAAATGTAACATTTGGTCACTTGTTTTCTTTATTCAAAATTTGGACAGAACTTATGGGATGACCTGATATCTATCTATCTATCTATCTATCTATCTATCTATCTATCTATCTATCATTATGTTCATATCATTCTATCTATCTATCTATCTATCTATCTATCTATCTATCTATCTTTTCCATTATGTTCATATCGATCTATTTCATTCTGTTCATATCTATCTATCTATCTATCTATCTATCTATCTATCTATCTATCTATCTATCTATCTCATAATATTTATATTTAAATCAATTTATATTAATCTATCCTTTTCGCCTATTGTTTCGTTTCTCTGCTCGTCTATTTATTCCTTCATTTGTTGTCATATTTTTGTAGTTTTTTTTTACCCTCCCCTTTTTACCCTCCCCTTTCCTGATGGCAGGTGTTTTCAAACAAAACTGCGCAGACATTCGTTGTGCCTTTTTCCGAAAATCGATCCGTCGATCAATTCGAAACTTGTATCAAACATTCATCAGGAATCTGGATAGATCCACAACAGAAATGATTAAACAACGATGTAAAGAACTAAAAAAAGGAAAGAAAAAAGATGGGTATTCAAATTCTTATTAGTCTTAGTATATTATGCTATCTTATCAGTAGTAACTGGTGTCTTTAACTGGAGGTCACGTGGTAGAAATTCTTCTCGATGTTCCATCACCCCCACCACCTCCGCCGGGTTCAGATTGACTTTTGATAATGGGGTGGGCGAGGTTGTTTCTATTTTTTCTCTGATTTCCAATTTTTCCCAGTTTTTTCGAAAAAGATTTTCGAGACTATTCCAGACATGCCAATAATGATGAATACAAGCGTCATATTTGTTTCCCAATTTTTTTCCTCGCAAATGTATTTTTATAGCCTTACACTTTTCCTCAGTAATCTGCTGTATCAGCGATATCCGTTAACATATCTTATTTTCTTTGTTTACAATGACAAGATTTGTTTTTTTTTTCTAGGCCATATTAGACGATCCATTTGAAATTCAAAGTTAAAAACAGTCTTGCTCCAAATGCTGTTTTTTTGTATTTTCTAGTGAAACGTGAAAGTAGTGTAACGGTTATCGGCCCAGAAAGTGGAATCGGTTAACCACGTTCAAGTTGCAACCTCGTTTGTTGCATTTACTCCACACTAATGCCCTTTGAAAAGGTATTAATCCAGAGCTAAACAGCAGTGTAGATTTGGGAGTTACAACTTAAGATGGCCGCTAGTATAGGAGAAAGAAAATCACTGAATCCCAAACCGTGAAGAATACAAAGGCAAACCACTTTCTCAAGAAGTCATGGCGATTCTTAAATAATAATGTAAAGGAAGGTCATGATCGCCTATGCCCTGCAGGGATATGGAATACTTTAAAACAAAAGACCAGCTTTTGGTTTGAGCATTGTCAAATCCAAACCATTTGCACAGTTCTCAATGGCTTCTGTTCCCAACCAGTCATTTCTGTTTTGATCTAATGCGCCAACTTGTTCTTTACATTCTTTCATGTGTTTTGTCCATTCAAGAGGTAGGCGTTTATAGTTCTCCACAACCTATCTCGTAGCTCTTGGCAACGTTTATCTTTTTGTCATTCTTCCAAACCCTCCCACCGCCATCCCTTCACACAATTATGTGTCCTAGAAATTGACGCTTTCGGATTTTAAATAAAAGTTTCAATTTTGTTTCCATTTTCCTTGGTACGTCTTCGTTTCTTACGCGTCCCATCCATGTTATTCTCATCATCCTTCTGTAGAACCACATATTTATTTTCTTCTAGTCTCCTTTTCCTCTGTGCGGAAATTGTCCAGAATTCACTGCCTTATATGAGGACTGATTGTTGTATTCATTTATAACAATAATAACGCCTTTATATCTTTTCATAATCGGTATTGTTTTGCTATATGATCTCTTAGACTAAATATAGTTCGTACTTATCAAATTGTATTGGGATGGCATCTATCTAGGTCAGTCTGTTCTGATCTATCTATCTATCTATCTATCTATCTATCTATCTATTTCAGTCTGTTCTGATCTATTTATATATCTTTTTTAACTCATCGTGCACTCATTACAAGTCCCAAGAGCCACTCAAGGTAGAGTGTTACTGAATGAGGTTTTTACGTAAGCGTAAGTGGAGGTGGTAAGAAGTACAGTTTCTGACAAATAACAGTTAACCCGAGACTTGAAGAGGTTTATCAAGTTTGAATAAGGCCAGTGCGCACAAAGTCTCGGCCAAGCTGACTTACAAATATTAATATATATCAATATATCGGAAATAGGAAGAACAATAAAGCAAAAAAGAGAAACAGAGAGTTGGAGTGACACACACACACACACACACACACACACACACACACACACACACACACACACACACACACACACACACACACGTGTACAGCCTTGTGCAAATTAATTGAAACAACCGCTTTAGTTTCCTTTCTTTCACCATACTGTCAGTTTTAGACCCACTGGGGTGACAGGGTGTAATCGATTTGTATTTTTTCTACCTCGGATTAGGTCATTTGTAGTGGTATGCAGTAATATGAATCTATTTTTGGGGTGTACGATGAAATTTGTTTGCTCTTGAAAAATATTGCGTTATCCGTGATTGCATCTGATTTTCATCACGACCAGATGCTATTATCTCAACTGTCGATTAGTTGTCCTACGGCCATTGTTTGCGATGGATGTTACTCCAAGGAAGCGTACGAAAATTGTAAGACTGCACGAATACATTGGCAAGACATACCAGTGAGAAAATCAAAGTACTATAGACTGTCATGGAAACTCTCCTGATTTAAATCCAATCGAGAATCTGTGGTCAATCTGTAAAGAAAGACTTCGTGGAATTGACATACGAAGTACTAACAAGTGCACTGGGTTATGTTTCGTTGGAAAAATACGAAAAAAGTAAATAATAACGGAATTATTCGTTTTGTTTCAAATAATTTGCACAAGGCTGTATATATATATATATATATATATATATATATATATATATATATATATATATATATATATATATATATATATATATATATATAGATAGATAGATATTATGACATTTTTTATGTTTATACGTTTTTTATAGATACAAATATTTAAGTAAATGCTCTGTGTATAATAAACAGTATTAACGACATTTACCGACCTGAATGTCCGAGAAATTTTCATAGAAAATATGCGTCCTGCGGCAGGAATCGAACCTGTATACTGTACATATGTATATTAATGTCTTAAAAAAATAATTGTCGGACTTTGTCCATTTCATAAAATATATATATATATATATATATATATAGTGAGAGAGAGAGGGAAAGAGAGTGTGTGTGAGGGAAAGAGAGAGAGAGAAAGAGATAAAGAATGTGTATGAAGGAGAAAGATAGACTGAGACGATAGAAATTCAAATTTGATTGATAACAAAAGTCACATTATCTCCTCGTCACGTGATCAATATAGGTTCAACGGACGCGGGAAATGAGAATCATTAAGTGGGAAGCATAATTCTCAGATGAATATTAATCCCAAACAATCAGTTTTTGGCTTCTGGCCCATAAGGATGGCTTTTGGCTTCTGGCCCATAAGGATGGCTTGACCACAGAATGTGGGACCATTATTGCTTTTGCCTCGATATACAGCTGATTTTAACCTGATTTTTTTTTATCATCATTCTTTCCCAGGACGCCATAGATTCCCAGAGTTTTTTTTTTTCTTCTTCTTTTTCGGTATTTGATTATTTAGCCTCTAACAAGCAGACAGCAGTTCCTTAACAGCTCAGACAAGAATTTCTTTTTGCCTGAATCTTCCGCTTAGTTCTTGGGCCGGTATGATTGTATAATGTCTCTTGAGACCAAACGAGAAGACAATATTTGCTTTAGTATGAAGTCAAGGATTTTTGGCATTTTAGAGCGATCCTAGAAATATACTTAACCAACCAGGAATTTTGAAAGGAATGTCGCAGTCTGCTACTTTCGAAAACTGGACAAATGAAATAATTTACCATTTTTATGAAATTAAGAAACACGGTAGAGTAATAGAATGCGGCTCGGATTGAGGAATCAGCAGAGCCGAGTTTGAATTCCAGTTCATTTCATTCACTTACGTGCTAATACCCTTGGGAAAGGCATGGATTCAACTCTTCTCTTATTAATGGGTAAATAGTAGGACAAATTGGGTTCTATAGCCTTGGGTGGCAACCAGTCTAGAAGAAGGAAAGTCTGAACTCCAAATTGTATGTAGCCCCGGGAAGCGAATATTATGCAGCTAAGGTAAGAGCCGTTCGCATGGACTCGATGATCCAAACTATGGTCGGCTCTTTTATTAAATTCTACCCACAAGTTTCATCTGTTTAATTTTATATTGTATTTGCCATAAGGATCGAAATTGTAGATATGTGTATAATGATATGGATCAAAATTTGAAAATGTGTATAAAATATTTATAGTTGAGCAGGTGGTGTAATGGTCAGCTCACATGGTTAGCGGTTCAGATGTTTAGCGGCTCGGATGGTTAGCGGCTCGGATGGTTAGCAGCTCACTTTGTTAGCGGTTCAGATGCTTAGCGGCTCGGATGGTTAGCAGCTCACATGGTTAGCGGTTCAGATGGTTAGCGGCTCGGATGGTTAGCGGCTCGGATGATTAGCAGCTCACTTGGTTAGCGGTTCAGATGGTTAGCGGCTCGGATGGTTAGCGGCTCGGATGGTTAGCAGCTCACTTGGTTAGCGGTTCAGATGGTTAGCGGCTCGGATGGTTAGCAGCTCACATGGTTAGCGGTTCAGATGTTTAGCGGCCCGGATGGTTAGCGGCTCGGATGGTTAGCGGCTCGGATGGTTAGCAGCTCACTTGGTTAGCGGTTCAGATGGTTAGCGGCTCGGATGGTTAGCGGCTCGGATGGTTAGCAGCTCACTTGGTTAGCGGTTCAGATGGTTAGCGGCTCGGATGGTTAGCAGCTCACATGTTTAGCGGTTCAGATGGTTAGCGGCTCGGATGGTTAGCGGCCCAGAAGGTTTGCGGCTCGGATGGTTAGCAGCTCAGATGGTTAGCGGTTCAGATGGTTAGCGGCTCGGATGGTTAGCAGCTCAGATGGTTAGCGGCTCGGATGGTTTGCGGCTCGGATGGTTTGCGGCTCGGATGGTTAGCGTCTTGAAAGGAGAAATCAGAGTTCGATATGCTCCCTTTCGCGTAAATACCATTGGGGAAAATATGAATCCATCTCCTCCCTCCCACCAGCAATAGGTTAAATAGCAGGGTACACTGCGCTTACTAGCCCTGGCTAGGATAACGAAAACTTTGAATTCGGAAGCATAGAATTTACATTGACTCTATAATCGCCACTGAGTTCGCCCTAGAACTGTCGACATATTATTATATAATATTTAAAATGGTATAAAATATATAGGGCTGACCAGCTTTTAACATAACCGTTAAAAAGTGATGGTTTCTTAAAAGATGTTTAACAGAAAATATCTGAATATTTCTTGTCTTGGTCCTTGAATCGCATTTTGAGTGCATCTGTTAAAAGTTGATCGTTCCATATTATTTAAAATAAGTCCAATCTCATTGATCTGGCTCGACCTGCATTTGTTTTGTTTGTTTAACGGCCTTATGGATCATTTAACGCCGAAATTTAATTTTCTTAGGAACATTAGCAATTTCTTTCTTACAAAATTATTGCTGGTAATTTTCTTTTAAAATATGAAAATGTGTTGTTGGTATTTTTATATTTTCATAGTGTTTGGACCTCAGTTTGTGAATTCAATATTTGTCCATAGGTGGGATCCTAACAGGTGCTACTACTACAAGTTGAACCTCGGAACAACAGCTATTGAGTGGTGGTTCTAAGATCTTCAAACCTTTCGATCAGAAGCCTTGATGTCGTTTATCGTCGTATCCAGGACGTCTGAGTTGAAAGTGCCGGAAAAAAAATCAAACTTTAAGTATTTCGCAAATGAGAATAGAGAAAAATTAAACGAGCAATGAACAATAAATATGGATTGACCCGCGTTACTATATTGTACCTACTACAACAAGCATTACGAAAGTGAAAACAAGTATTCATTGACATTACAAAAGTGGCAACGAGTGTACGTTGAGTACCTGTCTATATTTCTGAGATGAGGTATTATGTACACTATTTACATTATTTGGACTATTGTCCTCATCTTTGACGCCATATTTATTACAACGTTTCGGCCGTTGTACACTACGGTCTTCTTCAGGTGGTTGGAATGTCCTCGAGGGCACATGGCACAGTGGATAAAGATGTTGGTTAGGTGCAGTGATAGGATCCAAAGGGTGTGAGTTCAATACCTGGGCAAGGCGGTGGAGAACTTAGAGAGGGGGATTAACAGGAGATAACTGACATCCATTAGATATGGCACGTGGAACTAGAAAAATCTACACCAGTGAGCGAAATAAAGGGTTCAGTACGACATTTCAACCACCTGAAGAAGGCTGGAGCGTACAACGGCCGAAACGTTGTAATAAAGATGGCGACAGTGTGTACGTTGACATCCCGAAAATTATGAGGATAATGATTGACTTGAAGAGAGCGGATACTTGCTTGTTTGTTTTAATTTGTTTTTAACGGCATATCAACACCTTATGGGTCATTTAATGCAGAAATTTAATTTTCTTGGGAGTATTAGTAATTTCTTTTACAAAAATGTATTGCTGGTAACATTCTTTTTACTGTGAAAATGTGTTGCTTGCACCTTCACTATAAAAATGTATTTCTATACTTTCATAGTGTTTTGACACCTGTTTGGGTGTTAACTATTAGACCATAGCTGGGACACTAACCGGTGCTACCACCCTGGGTCAGGGTGGACCTGGCAAGAAAAGAAATTAAGAGGTGATTACACACTCCTCGATTCCTCCCGATCAGAGGCCTTGCTGCCGGATGTAGTCTATCGTCATACCCAGGACGACCACCATTTGTTAAATTTATCTCCAATTACTGGGCAGAGGTATTCCTCACACCAAAAACAACACATTCTTACTTATCATTCTTACTACAGCCACCATAATACCTCAAGGTCTCTATGATATCCTAACTAGTTCCCATATATTCAATTTGTCGGTGGCGTAGGGGATAATATTTTTAAAAAATGAAATTCCATAGAGTAAAGTTAATCAGAACAATTATCATGAAATTATTTATAGAAAAAGGACAGTGTGATAGTGTTAATATTTTTTTCTAAGATTTTGGAACGAAGATCTTTCAATAAATTGGTCTAATACTGCCTCATAACCCCCACATCTTAGTGGATCTGTTGCCTAGCTTGGGGTGAAATGATTAAGCAACTTTCTAAGGAATCAGTTAGTTTTATCTTTAAATTATTGTACTTTAATAAAATTCGGACAATTGTACTCATCTTTGTCGCCATATTTATTAAAACGTTTTGGCCGTTGTACGCCGAAACGTTGTAATAAATATGGCGACAAAGATGAATACAATAGTCCGAATAATGTAAATAGTGTACATAATACCTCATCTCAGAAATATAGACAGATATTTAATAAAATTATTTCGTAAAGTATGGCGAGATTCCTCAATCCAACCACAAACTTTCTCTGTGGGTGATGAGGTGGCTTTCATTTTGATATTCTAACCACGCTGCATTTTCTGTAGTCACAATTAACAGAAAATATCGCGGTATCAATTAGTTTTCTATTGTTTACTCGGCTTTCGATAAATCACGTTCCTGTTCTTGCGTATTCTCACTTTGGTTCTTTTCCCCTTTATTCCCCTTTTTACTTATAAATTAATGCGTAAACTTCCTATCATGAGAGAAAAAAAAGGAAGCCTGCCATTTTTTTGTATTCACGAGTTTGTTTCAATTAAATTTAATTCAAACTTCGTTTGTGTTTTGTTCAATTTCGAGTTCAGATCAATGATCGGAGATGGAAAGAAACTGAAATCTTTGCTCTCATAATTAAAACGATCGGCAAAAGTTACGAAAAAATAGGCGCCAAACACAAGTACACGTATATATGTATACATAGGGAATATAAAAATGTTCTCAGTAAAAAAAAAGAAGAAAGCCGTCGTTTTGTCAGATGGATGTGTAATATGAGTTCAAGTTATTCATTTTTTTATCATTTCACCTCAAGCAAGGCAATAATGCCACTAAGACACGCTGGGGGAGGGTGGGTACTGAGTGTGAAATAATATAAGAAAAAGAAAAACTTTATTAAGGGGGTTAGAACAATAAAAGAACAGTAATTAAGAAGGCTGAAGACAACGATTGACATTGACTTAAAATTTCTGAAGATCAACTCTGACTGGAAAGCAAGAAGCCAGAAGAGAGTTCCACAAGCGAGAAGTGCGGGAAAAGAAACTTACTATTTTTTTGTCGATACCCATTGCTTATTTTAATGGTTGTAGAATATGAAACAACCTGTTCGTTGCGATAAATATCAGCGCAAATAAAGATGACAGATAAGCTAGTAAAAATTCATCATAAAAAAGAGCCATTTAAGAAAATGAATCAAAGACTATTACATCGACAACTACAAGTTGTAAACAAACAACAGCTGAGAAAATCTATCGCTATAGGACGACCTTTAGCCACGCTTACGGGGTTGATCTCTATAGCCAAGTGTGTAAGGTGCTTTCCATGTCTGACAGATTCCTTATAATACGAGGGCGAGTTTAAATCTTGTCCGTTATTTTTGATACAACTTAAATGTAGGATGTCGATCGACTTGAGCGTTATGATAAAAAGTAAAACAGTAACAAAGAAACAAGAAAAACTAATCAGTTTTTTTTAAACAAAAAAAACTATGACTAAGCTAGTATTGCATCCAGATTCATTTGTTATCGCAACTACTCAGTCCATCTTTCTTTGATCTTTAACAAACAACGCGAATCGAAAATAAAGAACAAGCATTCAGCGAGACTCGAACTCGCATCCACTGTGTCTCAAGAAGCCGGACTTTATAAGAAGCGTTACTTTATCTATTACTTTTACTTCGTCTGTGTACCGTGTTGCTTCGGGGCATGAGCCATCATGGCTCTCCACATTCTCTTCTAGCTCTTACCAATATTTGTTCCTCTGCCAAACCTCACACTTCCGTTCGGCCCTCCATTCGGGTAGGAGATACCCTGTCTTCCCCTCTCCCTTTTGCCGTCGATATGTCACGTGATCGCTAAATGCCTTCTTCATTATGTGTTCTTGAAATATCAACTGTCATTTTCTAATTCTGAGTATAAGTCCCTTTTTTTGTCTCCATTTTCCTTAAGCCTTTCGAATGCGTTTTGTCAATGCTATTCTCAGCGAAAGCCATTTTATCAGAAGATCAAATCAAAGCCATACATATTTATTCCTTCTTTCTCTCTACAATTCTCTATGTGAATACAATTAGCTGTGGGCTTGGATGTGCGGGTGGTGTAATGGTTAATGGCTCGGAATTGTTAATCGGAGAGCCGAGTTCCAATTCTCGTTGGGTCCGTTATATTCGCTTGCATGCAAAATAACCTTGGAAAAGGCATGAATCCACCTCTTCTCTCCCCAGCTATGGATTAATTAGCAAGACCTGTGTCACTAGATCATTATTATCTCACAAATAAATTCTTACAATCTAAAAATATTTTCTGGCTTTAAATAACCTTCAAAGAGTTGTGATATCAGTGAACACTCGTTGCCACTTTTATGATGCCAACGAATACTCGTTGTCACTTTCGTAATTCTCGTTGTAGTAGAGACTTTGTAATCGCAGATACAACCTATAGTAACGCCATTGAATAATGCTGGTGTCAAACGCCTTCGAATAACACTCGCACTAATAGTACATACTTGATAATACTCGCTCGTATAGTGATATGAATAGAGAAATAGTATAGTGAATACAGTAGAGAATAGCGGTCCGTATAGTATAGAGCAAGGGTCAGCAACCTACGGCCCGCGGGCCGGATCCGGCCCGCGAAGGCATTTTGACCGGCCCGCGAGCCTGATTACCAATGACTCTATTTTTAACATGAGAGACGACCTTCAAATGAAATTTGTTATATGTTATTTTCCATAGAATGTCTACACATCTCAGGGCACTAAACATATTAGACTATCTGCCAGTTATCTTTCATGGGACTTATTTTACCAAGTTGCGTTGCCTACGTTCAATGTCAAATAATGGATACATATTTGTTATGACCCTTGGCTACATTAAAAGATAACAGAAGCGAAAAGAACGATAAAGTGAAAGAGGCCAGGGAGGGACTGACATGCGAGGTAGCAGAAATCTAAAGACAGTTAAACATACGCGCATTATACATACATGCCTCATGAATGTGTGGATGATACCACCTGTGTACGTACGTAAGTGTATATGTTTGCAGCTATTTGTACTCGTATGTATGGGTATATGTGCTTCGTTTTTGTTTGATGTGTGTGTGTGGAACAATTTTCAATAACAGTTTCAAACCTACACGTCATAATTTCACCTATTTCACTTCGGTTGATTTTTTTCACTTTGAAGTGTTTTGTCGTTCCTTGAGGAAAAGTAATTTTTGTTAGTTTTTTTTTTTAATTTTAGGTTTTCTTTTGTTTTTCTAATTTCTCAATGTTTATTTTCATTATGGTTTTAAATATTTAGGTTGACAGGGGTCTGCATATTTAATTTTCCTTAATTTTTCATTAATGGCCTTCGTCCGGCCCGCGACCCGTCATTATAACACGATCCGGCCCGCGGGGTCGAATGAGTTGCCGACCCCTGGTATAGAGGATAGATTAGAAATAGCAATTCATATAATATAGAGGATAGACTAAGAATGACGATCAATTAGACATCACGCGACTTCCTACTTATGTGTTTCCTCTATGGCCACATGATCCACGTAATCTGATAATGGGATCGCCTGTGTTTACTCTCTGGCGATCTATGTTCAAACTAAAGTATCGGGAGCGACACTTTATTCTTATATAATAAGTTGATAAGTCGTTCGTTTGTTTAGCGGCATATCAACATCTTATGGGTCATTTAATGCAGGAATTTAATTGTCTTAGGATCGTTAATAATTTCTTTTACAAAGAATGTAATGCTGGTATTTTTTTTTTCAAAAATGTATTGCTGGTATTTTTTTTCCCGAAAATGCATTGCTGGTATTTTTTTTTGTTTAAAAAATGTATTGATGTTATTTTTTTTTTAATTATAAAAATGTATTGCTGGTATTTTTACTATAAAATGTATTTTTATACTTTCATAGTGTTTTAAACCCTGTTTGTGGGTTAATTATTTGCTCATAGCTGGGACCCTAAAAGGTGCTACTACCCCGGGTCAGGGTGAACCTAGGAACAACAGCAATTAAAAGGTGATTCCATGTCCTCAAAATCTCCCGTTCAGAGGCCTTGCTGCCGAGTGTTGTTTGTCGTCATACTCAGGATATTTGATGAGTGAAAGAAAACGAACCAGTCAATCAAGCAATCAATCAAATAAAGCCTCTGCATCCTCTCATCTCATTTATAGGGATATTATTTTGAATGTTTTTCTTGTTCTTATATAAAGTCTTGTAAAGCATTCAATTCTTTACAGCGGTTTTCATTCTTCATCATCACCACATCTGCACTTTGTTTTATTATCATGTTAATAAGAGTGAGTTAATCTTTCCTCTCTTCCCCACCATTCTATCTATCTATCTATCTATCTATCTATCTATCATACAATACAATATACAATATATACATTTTAAAAAACATTTTACATCGTTACTGAAAAGCTTTCATGTTTCAACACTATAATTGTACTTCCTCAGGCAATGGTAGATAACTTGTGACAAAAATGATTTATTAGGGAAATTTATCTGTCTATATTTCTGAGATGAGGTATACTATTTACATTGTTCGGACTATCATCCTTATCTTTGTTGCCATATCTATCACAACGTTTCGGCCGTTGTACGCTCCGGCCTTCTTCGGGTGGTTGGAATGTCGAACTGGGGTAGACTGTTCTAGTTACATGTGCCATGTTTAATGGATGTCAGATGTCCCCTGTTAATTCCTCTCTCCAAGTTCTCCACCGCCTTAACAGGGTATTGAACTCACACTCTTTGGGTCCTGTCACTGGAGGACACATGGCACAGTGGATAAAGGCGTTAGTTGGATCCAGTGACAGGACCCAAAGAGATAGCTTGTCGCTCCAGCTACCACGGTGTTGGCAGAGCGTCGGAAAATCCTCCCGTCCCAGATTAATATGCTGGAGATCCTGGTGGAGGACGTCCATTCGGCGATAGAGACTGCGTGGTCTTCCGCAAGGTTGTCTCCATTTTACAGATGGTGCATTGATCTGATAGATGACACTGGTAGGGTGATCATAAGGTTGTTGCAGAATATGACCGAGCCAGCGAACACGCGCTAAGCGATAGTGGGGTTGGTGTTCGGCCCGGCCGATCCTTCTGTGGAGCTACTCATTCGGCAGAAGATCAGACCAACGCACTCACTCAATGATGGGGAACTCGAAGTTATGGACGTGGTAGGCGAGAGTCTTTCTGAAAGGTCACCTCTCGGACGGTGGCATTGTAAACTCGTAGCTTGGTGCTTCGGGAGATGTCATGACATTACCATACTAGTCTTCTGGGGTTTCTCATGACACCTGCAGCTAGCCTACATCTGTTGATTTCCGTGAGCCCAAATATACGAAAGATATGCTGAACTGGACAGGGTTA
This sequence comes from Acanthosepion pharaonis, assembly GCA_903632075.3. NCBI lineage: Eukaryota > Metazoa > Mollusca > Cephalopoda > Sepiida > Sepiidae > Acanthosepion > Acanthosepion pharaonis. Next base: position 1,195,252 of record CAHIKZ030002379.1, read on the forward strand.
CAGCTATTGATGATGAGCGATAGATCGGGGCCATCTCCTACGTACATAACCTTGGTCTTTGACCAGTTGACGGGCAGCCCAAGCCATATTGCCTACTTGTTGAACACTTGGAATTCCCCTTCTAACGTGACCAGTGAGAAGCAAAACAGCGTTGTGTTGTCGGGGGTTAGGTCGTAGTCCCCGAGCTGAACACCGGGGAAGCGGTCGCACGCTGAATCCATCATAGGTTAATGATGCAGCTGAATAAATCGGGGGCGACTAAACAACCCTGGAACACGCCGGCAGTGATCAGGAACTAGTTGGAAATCTTACCGTTGACCTGCACACAACTCTCAGTGCCGTCGTAGAGCATGCTGGAGAATGTAAGTTGCTTTGACGAGAGAGCGAGAGTGCGCACGATGTTCTGCAGTGTCGGTCTGTGAACTATATCAAAGGCGGCCTTCAGATCGATAAAGGCGACATAGAGGTGGCCGTTCTTGCGGTGATCGGAGGTGGAACGGGCGGATATGAAACCAGCTTGTTGAGGGCGGCGTCTATATCTGATGGCGGAGAGGGCGGGATCAAGGAGAATCCAGGCGAAGAGTTGGGCCGGGCTGACAGTAGACACTGAAAGAAAACTGGAGGAAGTCCTACACAAGGTACTAAAGAAAAGTGCGAAGAAATGACTCATTATTAAGAAAGAATGTACGATTATCAGTAAGAGAAACAGTCTAAAATGCAAGTTACAAATTGGAGACTTCAATTAATAAAAATCTGGGGAGTGTTATAACAGACGACGGAAAATGTGACACCGAAATCCGAAGATGCAACGGAATATCGAAAGATGCCTTTCAAAAGCTAAACTGTATATTAAGGAACAGGAAAATGGCATTGAATGTTATACAGTTTCCTAAAGAGGAGATTTTACGCAACAGATATGTGGTTATACAGAAGGATGCTGAGAATACTATGGACATAGCATGTGAGTAACGAGGAAGTTATAAGGACGATGGAAACGAAAAGAACACTTACAATAAGAAAAAGAGAGTTGAGATTTTAGGAACACATAATGAGGAAAGATGGCTTGAAGAATTTGACACTCTCAGGTCAGACGAATTCTAAAAAGTAAGAGAGAAGTAGTAAAATAATCTCCTTAATAGCTTGTGTAAATGGACGACAAAACAGGAAAGTAGAAAGGCAAAACATTGCTAAGAGCTACAAAGGATAGAAAGATGTGGAGAGCCATGGTCGGCAAAGTTCTACAGGGAAACGACACATAAAAGAAGTTATTAAAAAAAAATCTTTATTTATGCCCAGAATCAACATCGTACACAATAATTTCTATGGCTTACATTGCATGCCTATATATATATATATATATATATATATATATATATGTGTGTGTGTGTGTGTGTGTGTGTACGTGTGTGTATGTGCGTGCGCGTGTAAACGTATGAATATAAGAATATGCAAATTCAAACGATAATAGTAAGAATTAAATTATAAAACTAACCTCCTAAAATAAATACCCTAGTAGTACTTAAGATGCCATCAAATCAGGTAAGAAAACAAAATAATGGCCAAGTGAAGACATATATAAATATTTACTTTATTACTTAAATATTAAAATATAAAAACATATTTATGTAAAAAACGAAGTACATTTTTCTAACTCAAGAAAACACTTGAACGCTCAAGAATTAACAACAGCATATGTCTAGAAAACCGGAAGTCAAAATGGCTACAATTGAAAGAAAAGAGAAAAAGAACCACGAAAAATAATCAGGACATTCTACACGTTCACACATGCTCGCAGACAGGCCCATGGGCACCCGCGCGCGAAATCATACACGCACGCACACACCGTGAAAAAATTCACTAATGAAAAGTGCATATAAAAAAAGAAGAAAATCGGGAAGTATAAGCAATCAATTGGTGATACCCCTGACGAGTAGAGGGAGTCATATCCGGAGGGTTCGTCTCTGAAACTTTGGAGTCGGGATGCTGAAGGTCACATCAATTAGCTAAATGACAAAACTTTTACTTCCATTAATTATCTCTCTCTCTCTCATTATATATATATATATATAAATATATATATATATGTGTAATTTCTGTTTAAGTCACCCCCCACCAAACAGAGATTGCAACTCAACTTAAAACTCTAAAAATAACGTTTATAGTAATAAGAAATAATATCAAAATTCATTCAATATAATAATAATCATAATTAATGTATAATATTCGAGAAATTATATTAAAGTATAAATGCGCTCTTCGGCAGGATTTGAAATTGCATTCTCCTTAGCAGGAGAAACCGTTGTTAGATCTGATGTGTTGTACGCCAACTCGGGCATGAAGGGCCTTGCCAATCGAGCAAAGCCGAATAGTGCCTTTAACACAAATTCTTTAAAGATTGTTGCAGCATTCATATCTTTTTTCTTTAATAAGATTTGTGGTACATTCAGGTCAGTAGACGAAAATAAATAAATATATCGTTTAATAAATATACGGGGCGTTTACTCAAGTACGAGTATCCGCCAAAATGTTTAAAGTGATAAAATCAGTCGAGTTAATATAGAAAAAAATTCATTATAGTTATGAAATTTTGAGAATACACAACGAGTAGGATTTCGTTGAAAGATATCATTCAGCCTTGTTTGATATCCCTTGTGGCTGAGTCGGTTAATGCACGTCAGATTTAAAGACAGTTTCTCCTACCAAGGATTTGAATCCTGCCGGAGTGTGTATATTTTTCTTTAATTAGATTTCTCGAATATTCAGGCCAGATGACAATAATGAATATACTGTTTAAAAATAAAAACGGAATGTCTACTCAAATATAGGTATCCACTAAAATAACGTTTGAGTGATAAAATCTATCGGATTAATAAACAAAAAAATCCATTATTCCTTTAGAAATTCATTTATATCTATCTCTCTCTCCCTCTGTCTGTCTTTCTCTGTCTGTCTGTCTGTCTGTCTCTCTCTCTCTCTCTCTCTCTCTATATATATATATATATATATATATATATACGTGAAAATTGAAGTCAACACACAGAGGCGACAGGCTGTTTCATGCTAAACACCATAATCACGCCACAGGTGTTGTGTTTTTTCTCGAATATTTTTATATACGGGTCAGTGCTGCATGTGGATAGTCTATTATAACGGTTATTTTAGCGGGAGTGATTTGCTAATTTGTTTAAAATTTATTGTTTATTTGGATTAATATATTTTATTTATTTTTTTCTTATTTATTTTCATTTTATATATTCTTATTTATTCTTTTCGGTTTTCGATTTTTAAGTAACGTAGTAAAAATATTGAGATGAGTTCTGATCGTTTATTTAGTGGTTTGTTTTGGTCTGGGATGGTAACTATGGCTATTTTTTGTCCAATCAGAGTTTGCAGTTTTACATTTACATATGCTCTGTCTCTGACATTGAGCACTTTATCCCATAAATACATCATGCCTTAAAACTATATATATATATATATATATATTATAAATTAATTGATTTAAAATATGGTTTTTTCCGCAATGACCTACAGATTCTGGCTTTTCTTATTAACTTCCATTTTACTGTAGGTGTTTTATTTGATTCTTTTAGATGCCAGAAATATTTTCAGAGAGATGTTTGATTTCAGATGATGTTGAATGTAGATTTTACAATCTACATTCAACATCATCACTTGATAAGACACCAGAGGTGTTAAAACAAAATGCCTATTTTTGTAGTGATTTTATAACATATTTATGTTATAATTTTTAAATATATAATTATATTCGCTCTACTCTGTATTGAGCACTCTTTTAAGAATAGTAATTGTTGGTTATTGGAATTTATTTTGCATACACCAATCCTATATTTGTATATATATATATATATATATATATATATATATATATATATATATATATATCTGCGCTACATATTATTTTCAAAAATCTCCATTCCTGAAAGAATTACTACTGTCCAACTCCAGCATGTTATAAAAATATTAAAAAATTAAAAGAAAACGGTTAAATTAATAACCCCCGTTATTTAAAATATATATATATAATACATGTGTATAATACCTAAAATTATCTCATACCAAAATAACTTAAACAGCAATTGCATAAAAAAATTAACAACATCACTAACTAACTTTCGTTTATTAGACACTAAATTACATCACTTAAGGTCTTCCATAATTTATCTGACCTGATGAATATTTATGAATTTCTTCGGAATTAAAAAATTTTGAAAACTAACAATTTTACTTTTGCTTATAAATAAAAATAAAAAAATTAAATCTTTATATTTGCCTTGATAAAATCCATCAGACGACGAGACGCATCGGCTAATTTTTCCATTTCCATTTGTCTCTCTCTCTCTCTCTGTCTGTATATATATATATATATATATATATATATATATATATATATATATATATATATCCAAGTATAGGATTGGTGTATACAGAATAAAATACAATAACGAACAAATACTATTCTTAAAGGAGTACAGGTAGAGCAAATATAATCATTTACTTGAAAATTATAACATAAAATAAAGATTCTACATTCAAGACCATCACTTGATAAGACACCAGAAGTGTTGAAACAAAAATGGCTATTTTGTAGTGATTTTATAACATTTTTATGTTATAATTTTCAAGTAAAATTATATATATATATATATATATATATATATATATATATATATATATATATAGTGGGAGAGATATGCAGTAAGAATTAATTTAAACAAGTTTTGTTATATGAAGTCAATATATATATATATATATATATATATATATATATATATATATATATATATATATTTGGGAATTGTAATTGCATAAGTTTCTCAAAATGTCTATAGAATGAAGAAGAAAGTATATTTATATCTTTCTTTGTTAATGCACTTAAGCCAACACTTTTTCATTAATCATATCGACTGAGCATAATGCAGTGAAAATTTCAGATCAAAATAATAATTATGATTGGCTACAGATATATATATCGCTGGTATTTTATAAAAGTTTGTTCGATACTAAATCTTCCAGGGAAAAACAACAACAACAACCACAACAGCAAGAATAATTACAATAAGTTATATATATATATATATATGTATATATATAATCAACAGATTGAGTCAAGTCATGGTAATATTATCCATAAGAATTACCAATCAACTTTGTCATATTTATATATATATATATATATATATATATATATATATATATATATATATGATTATATGTACTAATAATTAGATAGACATATGTATACATGTACTGTATGTATGTATATATATATATATATATATATATATATTTATATATATATACATATATATATATATTTGTGTGTGTTTGTGTATATATTCACACACACACACATATATATATATGGTTATAAATGTATGTGTGCGTATGTACACATATATGTAATATATATATATGTGTGTGGGTGTGTGTGTGTGTGTATGTTTGTGTGTGTGTTGGATTCGCACGTTTCATTAAAATTGATTTTTCAGAATGAAAAAAAAAGAAATATAATTTTTTCTTTCATACTTACCTGGCTGGAGTCTTGATAAAAGAATGCAGGTGTCGTTCGGATCCTCGAAGGGGACGGGTGTCGGCAGGTATTTGGCTGGGTAGAAGAGGCCCATTTGGGACAAGGAAGTACGACACCAGTTGGGTGTGGCTAGCCCGGCCACCTGAAGACCGACGGCATAACACATGACTGCCGTAGCCACCTTCATCCAGATCGTCAGAGGCATAAATCCTGCCATTTGAATGTGAAGGAAAGGGAAAGAAGATAAGAGGGAAGGACAGAAAGAGAGAGAGAGAGAGAGAGAGAGAGAGAGAGAGAGAGAGAGAGAGAGAGAGAGAGAGAGAGAAACAGAGAGGGTGAAAGGTAATGCAAAACAAAAAGAAGGAAAAAAACTGTAACCAAAAGGGAAGTGTGTGTGGCGGGGGGGATAAAAGAAATTACATTGCGAAAAAGGGTGAATGAAAAAGAAACAAGAGGTGTAAAGATCAGCTAGAAAGTAGCATATATATATATATATATATATATATATATATATATATATATATATGATAAGATAAAGGACAAATTGGAAACGTTATCTTATCATCCTGTCGGATTCCGACCCATATTTAATTTACATCTGATCTTTAACTAATATATATATATATATATATATATATATATATATATATATATATATATAAAGATAGATAGATTTATAGATGGATAGACAGAGAGATATGGAGAGGGGAGTGAAAAAAGAAGCGTGAGCAGATGAATGAGAAATCGATGAGAGAAAAAGATGAAATGAAAGGGTAAATGGACGCTAGGAAAAACAAAATTGTGAGGGAGAGTGAAAGAATGAATGAGGGTGTAAAAGGAATACACAAAGAGAGAGTGGGTGAAAGAAAGAAAGAAAGAAAGAAAGAAAGAAAGAAATGTAAATCGACAACGATAAATTAAACGAAGAGAATAATAAATGGATAGAAAAAGAGGATGATGGTGAAAGAATAAAGAAAAAAAAGAAATACAGAAATGGAGAAAGAAAAAGTAATTGAATAAAGGAAATAAAATTGAAAGTAAAGAAAGAATGAAAACAGACAAGAAGTAGAAGAAGGAGAAAATCAACGGTTTTTTTTGTTCGTTGTTTCGATAACTCTTCTCTTTTAGATTCTTTTTAATAAAAATAGTTTTGTATATGTTTATAAATAATTACATTACACCGATTTAAATGGATAAATACGAATTACAAAGTTATATAGATTACAGATTTAGATAGGTGGGTATGTGCAGATTTATTTAGACATATACGATGTGATGATTTAGATAGATAGTTACGATATACAGATTTAAAATAGACAGACAGAGAGATAGATAGATAGATAGATAAATAGATAAATAGATACGTTTACTCAGCAGTTGTCATACCTAAAAAGAAAACTGCCTCGCTCACAGCCAAAATTGTTGTCTGTCTCGTAAATTGTTCCCAACCTCTGTATAACAATTCGCGTAATTTTTTTTGTTTGAGGGCACGCATGCGCAGTTTTGAGAGAAAGTTTCCAAGTGCGATTGTGTTGAAAGATCGACGGACGAAAACAAAAACAAACAAAAAACAAACAAAACGTGTACCAAGGTTGAAAACAGCAGCAGTAACAGCCAAAGTTGAAGCAAGAGCAGGAGAAAAAGAAAAAGAAAAAAATATAACAAAAGAAACAACGTCAGAATAGGGAAGCACATGGCGATTTAAGGTCGTCCATTTGTAATTGTGGATGTGGTGGCGATGGCGGTCGTTGAGTGGTGGCTTGGGAGTTACGGGATATATATATATATATATATATATATATATATATATATATATATATATATATGAAGGCGTGTTTGAAAATTCCGAACTTGGAACCTCAGTCTCTGTGCTTCATTTTTGTCACCTGGTTAATAATAAATGTTTTTTCGTACTGATTTATTCGGTGCCATTTGGTTTGAATTTATTTTATTGACCAACTTATCTACTCTGTTATATATATATATATATATATATATATATATATACGTTTCAGTAAAGAATGACTGACAAGGAATTTCGATTAACCTTTTTATTCAGTTTTTTGGCATTCGTAGAAGTGTTTTTCTTTTCTGTGCATAAAGTGTGTAAAAACTGTCCAAATGTTCTATATACTCGAGCGGTTTCGGCTATTCTATTAATCATTATCAAGGACATTTTTTGTGATTTTTAAAAATTTTAACTGAGCATGTAAATTTTTATTTATGTGTATCTATAGCGATGGGAATGTTTTTTCTTTTTTTCTTTTTCCAAATACAGCCAGTACGGAAAATACACAATAAATATTTTTTTCTCTAAATTTATTTTTTAATATAATCTCATTTGTTATAAACGAACTTCCGTGGTTAATATTAATTGTGAAAGTCGAATATTATACAGGATAATTTCTGATAAGAAAATAGATATTTCCTACATGTCAGACTAGGTACTTATTCATGCATCCACGTAAATAATGTATATTTTTCAGCGCACACACGTCGCTATCAAAGGGGATACATGGTCAGGGTTTAAAGTGAGGTTAATGGCAATACCGTGGAAAAATTGCCCAAACCCCCTCGGTACTTCACCTTTTAGGTACGCCTCAGTCGCTGGGTAAATACCCCAGGTCCCTCCCAAAAGTGAGATACTGGCTGGAAGGAAGACCTCTGGGGCTGTGGTAATGATAATGATGAAATTAGCCATTTCCATTATGTCCTTTATTTCATCAGAGTTTAAGGACATGTCACGTGAAAACACCGGTCAGAGAAAAAGATAAAAAGAATATGTAAGAATATACTTAAGCCTGTTTATAGGCTTAAGGAGCGTCCCCTAGCGACGGCTTTTAGTAAAGTAAGTGGGGTAACCCACAGATGCAAGAAGGCTTAAACGATTTCGGCATCGACAGGTTGAGGAAGTCATAAATGAAATATATGAAAGTGGTGACATACCTGAAGATCTTCGCAGAGCTACGTATGAAGGTAAGGGCAAATCATTATCTATCTATCTATCTATCTATCTATCTATCTATTTATCTATCTATCTCTTGTAATTATTCTTTGTTTCTTTAATCCCCCTTCTTCCGTTCGCCCGCCCGCCATTAATTCTTTCTTTCTTTCTTTCTTTCTTTCTTTCTTTCTTTCTTTCTTTCTTCTCCCTCCACCGTCATAGTTACCGTTATTTTTCTCTATCATTTTAGCTGTTTAGAAATGGATGTCCATACGTTTTCTTTTCCGGCCTTCTACTCCTCATCACATGACGCATGTCGCTGTCAATGCACCAGAAATATAATGTCTCGCCTTTTTCACTTAAACATTTTTTTTTATTGCTATGTCTGTTTGTTTTAAGCTTTTAATATATTTGATTTGTATAGAGTTGACTTCAATAAAGACATAATAGCGGTACACAATGAGAGAAACAACATCTGGCTAAGATTAAAACGAAACGAATTTAGAAATATGGAACGTGCGCGCGTGCGCGGGCACACACACACACACACACACACACACACACACACACACACACACACACCCATATGTATAAATTGCGTCTGACATTGTGAGCTATTTTCATGTTTTATCGATATATAAAATAAATACTTATTGGAATGTAAAAATTTATTTGCAAAATGACGGTAACATCTGCTCAGGTAGAATGAAAGTTTGTTTGTTTTGCGCATAGGTAAATAAACATATGGGAACTTTGTATAAAATATCCTGAATTTTAATGCTCCCATTTAATCCAATTCATTTAACGTAACGACATATTTAATAGGCGCGAAAAATAATAAAAGTTTGCATTCCTTTCCGGTGCGGTCTCGCTCCGTGTAACCGTTTCACACATGGCTTCACGTGAGATTAATTTGACGCTTAGCGTTCCAGAAGATTTCTAGGATTTACCCAACAGAATCTTTTCTATTACACTGACAACATCTAGTTCTTGATAATGACGTCCGTAATTACATAAAAAAAGAGAACAAGATATGAAATTCAGACAGTTTGTCCAAAATTTTGATCCCAATGTACAACATCTTATTGGAAAATTGAAAAAATAGAATATAAAATTTAAAAAAGATAATTTAACAAAATCTGTTTGGGCAACATTTAGTGCAAACCATACTAACAGACCCCTTTTACAATTAGTGTTGTTTATGAATTCTTATAATAATCTACAAACAACATTAAATTCTCAAATTGGCCACACATGCACCACACTCTCTCGTGTGTTAACTTGTCATTTGTCAAAATTTAGTGTACTCCACGCACGCATAGTTCCAGTATGGAAATAACGTTTTTATGAATTCATATAATAATAGTCAAACTTGTCTGACGATCGCTAAAGCGTGAAACCCAGGGTCACAAACTCACATCTATCCAACCAAATATGAGTGTTCGTACGTACGTGTATTGTGCTTAGCGTGTTCCCAGCATTTGGGAAACGCTATCTCTGTGAGCGTTCACATCTGCGAGATGGTAAGGCTGAAAGCCTGAGGAAAAAGAGAGGAAGAGGCGAAGGGTCAGCGACTATTTATAGCCAGGGAAGAGAGACCTCTGGTGAAAGGGTTAACGAACTAAAGGAGAAATTAACTCCGACACACGCACACATATATATATATATATATATATATATATATATATATATATATATGTATATATAAGATAATCCTAAGGAGCCAGGCAAACCTACCGAGGTTTCACCTAAACGGATCCGTTTAGGTGAAACCTAGGTAGGTTTGCCTGGCTCCTTAGGATTTTCTTAGGTTTTGTTCTACTTTGTGTATTGAGAACTTTACGTAGTTTTCTTTTTATTCGTTTTGAAGGGTTTTTTTCTTTGGATTTTGGAGCTTGAACACTGGACGATTGTTTGCGCCTTAGTGTAATGTTCTTGGTTCTTTCTTTTTTATTCCTCATTTTTCCTTCGGTACCGATTTGTTCTACTGCAAGTCGAACTATCCAAGGTTTTTCCAAGCGAGTACCACCATTGATATATATATATATATATATATATATATATATATATATATTTCAATCACCCTGTACATATATATTTTTCTGCATTTACTTTTATTTACTTTTTAATTTTATTTTACTTTTTTTAATGTTAATCACCTATATATATATATATATATATATATATATATATATATATATATATATATATATATATATATATATATACAGGGTGATTGAAAACTAACTTCCTATATTATGTGATGGCCTCTCCCGTCTTGTAAAACTTATAGTTAGACAGGAGAGTCCATCATACATAAAATAGGGAGTTACTTTTCAATCACCCTGTATATAATTATTCCATATTTTATCTTATTGTTGTAATATGAATAAAATAAAAAAATATGAGATCGCTTTTATATATTGACTTCTGGTGAACGCTTAATTTTAATGGTATTAGAGTTAGAATTCTTAGTATTCGGCAGGCGAAAATGCAACTGGCAGGAGAACCCTTAGGTGGGCCGAATGTTTGCTTGTAAAACTATTATAGGAAAATATTGGTTTGTAGAAAGTCAACAAATACTTATGACGATGGAGTTTATATTTTGACTTTGTCAGGTAGTTCCTGAGAAAATTTAAACATTCGTCAGTATATATTCGTTTATAAGAATTAAATATCTAAGTTAGCCATGACTTTATATCTGTTTTTCAATTTGTTCGTCCGACCGCAAAAGTGAGACTGATAAATTGGGCGTTAACATTTTTGTTAGGACGTATACTAAAGGCTTATCGCCTATACCAAAGATAATAAGTCGTATGGTGTGTTTTACTAAGCCATAAAATTTAGATACCTTTTGATGATATTCTCTTAATCGTTACTATGTTTAAATTCGTTTTTTTAATTAGCTTTTTGATTGATTGGGTGAATATTTGTCTCCATATTAATCCCGTGATCCGTTTTCCAAGAACAAGTTTATCGTGTGTATCATGACTACAAATATAACTTCTATAGCAATGCAATAAAAAATCAAGCATTCAGAACCTTAACATTTTGTCACGCTAAATATAGATTTTGTCCTTGTGAATTAAGATTCTTTTAACTATGAGCCCAGTTTAACGGCGAAATATATATATGAGGAATATCAAAAGCGTGAAACCCAGGGTTACAAACTCACATCAATCCAAATAAATATATATATATATATATATATATATATATATATATATATATATATATTATAAATTAATTGATTTTCTCGCACTTCTCGCTTGTGGAACTTCCTTCTGGCTCCATATTTTCCAGCCAACTTTAATATGGAAAAATTTAAATGCAATGTCAATCGCTATCTACTGTCCTCTTGATTAATCTTTCCTCTTCCCGCTCATTATTAATGTTTCTGTTTCTAATTCTTCCACAACCTGTAACCCCTTGCGTCTTAGTGGCTTTACTGCCTTGCATGGGGTGATACCGATTTTAAGACAACGTCTATGCTTTTCAGCTTTATTAATTTGGTCTTCAATTTTTCAAAGATATAGGTTTATATTAAAGTTCTTTCTTGCAGGATTTTCTGAAAGAACTTATTTGGAACAAGAATAATCTGTAAATCTGTAAATGCAATTTAAAACTAACATCGACATTAAAACAAACAGTCGAGAAATAAGATTTGTTGTTAGAGCCAATTATTGCACTGTGCAGCACTTTAGAAAAGTTTACTTTTAACAAATTTTATTAGTTACTTAAAAAATATTGGCCAGATTCGTCTTGGGATTTATAGCAAAAATTTGGCCCTGAGAAAAGCTGGAATATCCCAAGAAAAAACGAAATTTTACACTTAACCTTTGACCTCACGCATTGATTTTTCCATCTAGTATTTTCATTCGTCTTTTTCAACTCACATCTATCCAACCAAATATGTTAGCTCTATCTCTGATATTGAGCGCTTTCTAATAAGTACCGCGCATATAATATATAAATAATTATATATATATATTTATTTATATTTATATACACTTTTTTATATATATATATATATATATATATATATATATATATATATATATATATGGGAGAATGAACAGGTGGAGTAAAAATCCACTGTTCGTAGCATTTATTTTTAAAAGTGCTCAATACAAAGCAGAGCAATGTATTATCATTACATTTTTGTTATAAGAGATTAAAAAACATTTTGTAATAGCTGAACAAACGCGTTTATGTTTCAATACTATGATTGTACTTCTTCAGTCGATAAAAAAAATCACCAGTTGCTTATCATCGCCTGAAGAAGTACAATCATAGTATTGAATCATGAAAGGTTTTGTGCAGTGAATTCAAAAATGTTTTTATTATAATCTCTTATAATAAAAATATAATATATATGTAACCATATTTGTCCGTCACCTGATGAGATTCTTACCTTTTTGCCATCGAAACAAATATGGATCTTTGTAGCGTTTATTTGTGTTTTCGTATGTAACAACTTATGATAAATAGCTATTGCTCTACTTTTGGTAATGAGCACTCTTTTAAATTAATGTTATGAACGTTTGAATTTAGATTCTTTTAGTTCTCATTACATTTGTGTGTGTATATATAATATATATATATATATATATATATATATATATATATATATATATTAAAATAATGAGAAAGAACAGTAAGATTTATAAGCCGGTGTTCTAATAACACCGGGTTATAAATCTTACTGTTCTTCTTTCTCATTATTGTATATATATATATATATATATATATATATTTATTGTTACTGTTCTTTCTCATTATTTTAATATATATTAAAATAGTGAGAAAGAACAGTAAGATTTATAACCCGGTGTTCTTATTAATTATTTTTATTTTTAAAAGACAGTCCTCAATACAATTCTGCAGAGCCTAAACATTATAAATTTACTAATTTAAAAATATGGGCCCATCGCTACACAGGAATTACCATGTTTCAAAAACAGAAACTAAAGCTTTAAATTTAATTATAGAATTAAATTAAAATCCCAATACTGTTTCATTTTCAAGCGATTTTTGGAAGAACTTATTTAGAAATAAATTTTATAATTTTATACAAAAATATTTTTTCAAAAGTGTCGTTTGAATATGATTACGTCTTATTTCTAATCTATTCCTGCAATTTTAAATTATTATTCCTACTTCTAATAACTAATAGACTATACTATTTTTTAAAACAAATAAATATATTAGAATTACTTATTTAAATATTATTATTCAGACATCAAGTATAAATATATATATATTTCATTTTTCATCTTTTTTCCCATTTAATCATTATTTAAGGAAAATCTTTGACAGCATCTGCAAAAATAGCTATTTCATTTCTTTGATTAAGTAAATTTTTATTTTTCATAAATTTAATAATGTATAATTTCTCATGTATGCTCAAAGGACATTGTTTATTTAATGACCTACAATCTCTAGTTTTTCTTATTAATTTCCATTTTACAGTAGGTGTTTTATTGGTTTCCTTTAAGTGCCAGAAATATTTAGATAGGGACGTCTGATTTCGGTATTTACTTATTTTAAAAGAACTTTGATGTTGGTCCCAACGCCTTTTGAATTCATGTCTTGTACATCCAATGTAGACTTTAACTTCGTCTGGATCTTCAATAGATGAGATATTGTATTGGTACATTAAGGATTCAGTGCGACATTTATTATCAAGAGGACAGTTTTGAGGATTTCTACAGTTACATATTTTTTTCTTTATCTTCATTTCTTTTTATTATACTCTCTAATTTTTTTTTGATTTTGGACTAAGTGTTTACTCAAGATATTAGCATTATGTTTCTTAATAATCATTTCTAAATTTTTAGTACAACTTTAACTTAATTTTAGGGTATTTTTATTAAAAATTGTACTGAGTTTACTGTCTCTAGGAAAATGTTCAACGATTAATGAAAGGAATTTTTGTCCTGATTTATTTTTATTTATTTTTTTACCATTTGGTTGTATATATATATATATATATATATATATATATATATATATATATATATATATCTATGTATATATATATTTATATATATATATATATATATATATATATATATATATACATATATATATTATTTTGTATATTTTATTTTGTATGTACTTATTGGAAAGCGCTCAATACCTGTGACAGAGCTAACATATTCAGTTCTATGGATATGAGTTTGTGACCCTGGATTTCACACTTTTGCGATCATCAGAGAGTCTGGTTTATTTTTTAAAAATTGGATCTGTTTAGGCTTGTTTAACTATGTTTGGTGGCAGGAAGTGGAATTTCCCTCCGTGTCTGTTCGGGATGACACTCTCATACACATAGGCATACACACATATAGGTGTATGCATTTTAGTTCACACAAACACATTCAAAAACAATCCGAGAACAGGTGCATATGGACATCCATGCGTTCGTATATATATATATATATATATATATATATAGTTGTAATTAAAATTGTAGTTAAATAAAATGAATTCTAACCTAAACATCTTTTACTTAGTACTACACGCACTTAAAAGAATCCAATAAAACACATATAGTAAAATAAAATTAATATGAAATGCCAGAAGATGTAAGCTTATGAATGACCCATGTCCTTTGTACTTACATGAGAAACAATATATTACTAGGTTTATATATATAAAAAATAAAAGTCAAATCAGTAAATAAAGTAACTATTTTTGCCGTCATTGTCATACATCCCTACCCCTTACCAAAATGTAGCTAATAACCGATACAATGATACAGACATAAGGAAAACCCAGACAACCCTTGTCCAATTGAAGTAGATTTATCTGTAACCATGGAAACATGATTTATCTGTGTCTTTAAAACCCAGTAATTTTAAAAGTTACTCCAAAATTCGCTTGAGGATGAAATGGAACTAATGCCTTTAATTTAATTGCAAAATTAAAAGCTTCCATTTTGAAACATGGTTAGAACTGTGTAGCGGAAAAAAACATATTTTAAATCAATTAATTTATTTATATATATATATATATATATATATATATATATATATATATATATATATATATTTGGTTGGATTGATGTGAGTTTGTAACCCTGGGTTTCACGCTTTTGATATTCCTCATATATATATTTCGCCGTTAAACTGGGCTCATAGTTAAAAGAATCTTAATTCACAAGGACAAAATCTATATTTAGCGTGACAAAATGTTAAGGTTCTGAATGCTTGATTCTTTATTGCATTGCTATAGAAGTTATATTTGTAGTCATGATACACACGATAAACTTGTTCTTGGAAAACGGATCACGGGATTAATATGGAGACAAATATTCACCCAATCAAAGAAAAAAAGCTAATAAAAAAAAAAACGAATTTAAACATAGTAACGATTAATAGAATATCATCAAAAGGTATCTAAATTTTATGGCTTAGTAAAACACACCATACGACTTATTATCTTTGGTATAGGCGATAAGCCTTTAGTATAAGTCCTAACAAAAATGTTAACGCCTAATTTATCAGTCTCACTTTTGCAAAAATTCTGGCGGTCTGACGAACAAATTGAAAAACAGATATAAAGTCATGGCTAACTTAGATATTTAATTCTTATAAACGAATATATACTGACGAATGTTTAAATTTTCTCAGGAACTACCTGACAAAGTCAAAATATAAACTCCATCGTCATAAGTATTTGTTGACTTTCTACAAACCAATATTTTCCTATAATAGTTTTACAAGCAAACATTCGGCCCACCTAAGGGTTCTCCTGCCAGTTGCATTTTCGCCTGCCGAATACTAAGAATTCTAACTCTAATACCATTAAAATTAAGCGTTCACCAGAAGTCAATATATAAAAGCGATCTCATATTTTTTATTTTATTCATATTACAACAATAAGATAAAATATGGAATAATTATATACAGGGTGATTGAAAAGTAACTCCCTATTTTATGTATGATGGACTCTCCTGTCTAACTATAAGTTTTACAAGACGGGAGAGGCCATCATAATATAGGAAGTTAGTTTTCAATCACCCTGAAATATATATATATATATATATATATATATATATATATAGGGTGATTGAAAAGTACATTAAAAAAGTAAAATAAAATTAAAAAAGTAAATAAAAGTAAATGCAGAAAAATATATATGTACAGGGTGATTGAAATATATATATATATATATATATATATATATATATATATATATATATATATATATATATCAATGGTGGTACTCGCTTGGAAAAACCTTGGATAGTTCGACGGCAGTTTTAGAACAAATCGGTACCGAAGGAAAAATGAGGAATAAAAAAGAAAGAACCAAGAACATTAAACCAAGGCGCAAACAATCGTCCAGTGTTCAAGCTCCAAAATCCAAAAAAAAAACCCTTCAAAACGAATAAAAAGAAAACTACGTAAAGTTCTCAATACACGAAGTAGAACAAAAATTTAAATCCTATGGCAGGCAAACTCCAGTTGTTTAGGGTTTCACCTAAACGGATCCGTTTAGGTGAAACCTCGGTAGGTTTTGGCCTTTGGATTATTTTTTTTATATATATATATATATATATATATATATATATATATATATATATATATATGTGTGTGTGTGTGTGTGTCGGAGTTAATTTCTCCTTTAGTTCGTTAACCCTTTCACCAGAGGTCTCTCTTCCTGGCTATAAATAGTCGCTGACCTTCGCCTCTTCCCTCTTTTTTTCCTCAGGCTTTCAGCCTTACCATCTCGCAGATGTGAACGTTCACAGAGATAGCGTTTCCCAAATGCTGGGAACACGCTAAGCACAATACACGTACGTACGAACACTCACCACACACACACACACACACACACACACACTCTGTCCATTGTAACTTGTTATTAATACATATATTTGTATACATATATTTATCGGTCTTGTGTTTGTTTTTCTTTGCATTCTTTGGACCAACTTTCTCATGTAGTTGGACCGGCTAGCAGAAAAATCTTAACCCACATGTGTTCTTCTACTTCTATCAACAACATCACAGCCACGGTCTACTACATATATATATATTTATATATATATCGTGTATATTTAAGCAGCATAATTTCATTCAAACAGGTTTTGTTTAATAATTTAGACATTACTAACATTAGTATACAAATATTTGAAGGAAAAGTTTGGTAGTTTTCTTAATCCATTTTCTAATGCTACCAAGAAATTGATCCATCAACTCGAAAGGATCCCAACGAAAACTAATCGTCATGATATGTCTAAATTATTCTGTTTGAATAAAAATATGCTGCCTAAATATACATAATTTAAACTCCATGATCTAGCAGCTCATCAGAGCAGCAACACTTTAAAATTCAAACATAACATTGTGAGAAGGCAAATTAAGAAAGCTGAAGACAACATCAAAATTCTCAATAAAAAAGGCCCAAGAAATCCAGAGCACACTACAACCAATCACTGCTCCTGAACAACTCAAGGAAATTCTATATAGACTCACAGAAATTACTAACTAGTCTGAAACACAACACAGGATGAAAAAAAAATAATGGTACAAAGGAACGATACCTATTGCAAATAATAGCAAGTTTATAAATATCTCCAACTATGTACTAACAAACAATCAAAAAGAATTGCTCAACCTCGGACCCACTTGTTACCTCTACAAAAACTATAGTAGACTGGATTAAAAAAAAAATGAAATAGAAACAAGAAATTTGAAGATCAGCAATTGAAATCTGGAACCTGTGTAAATATAAAAGTGAATACTGAAGTCAAGACTTCAATGTTCACTTTTATATATATATTGTTGGGGCGCACCCACCTTTCTAACTAGTAATGGACTGGTCCCTCTTATATAAGTCAGCTCTGGAGAGAGAGAGTCAGCGTGAGCAGCCCAGATACTTTCTGAGCGACTGCTCGGTTTCAACTCTCTTCCTACGGGCGAGAGGAACCCGAAGGAGGCTACGCCGAAGGGCGGAGTCTCCATTGGGGAGGTTAAACTGGGCCCTGAACCCGTTTATACGGGTTCAAATTATCTTTTTGCCGAGCCTAATGGCTCGGGAATGCCCACGTTAAAAAAGGCCTTGTGCCACATGACACCCTCGTGGGGGGGTGACTGAATATCTGAGCAGTCCAGATACTTTCTGAGCTACTGATCGGTTCAACTCTCTGTCTCCGGACGGAGAGGAACCCGAAGGAGGCTACGCCGAAGGGCGAAGTCTCCTTGGGGGGAGAAAAAATGGGCCCTGAACCCCGTTTATACGGGTTCAAATAGGTTATTTTTTTGGCCGAGCCTAATGGCTCGGGAATGCCCACGTTAAAAAGGCCTTGTGCCACATGACACCCTCGTGGGGGGGTGGCTGAATATCTGAGCAGTCCAGATAAGCTTACCCGGTACATACCGTTGGACTATAGACTTTGGATATTGTTTCTTACTAACCAACCTTCGTTCTATTAATCACTCTATTGTTAATTGCGTTTATGAATATACCAGTATTTTCCTCTACAACTGTGTTTGTCTTAATTCATACACCGACACGCGGGAAACTCACAACATCTCAACAGTGGCGACTTGGCTTCGAACAGAAATAATAACCGATTTCCAACACGGAAAAATTTCGGAAAAAAAAGAGTTCAAGCATTTTACAGCAAAGGATTACAAGTTATCGACAAAAAGAAAAACTGTAAGTTAGACATTAACTTATTGATTAAATTGGAAGCTATAATAACCAATTTTTGTGCTTAAAAAAAAATAATTTGTCGTGCCAGAAAATTTGAATTTTTTGGCCCCCCCGCCTCAGAGAGAAAAAAAAAACCACATTTTTCTTTTTTCTCTACACATACATAATCATGGAGCAATTTCAATCAACTATGCTGGAACTCATTAAGTATCAGATGCAAAGACAGCAAGAGAGTGAAGAGCGTTTTCAGAAAGAGCAACTTAAAATTCAAGAAGAACAACTTAAATTTCAGAAAGAGCAAAAGGAAGAAAACGCAAAACGATTTCTGGAACTACACAAAATACAAGAAGAAAATGAAAAGAAACAGTTAGCAATGGCCGAACTTATACATAAAGCTATACTGTCCAAGCAGAAAGACTCGGATGAAAATATTTTTTCCAAAGACACAATATGGTCAACGATCGAAAGTTTTACTTATAACCCAGAAGAGGAAAAGACTTTCGAAAGATACTACCATAGATATCAGGATTTTTATGAAGTTGATTGCCAAACATGGACAGATGAAAAAAAATAAGATTATTGCTACGAAAACTGGGAACGGCAGAACACAACAAATTCACAGATTTTATATTGCCCAAAAAGACAAGAGATTTAAAATTCGATGAAGCAATTGAATTATTAAAAGAGCTTTTTAATCCCAGATTTTCATTATTTCACAAAAGGTGGAAATGCCTGAATATCCAAAAAAGCGAGGAGGAAGATTACACAACGTTCGCGTCAATCGTAAATAAGACGTGTGACGATTTTCGCTTGTCCGAATTATCGGCAGACAATTTCCAGTGTCTAATATTCGTGCTAGGTTTAGTGTCTAAAAAAGATAGTGAAATGCGAAGACGCATTTTAACAAAACTAGAAAATGACCAAAACATGAGACTACAAAAGCTAGCTGAGTACTGTCAGCAATGCGTAAGCATTAAGGAAGATTCAGAAAAAATAGAAGAAACTGCTATCGCAAATGTGAAGAAAGTATATAGGAAGACTAGTTTCAGTTCTCCATCGCCGGAACGGAAGTGGTATCCTACTACAAGAACGAACAGAGGCTATAGAAAAAAAAAACCCCTCCGAGTGCATGTTATGGATGTGGCCAGTGGCACTGGTACAATGACTGCCCATAAAAAAATAAAGCGTGCACTCACCTTCTAACTAGTAATGGACTGGTCCCTCTTATATAAGTCAGCTCTGGAAAGAAAGAAAGAAAGAAAGAAAGAAAGAACTTACCCGGTACATACCGTTGGACTATAGACTTTGGATATTGTTTCGTACTAACCAACCTTCGTTCTACTAATCACTCTATTGTTAATTGCTTTTATGAATATACCAGTATTTTTCTCTACAACTGTGTTTGTCTTGATTCATACACCGACACGCGGGAAACTCACAACATCTCAACAGTGTATATATATATATATATATATATATAGTCATCGATGTCTCCGAACTGCTTCACCTACTCAATTTTAACCCAATTTCTTTATATATATATATATGAGTCGGTGAAGCAGTTCGGGAGACATCGATGACATTTTTTTTTTTTTTTTTTTAGCACTAAATCGCAAGTCATCGTGACAGAAGGTTTGAGCATTCTTATTCAAAAACTTAATCACACCAGATTATACTCTTCTCTTCAAGTAAGTGTAACTGAGGTCTGCTCGGGTTGCCTCTCATGATTTTGAACAAATATACATGTGCCTTAGAAGATATATATATATATATATATATATATATATATATAATTAAATAATTCATTGAGTCTACAAGAAACCTCAACAGAATGCAGAAATGAATGGACAGCCGTTTCGTCCTATATTTGGGACTCATCAGCAGTGCGTATCCACTACCGAGAATATAGCGCCGCTCGATCACATATTCCGAGGTGGAACTCATCCGAGTTTCTCTTACCCATAGGACAGTACCCCCACGAGCCACCACTACTATCCCGAAGCCGCTATATTGAGTCTGATTCGTTACCTCTCAGTCACCGAAGCCCCTTGGTACAGTTGGTATGACGTTCGCCTGATAACGGGTTTTAATTATCGGTAGTGGATGCGCACTGCTGACGAGTCCCAAATATAGGACGAAACGGCCGTCCAGTATTTTCTGCATTCTGTTGAGGTTTCTTCTAGACTCGATGAATTACTTAATTATAATTATCTTAAATCCTCTTAATTTCTATCACACACACACACACACACACACACACACACACACACACACACACACACACATATATATATATATATATATATATATATATATATATATATATATATAATTATTTATAAAAAAAATTATAACATAAGTATGTTATAAAATCACTACAAAAATAGCCATTTTGTTTCAACACACTCGGTGTCTTATCAAGTGATGATGTTGAAAATAAAATAAATGGTTTTAAGTTTCAGATTAATTAACGATCCTACACTAGGGGGAAACATTGTTACAAAAGCTAGAATAACCAATCAAAAACCAAGTATAGAAAGATTCAAAAGCTTGACAACGAAATCATGTTATAATAGCTATTCAGATGTTTAAAATACGTGTAATGTTAAAAATAATTTATACTAACCAATAATTATAAAATTATATGATAAAATTTAATATTAAAATTAAAAACTGGCAATTTTAAAATCCAAATTTAATCACTATTAAGTTTAAATATATATATATATATCGGGTGGAAATGTTTACATACACTCTATCCCTGATATTAAGTTCTGCTTCATTTATCGGTTAAAGTGTTCGATATGAAGGACAGAGCGTATATAATATCCTGATGATTCTCAATGGATACTTTACCATTGCGACCCTGTGCAAAATTAATATACATTTAAATTTGAAATGTAAAGTAATGTGTAACTAACAGAACTTTTGTGTACGATACTGAAATTAGTTAGTTCTTAATATTGATCGAGGCAGTAGAAATTCGAGACTAAAATGCGACCTTTGAACCGTTTATCAACAATTTTTAAATAATAAAAAAGAATGAAATTCAAAATTATTAAAAAAATAAGAAAATATAATAAAAAAATTCAAAATTATTAAAAAAGATAATTAAAAAAAATGAAATTCACTTTTTCAGTTAAATTTCTATTTCCGACACGAACCTAGCCTATGCTGGGGTTGAATAAGACTGACGAATATTTTTCGTCGGTTGAAATAAGCTTATTCCCCATATAAGGTGATTTCGGATTTCATTGTATATATATATATATATATATATATATATATATATATATACATACACACACACAACAGATCCTTGTTTGGAGACGAATTGTTATAAGTAATAATGAAAAAATCCACGGAAAAAGTAAAACACACACATTACAGATCCATGTGTTTTCTTAGCATTTCTCTTGATCCTAATTTGTTTTCTGTCTGCCTCTCTTTCTTTATCGATCTATAAATTGTTATTACTTTTCATAGTTCAAAGTCAGTGTTCTTCATTTTCTTAAAAGCAATCAATTGTCTGTCAGAGAGAAAAAATACATTTTATACTACTTTGGTTTTTAAAAATAATACAATTTTGCATTGTGAATGTTTAAGGAAGTTGCCGTTTTTTTTTTTTTTTTTTTTTTCAAAAATAAATGGCCAAAAAGAGGCGGATGAAGCAACAAAAAGCAAAAGGCAAATTCACCCCAACCAAAAAAAAAAAAAAATAAATAAATAAAACAAACAAAAAAAACAGGTAGTGAAAAACAAAAATATGTGGATTAAAAAAAAAAATGGAAGTGTTGAAAGCCAAAAAAAAGAAAAAGACCAAAAAACAAAACGAAACGCAAAAAGACGATATGGGAGGGAAAAATAAAAACATTTTAGGGCTAAAATAAATAAATAAAAACAAAATAAACAAAAATAGTGATGCAATTTGAATTGAGTGATTTGATTTTTACGGTTTATCAACTCTTTGAGGGTTACTTATAGCCAAAACATTTGATATTTTCAGAATAATTCGTTTTTTTTTTTTTTTCTTTTTTTTTGCGAGTGAATAATGCATAAGCAATTTTTCGAGAATAAAAATGATTTTTCCAGATACAATTCCTACTATTTAACCTATAGCTAAGGGGAGGAGATGAATTCATAACTAAACAGACTGGAATTGGTGTAAGTTAAAAAAGACAAATGAAAATACTAGATGGAAAAATCAATGCGTGAGGTCAAAGGTTAAGAGTAAAATTTCGTTTTTTCTTGGGATATTCCAGATTTTCTCAGGGCCAAATTTTTGCAATAAATTCCGATACGAATCTGGCAAATATTTTTTTAAGTAACTAATAAAATTTGTTAAAAGTAAATATTTTTCTAAAGTGCTGCATATGGCAATAATTGGCTCTAACAACAAATCTTATTTCTCGACTGTTTGCTTTAATGTCGATGTTAGTTTTAAATTGCATTTACAGATTTACAGATTATTCTTGTTCCAAATAAGCTCTTTCAGAAAATACTGCAAGAGAGAACTTTAATATAAACCAATATCTTTGAAAAATTGAAGACCAAATTAATAAAGCTGAAAAGCATAGACGTTGTCTTAAAATCGGTATCACCCCATGCAAGGCAGTAAAGCCACTAAGACGCAAGGGGTTACAGGTTGTGGAAGAATTAGAAACAGAAACATTAATAATGAGCGGGAAGAGGAAAGATTAATCAAGAGGACAGTAGATAGCGATTGACATTGCATTTAAATGTTTCCATATTAAAGTTGGCTGGAAAGTATGGAGCCAGAAGGAAGTTCCACAAGCGAGAAGTGCAAGAAAAGAAACTGTTAGCATAGAACTTACGGTTACATCTATCCAGCTCAACTGTAAATTGATGATATCCCGACGCTTAGATTCATGAAGTCTAGGCACTATAGTGAAGTGCTCATCCTAACAATTACCATGAAAGTATTTTAGTACCCTTCTAATTGGTCAATAAAGACACAAGTAGGCGCTGCAATCCACCCACATACAAGTTTTTTTTCCAGCGCGTGACCAAGTCAAATTTTCCCGCGAAAAATTAGAAATGCTTCTCGGGGCCGATCACGTGATTACGCTAATTATAAATACCAGACACGAGTTCTTTCTTCCTCTTTGTGATTACGAAAATGTAGCTGTAAAAGAAATCGCGTCTCGACCCCTTACGGGCGGACGCTATGAAAGCATATTCACACACGCATACATACACGTACGTATGGAACTTTTCAAACTTCGTTATGAACATTACAATCTAACATATACGAACTTTCAACTAATCATCACATATGAGAACTTTCTACACTTTCACAGTGAGACAAAAGAAATGTCAACCAGACACATCGTTGTCACGCTAAAGAAATTTAACTTGGATATTACAGTATTTTCCAGTTCTTCACCAACAAGAAAAAGTTTTTCCTGAAGCTACTGTAGGGAGACCACAGTTGTTTTTCCTTGGGTTGAGCTCATGGGAGTTTGGCCCCTTTAGAGAGTAGAACTCTTCTGTCCTTTTTGTCTTTGCTTCCGTTTTTTTTTTAAGGAACGACCTCTTTGCCTTCCTGACCACCAGGGTGTCCACACACGTGGAAACTGGTCAACATGTGCACGGCCTAGCGAAAGAAAAACGTACTTTCTATTCACTTATCTGCGGGCGATCAAAGGCCATAAATTTGGTATGTTATTTCTTTGTTCTCATTCTGTAAACCTTCTCGTTCCTTTGGGACAATATGGACAATCATTTGTTTTGGGACATATGTGAATCTTTTTAATATATGTATGTAAGTTGTTTGCCTTATTAAATGTTTTGTTTGTTACGGTCACGTATTTCGTCTTTCTATATTCGTATTCAGTGTTAGTGTATCAATGGCTACACTAATGCTAATATTAGTATCGGTGTGCTACTGGAAGGTTAAAACACGTTATTCTTAACACAAAATAGTCGTTAAACTCTGTGTGGCAGATACCACCATACTAATAATAGGTGACTCCAACGTGTAAGTTTACTGAACACATTTTCAGCTCTTCAGGACATAATTCAAGAAACATTCTTAGTTCTATTTAACAAAATTTGCTTTTGATGGACATTTTCTTTTAGTGGCAAGATTTATTGTAATTATGTTCAGAATTACAAAAACTAAATTTTATTTAGTATCAAACAGAAACTTCTTGAAACATCAAGTAAATATTCAAAGTTCTATTTTGCCAAACACCTTCTTGAACATTTTGAGCGGCAAATTCATTCAGTTTTTTTTGAGCTCAGATAAAAATATTTCATTAGTAAAGACTTCCAGTCAAAGGGAAGTAACTCCTATGCTTGTACATCATTACAGACATAAATATGAATATTGTTTTGTTATAAAACCGTTTTGTGTTTCTTGTTTTTATTGTTGTTTTTGCGTTTGCTTACACATTCGCAAAGTAAAAAAAAATATACGGGTTGATTTAGGCCGTCGATACCGCTATAGTATTTATAGAAAATCCCGAAGTCTTCCAAATTTCATCAGAAGTACAAGAAGGAAATGAGATCCCCAATATATTTAATCTCTTCCTAGACTATGCTCTGCACGTATTCAAGTAAAAACGCGAAGAGATGAACACTCCATTTTATACCATATCCCAAACGAATCTAATAGAAACAGCGTCGTTGACTCCCATCTCGAGGCCAATGTGCAGAGAACGAATGAAGCTCTGGCGATGACATAGGTATTTATAATTGGGATAAGAATGATTTTGAACAAAAAAAAAAAGTCAACATCCTCTATGAAATGTTCCAAGAAATATGATTTCAGATAAACCTTTTCAAAAGAGAAACAATGATCTGGAAGTGGAATGAAAGCAGTGATGGTGCCTACCCTGAATCCATCATACAAATTCAGGATGTGGCATTAGAAACAGAATACATCAGTGTATGAATCAGTTATAACATAGAATAGGCTATGCTAGGGGTAGTTTCAACCAACACTGCAAATTACTACAAAACCAGACCATTAACCTAAGAACAAGTTATTTTCTTAAATAGCCTCGTCAGATCAAGACTTTCACATGGATGTCATGCATAGCACCAAACTCATTCAAAAATATCTAAACTATCAGCTATATACAACCACTTTCTCAGATCAATGTTTAAAAATGGCTCTGAGCAAATGAAACCTGTAGGTCTGAGTGAGAATCATCCTTCTTCAAATACTGTGGACTGGCACTACAGAATCATGAACAAAGAACTAACAGAAACCACATCACTTGAAGATTCTCAACAGCAGCAACAACTAAAATGGATAGTACATGTAAATCGAATAGAAAATAATGACATACTCAAGATATTAACATTTCACATTATTTCAAACAAAAAGTTAGGAAGGAAATCCCCATTTATAATGGAAAGAGCAATAATAGTGGACTTGAGAAAGCAATTTTCCTGAAAAATTGTTTTAATAAAGATTTTATAAATTTTAATCAAAGGTAAATAAATGGCTGCTCAGTTAATGAATGATGAATGCTTCCTTATAAGGAAACAGTTGATATTGCCATTACTATGTGTGTAATTCAGTCCTAAGGCATACAAATTCAGGATGTGGCATTATCAAATATGAAACAGAATACATCAGTGTATGAATCACTTATAACATAGAATAGGCTATGCTAGGGGTAGTTTCAACCAACACTGCAAATTACTACAAAACCAGACCATTAACCTAAGAACAAGTTATTTTCTTAAATAGCCTCGTCAGATCAAGACTTTCACATGGATGTCATGCAAAACACCAAATTGCTACTTTAAATTAAACTCAAACTAGCCACACTACTTATAGCGATCTGAGACAAATAGACAGAAAAAAAATGAATGTTAAAAGATAATTCTATTTCTGCTTTCTTATATAATAAAAGAATAGGGAACCTTGTAATATAATAGAAAGTTAGCAGAACATTACTTGTGACTTTGATAGCCCCAATCTAATCTTTTCCTGGACCATTCCCTGCATATATACAAGCACAGATATAAAGATATTGTCACTGATCATCTAAGCATTCCATACCACATCCCAAGTGAATCTACTAATAGAAAAATGTTCCTGCTTTTCCTACTGAGGCCAATGTACTGATGAAGAGCAAAGGACTATCCCGATGACATAGGTATCCATAGTTGGGATAAGAATGATTTTGAACAAAAAAAGAAAAAGTCAACCTCCTCTACAAAGTA
This sequence comes from Acanthosepion pharaonis, assembly GCA_903632075.3. Lineage (NCBI taxonomy): Eukaryota > Metazoa > Mollusca > Cephalopoda > Sepiida > Sepiidae > Acanthosepion > Acanthosepion pharaonis. Next base: position 1,222,623 of record CAHIKZ030002379.1, read on the forward strand.
TCCTAAGAACTACAAGTGAAGATAAGCGTTTTCAAAACAGAATCTCTGATCTGAAATTGGAATGAAAGTAATAATGGCACATACGTTGAATCCATCATAAAGAAATCAGGATGTGGAATTAGTAAATATTAAGCTCTTCATATACCGTGGTGCATGGAGCAGTTGCACGGTGGGGAAATGGGTTGCGGCTCGGATTGAGGAATCGTAGAGCCAATCAACTTCATTAGATTCACTTACGTGCTAAATCTATCTCTTCTCCCCCAGCTATGGGTGGATCCCTATAGCCTTGGGTGGTAACCAGTCCAGGAGAGGGAAAACTCTGAATTCAAATCAGCCTGTTGAGGGTTGGGCTGCTTCAGGCTATCTTGCCCAAGATACGCCACATCATGGTAACTCTGCGACGACTCTAATGAGACAAGTTACAGGAATCGTGATCGTAATGGATCATTTATAATTATAATGGATCATTTCTAACAAATTTATTGATTCGTTTTCTATGGATTGAGCCTGTCACGAGGTTGAGTTAACATGCGTCACAATATATATATATATATATATATATATAGACTGACAATTGCATCCAGCATGAAACAGACTGTCGACTCTAAGTGTTGACTTCTATGTTCATTTATATATATATATATATATATATATATATATATATATATATATATAGCATAATGAGAAGCCACGTATACTTTCTTAATATGTATATATAGAAAAAGTTTCAAATTGAAAATTATAATGTTTTTATTTTTTCATATTTATTTATTTATATATATATTTGATGATGAAAAATTGTCCTCAATTTTTCATCAAATTTTATAACAAATAAATAATTTCTTTGAAAAAATAAAACATTATAATTTTCAATTTGAAACTTTTTCTATATATATATATATATATATATATATAGTATAGGTAATCGATCCGTTGGTATATAATCGAGTGTATCCTAGTAATATTGATTATTAAAACTGATCCACAGACAGCTGGAGTTTTTATTTTAACAGTGCATATGTATTTTTACAGCACCCCCTCCAAAAAAAAATTACCTCAACATCGGAATAGACTATTTCAAACCATCCTTATATATATATATATATATATATATATATATATATATATATATATATATATATATATAAATATTTAATTTTATATATATATAAATATTTATTTTAGACTAGAAATCAAAGTAGTTACTTCGGTAACCAGACGTTGAAGGCGAGCTGGGAACGACAAAGCTGATGCCGAATCTAACCAGATTTCCATCCGAATCAGCCAAGGGTTAGATCGTCACAGGATAGCACGGGGGAGGCCCAGGGTGACGTCACATTTAATTGATATTAAATTCAGCACCTCTACACCTGAGAATGTTTAATATCTAAAAAAGCGCTGAACTAATTGTGTTTCGTTTTTTACAGGATTTCGGATAAGAAATTTAGCCATCTTAACACCAAATTTGTCGAATCACTGAAAAACCCTTTGAGTTATTAATGTAGAAAAGAGAACAGGTCAAAGTCTTTTTGTGTCAGCACCACTATGTCTTCCCAACTGAGCAATAGTTAAAGGAAAAAGATCATTCAAACCTTCAGTAATGGTACCAAGATTCATACTTCTAGCTTCAAAGTCATTCAAGAACCATCAAGAGAACGGTGGATAAGTTTAAAATACAGGGATCTATAGAGAGAAAAACTAGAACAGTAGGCCACAACAGCAAGAGGGGTCATCATTTCAACTTAGAGCTAAATACATTCTTATTGTTCAAAGTAGAGTCCAATACCGTTATGAAAACCTCGGATAATTCCAATAAGATATCTTTAATCATTTCTAAGATACAATGGTTCAATACTTAATCTCACAGTTGGGCAATTTTACTGTTACTCGATTTGGACAATTTTGCTGTTACAACCGGTATATATATATATATATATATATGTGTGTGTGTGTGTGTGTGACACTATTTAGGTTGCTAGAAAGAAAGAAGAAAAAAAAGAAAGGCGAGAATTAAATTTAGGTAATAAGAAGCCATCACGAAAAGGACGCTAAGCGATATTATTTTTTTAACAAAGAAAAATGCTAAAGGTTTTATTCTCATTAGCGAAGAAAATAAGGTCGCGGATGTGTCGGATTTAATTTGATTTATGACGGCGCACCGAGTATGGCAATGGTGAAAATTTCAATTGAACAAGCGACCTCCCGCAGAATTCTAAAGAGATAAAAATTAACGTGGGTAGTTTAGACTAGAAATCAAAGCAGTTACTTCGGTAACCAGACGTTGGAGGCGAGCTGGGAACGACAAGGCTGATACCGAATCTAATTGGAACGTCACATTTGGTGCCGCGACCAATACCAAGTCACGTTGGTCGTCACAGGACAGGATAGGACGGTGACGGCGCGGAGACAGATGGGGTGACATCACAATTGGCGCCACGACTAGGACAGCACAGCGGGCGCGGCCAGGCAGACGTCACGATTGGCGCAGCGACACCGGGGGACGTCACATATATATACTTCCAAAGAAAAGCGATATCTAAGGTTTGAAATGATTTTTTTTCAAAATGAAATCTGGCGTGAAACCTGCGAGGAATCTTGTTATTCCAGGACAGATGTTGAGAAGAGTAGAAGGCGTAGATAATCTTGAATAAATTGGAAACTGATTCTGGAATAATATATATATATTTGAACTTTATATCAATACTTTATGAGCTTCGGATCTTTAGCTATGATTAATTAATGATGAACATGTCATTTTCGTTTATGATCGATTTTATCACGATTCTTCTAAGCCTGGAGCGTAATTATACATTCTTGCTGCTCAAAGTAGAGTCTAATAGCGTTATAAAAACCTCGGAGAATTCCAGTAAAATATCTTTAATTACTTCTAAGACACAACGGTTCAAAGCTTAATCCTACAGTTGGAAAATTTTGCTGTTGCACGATTTGGACACTTTTGCTGTTATTTGGACAATTTTGTTGTTACACTATTTGGACAATTTTGCTGTTACACGATTTGGACAATTTTGCTGTTACACCCTGTATACACCACATTAAACCGGCCTTGTGTACCATCCTAGCACTGAGGATGTGAGTAAATATTCCGACGACGCTCTCTTAGAGGTCGGAATTTAGAATCGAATTCCTTTCTAGAAGTGCATACAAAGTTACCAGTAGATAACAGTACACTTCCAATTGGATTCTAAAATATATTGGCAGAAACATATTTTAGTGATGAGTTCACCATTATCCCCAATAATGGCAAATATATGCATGGAATATTTTGAGGAAATGTCTATAGAAACATCTCCGCTAAAGCCAGTCATATAGTGTAGATATGGGGATGAGACTTTTATACTCTGGTCCCACCAGAAATTTGTACAAATACTGCTGGCCATGTGAACTTGAGAGAATTTAGAACTGGATACCTCACCAGAAGAGTGTCCCAGTTGATAACCGATTGGAGATGTTGAGATTCTGTATACAAGCAATATATTTCCAATTGGATTGCAACATAGACTGGTTATTATATTAACAATATTTTAATTTTTCTACTCTCTGGCTTCCATCAAGTGCCTGTCTTCATTCTTGATAACCTTCTTAGAATTACTCCTAGCTATAATCAATCCACTAACAGGTAAGTCTCCAGCCTGTTTAAATAACTCTGATCACTTTGTAGTGACTATCATTGATGCTCTTTTATTTATACCAATTGGGTGGCAGGCTTGGGTGTGAGTTTGTTCACACCAATGAGGATTAAGACAATTTACAAAATACCTCTCCAGAAGAGTGTTCCAGTAGATAACCAACTGGAGATGTTGAGATTCTGTATATAAACAATATATTTCCAATTGGATTGACAGGAAAAAAATGTTTATGTATAGGTTTGCTATTATCATCAGTAATGGCAAACAAAGGAATATTTTGAAGAAACATCACCACTAAAGTCAGCCATGTAGTGTAGATATGTAAATGAGATTTTCATACTTTGGTCCTATCAGAAAAATGTGCAAATATTGTTGGCTACTTGAACTTTGGATCATCCACAGAATTTACAATGAAAAGAGAAGATTAATTGGCCTTCTGGATGTATACAAAGTATAGGTTCAAGACATCTGTATATTGTAATTCAACATTCATTGGACAATATGTAAACTTGAATTCCCAACAATTATACAATGTCAACAAAGAGATCGTCTGCTGCCTACAACATTAGGTCAAACTGTGGTGACCCAGACATATGCCAATAGATACCCGGCGTTAGAAACAACCTTTGGGTTAATAATTAGCCATTAAGCGTAATATCAGATTCCACAAGCAGGGAAAGAAAAATCAAGGACAGCAATGAAAAATTTGCCTAGACTAGTAATTTCCTGCTTTGATTAGGTGTGTTAAATAAGATGAAATGGAGGCTTAACTTTCTGTGAAAGTCTCTGCATCTTTCGTCCTCTCCTCTTCTTCTTCCTCTTCCTCCATATTTCATCTTTCTCATTTTTCTTTCCATCTCCAGGCATACACTGCTCAACCTTCAGGTAGTGTCTCCCAAAAGTTCTTATAGGTTTCAAAAAATCTAATATAGTCTGTCTATCATGCATAAGGAGTACGTCTGAAAAGACACAGAGGACATGAAGTCCAGAAAATAAAAAAACAATATGCAAAAATATGAAATTTAAACAACATCAGACAACATTCAACTTTTTAGAGATATCTCTCTTGAAACTAAGCTTCTCTCAGACGAAAATAGGAATTGTGTGTATATATATTTTAAATCGGAATCATAACCACGTATATAGTGTATTTATAGTGTTTTTTTCTCTTGATCATTACCATATATATTTGTTTGTATATTATTTTTATTCTATTAGTTTAATTGTCAGCGGTTTCAAGCGATACATACATATAAATATAATATGAAGCTTCGTTAATAATAGATTTACTTCAAGATCATTTCGTCGTCTATTATATTTAACGACTTCGAATTTGTATATAATCAATAATAAGGAATATTATAGTGCTTACTGTACTTTTATTTTTTAATTTCATTTTTGTAATATATATATTGTTAACATGCAAGATACAGTCTAAACGATAAGATAATAGGGTTGAGCTTAAGTATCCCCGCCAAAAGAAAGGAAAAAGTACAAATAAAATAAAAACGGCAAAGAATTAAATCATACAATAATTAAGGAGAGGATTTAGGAACATTAAGATTACCTCCTCGGTTATCCATCGAAACCGCAATCCACCGAAATAAGAAAAGAAACCAGTCCCCACCGCGGGCCATTTAAAAGATATTTCGCGCACCGGATTGGTTGTTACAAACATCCAATCGGATGCAGGGAATATGTGGTCTTTCTTCCTCTTATTCTTTAAAAAGGCCAGAGTGGCTGTTAGCGTTTAGTTGGAAGGGGGAATCAGGGGTTGATCTCCCCTGATTGGGTTGATTTGGTGATGGGGAGTATGATGTTGAAAGACCCGAAACTCCCTGATGAACCAAGTCAAAAACATCACCGACGACCCCCTAGGGCGCCTACTTAAAAGCGTATTTGTGAATTATATATATATATATATATATATATATATATATTTTACTAATGTTCACTTAATACAAAGTTCAAGGTAGAGGTTTTTTCAAGGTAAAGATTAAATATATTGTTCAAATCATTTTTTGCCTACCCCCTTGTGCAAATTAATTGAAACAAAACGAATAATTCCGTTATTATTTACTTTTTTTCGTATTTTCCAATGAAACATGACCCAGTGACATGTTAGCACTTCGTATGTCCATTCCACGAAGTCGTTCCTTTTAGATTGGCCACAGATTCTCAATTAGATTTAAATCAAAAGTGTTTCTGGGCCAGTCGATAGTACTTTTATTTGCTCACTAGTAAGGCTTGCCAGTGTGTTCATGAAGCGTTACAATTTTCGTACGCTTACTTGGAGTAACATTCATCGCAGACAATGGCCGTAGGACAACTAATCGACAGTCGAGACAATATTGTCTGGGCATGATAAAAATCTGTTACAAACTCGGATGACACAATATTTAGACAAAAGGCAATATATCATTGTCAGAATTCCGCACCTACGAGGTATTCTGTCAAATCGCTCACCAGACTCCGCATTCTGTAAAAAAATAATCGGGAAATCAATTTATTATTTAATAACAACAGGAAACAGATCACCCACTAGAATCTTATAATAATACGAGGCTAACCGTAACTTTCATCGCAGACAATGGCCGTAGGACAACTAATCGACAGTCGAGAAATGGTGTTTGGGTGTGATGAAAATCTGATGAATTCATGGATGACGCAATATTTTTCAAGGCCAAACAAATTTCATCATACAGCCCGAAAATAGATTCATATTACTGCACACCACTGCAAATTACCTAATCCGAGGAAAAAATTGATTACACCCTGTCACTCCAGTGGGTTACCGCATGGTTAAATAAACTAAACTAAAGCTGTTGTTTCAATGAATTTGCGCAAGGGTGTATAAACATTTTCAAATACAACTTTCTAATTATCACATTGATATACAATAGATTATGCTTTCCGTTTGACCACTAGCTTCAACCATGCAGACCCCAACGACACTTTACAGCCTGTCTTATCAGACGGTTCCTTTTTCTTATTCGTATTATTATACGAGAGGGACAGACGTGGTGGCATCGATTTTAGGGTATAGCATAACTCATTTGTTGTCTTAGCATCTCGCCACGTGTGGCTAATCTGTCTAAGGAATCTGGGCGCAGAGAGCGTGTCGACAATTCAAAATACTTGCGGCCCTCTGCCGACTTCGCTCCGTTTTGATCTTATATTTAGACAAAAGGCAATACATCACTGTCTGAATTCCACGCCCACGATGTCTTCTGTCAAATCACCAACCATCCTGCCTCAGACTCCACATTCTGTTACAAAATACTCGGGAAATCAATTTATTATTTAAAAACAGTAGAAAACTGATCACCCACTATATACCCACTAGAATCTTGTATTAATACGGGACTGTGCTACTAAAAATAGCAGCTTATGTAATTAAGTTTTTATTAATAGAAGGTTTTCACATGTTAGCCTTTAAATTTTTTATGCTAAAGGTGAGTCAAGACCCACTCTTTCACTGTAGAAACTTTTAAATGTAGCCGTCTCTTCAACTCCAATAGCTTCATACCTCGCACCTCTCGCCTGTGGAACACCCTTCCCTATTACTGTTTCCCTGAGAGCTATAATCTCCAACTATTCAAATGTAATGTCAATCGACATCTCCAGTTACCTTGATCTATCCACTATCCTTCTCCTCATCCTTTCTTCTATCACTCCTATCTGATCTTGCTCCAAATCTTCTGCAACCCCCCTGCATCCTAGTGGCTTCACGCCTTGCTCGCGGCGTAATGCTTAAAAAAAAGAAAAAGAAAAAAAAGACAAAGCTTTAAACCCATTCAAGGTACTGGATAGTTAAATGAGGTGTGTCACATGAAAGTAAAAGGAGGAATCGGAAGTGAAGATGATGAGGATAGAATGGAAGAAAGCAGCTGTTTTCTAAGAGTAAGGTTGGAGGAACATCGAAAAGCTGTTGTACATTGGTAGGAAAACAGAAACGTGGAATGACTGATCATATATGGAGTGAAAAGTGTGGCCATTAATCTCTGTCGGATGGAGTCATGTTAATAACAGAGAGCATAAGACAACTGAAAGAATCAGCGCACATGTTAAGTACTGATAACTTGTTCAGTAGACCCAGCATAGAGATGGATTCTATTCGAGAGATTTTGATTAAGGAAGAAGAAAAGATACCAAAGAAATATATCTTTTCAGTCAGACACACATTAAGTTTAAGATTTCAGAATTTCAGTTATGAATTGTCCTTGTGTTGTGTTATTCCTTGATAGTTATGAGTCTGGCAGTGCTGAAAACTCACATATTTTGTTTTAAAACAATTCACTACGAGCAAGGCGATAATGCCACTAAGATGCAAGGGGGACTACTAGGAGTGAAAGAGAATGATAAGAACCGGAAACCCAACCCTAAAGACGAAACAAGTGATAAACCTCTACTATTCAAAAGAGCGGGGAGGAGTGTGAACCGGACGATAGACGAACATATTTTCTGACATTGAGGAAAAAAAAAGTAGTAAATCAAATTTCAGATTTTAGGCGGAGACATTAGAAGTATATAGTTGAAGTAGAATTTAGAAAAAAAACGGAGACCCTAAAGTCCTAAATAGAAAACAAGGGATAAACCTCTACTCCTGTTCAAAAGACCGGGGATGAGTGTGAACCGGGTGATAAGCGAACCTATCTGCTCCTACTAAAATTGGTTTTAGTTTTATTTTGCTTTGTCTTATTGGTCATTATGTTTTAAGATGGAAGAGGCCAAGAATAATAGTCGCTGGTGATCTTCTAAGGTAACAAAAACCGTTTGGAGGGAAAGAAACAGAAAATAGGTCCAAAAGAAAATAATAAAAGTGAGCATTAATTGATACGAGTTATCTCCCCTAAGAATGGAAAATAAAATGATAAAATAGGACTGAATAAATTCTTTGATTCAAAATTGCAAGGATACTGAGTATAAAAACAGTCCCCTGAAGTAGTCCGTGGGGAGAGAACGCAATAACCAAATCGTTGTCAGTATAAAAAAAAAAAAAAAACAATGAAGATGCTGATCTGAATAACAAATAATAAAGATAATTCTTCATCTTAAAGATTTCAAGAATTGGAAAAATAAGAATAAAAACCGAAATCGGGGAACATCACTAAAAGAAACGGTGCTAAGGAAGAGGAATAAAATGGTACATCGCAACCTAAATACTTCTTTTCTACTGAGTTAACATTCTAAATAATCTGGAATTTCTCTTGACCAATTCCGCAATTTTGCATTAAGTTTTACTGTCCTCTCTTTATAATAACGTGATTTTGAATATAAAATCTAGAAGTTTCAGAAAATAGGACAACACAAACAGAAAACTATGAACACTATTTACATTATTCGGACTATTGTCCTCATCTTTGTTGCCATATTTATCACAACGTTTTGGCCCTTGTACGCTCCGGCCTTCTTCAGGTGGTTGAAATGTCGAACTGAACCCTTTATTTCGCTCACTGGGGTAGACTGTTCTAGTTCCACGTGCCATGTTTAATGGATGTCAGTTATCAGTTATCTCCTGTTAATTTCCCTCTGAAAGTTCTCCACTGCCTTAACCGGGTATTGAACTCACACTCTTTTGGGTCTTGTCACTGGATCTAACTAATGCCTTTATCTACTGTGTAAATTGTGTACATAATATCTCATCTCAGAAATATAGACAGATACAGAAAACTATGATCTAGAATTGGAATGAAAGCACTGATGGGCATATACTCTGAATCTATCATAAAATTTCAGGATATAGAATTAGCCAATACTAAATACTTCAAATGTCCCAGCGTATGGATTAGCTATAACAAATTTAGTATAGAAGATAAAGGAGATTAAACATAGAATAAGTTGAGCCAGAAGTAGTTTCGCGCAATAGAGCAAATTGTAACAATACCAAGATACAAACTTGAAAACCAATGTCATGTTCTTAACTCTAGAACACTAACTATATATAGTACCCAGCGCAAATTTTCCTATTTTTAATTACAATTTTCAGTACCTGATTTTTTTACCTAAAAAATATGTTTTTCAGTTCCTATTAATGTTAACTCAAAGTACAAGGTTTGAAGTGCCTGCATGTAAAATATTTCAAGTAAAGATTTATATTTAATATTTTTTTTTTAGATATTTTCAAAATCGGGTATCATATACCCATGGTTAGTAGTGGTGTAACTTTAAGTGATATCTAGCGTTCTAGGTTTAAATCTCCTCGTCAGAACGAGATTTTTATATGGATGTCATGTATGGCGCTAAATTCATTCAGGAATATCTAAGCCGTCAGCTGTAAACAACCGCTTTCTAAGATCAGTTTGAACGAGTGAAGCCGATGGGTCTTAGTAAAGATCATCCCTCTTTGAACATTGTGAACTGGCACTACAGAATCACAAACAATAAGCTCAATAACAGAAACCACATCACTTGACTACCAACAGAAGAAACAGCTAAAATAGAATACACATGTAACTCGAAGAGAAAATAATAGCATAATCAAGATTTTAACATTTCACAGTGCTTCAAACAAAAGGTTAAGAAGAAAATCTCTATTAAAGAATTATAACAGCTACTGGACTTGAGAAACCTATTTTCTTGAAAAATTGTGTTAAGAGAAAGATTTTATAGATTTCAACCGAAAGCAGTAATAGGTCAATGAATGCAAAATGTTTCCTTGTAGAGAAACGGCTAATATAATTAACTTTACTATTACCAATATTAGGATTGTTTTTCCTTATCTTTTAAACTTATAGGTGCAACTACTATTCTACCGATTACTCCCCAAGGCCTTTTGGTAGTGGGACTTTGATTTAGATTGTGTGAGTCTATCACGCATGTACATACATACATACATACAAAAATACAAATCACATACAACGCCAAGCATTCATTGGTTAATTAATCACGACTACGTTATTATAGACAATTTACAAATCGCAGCAATGCGATAATTTTGTAATCGCTCTATTTTCATGTAGTCAGTTTTGTGCACTTTTGGGAGAAACGGATCACAGAAGCTTTCTTAAGTCTCCCCAAATCTCGCTCGCTCTGCCAACCAATCAGATCGTCCGCACGTGAAGAATAATTCTTCCCGTGCAGCGATCTGGAGCCTATAGTCACTTATTTAAGCAAGAATTTTTCTTAGCTAATTAGTGAGAATTCAGCTGACAAACGAATCCACGACAGTTGAAACCATGTGCCAACCTTCTCACTCACATACACCACTCACATGCTGAACATACCTTGTATATACTCACATAATCTTTTCTATCACAGCAAATCTTTTAAGAAGAGTCATTATAAGAGACTCTCATGGACATTCTTCAAGTGAACTTTGAAATACTAAAATAACAGTTAAAGAGATACAACTCTTGTTTATTTCAACCTTTTCTTACTTAAATGCATGCTTTCTTTCACATCGTTGTTTGATGTTGTACATCTTGTTAAATACATATTTTATGTGTAAGAATGTCTTTGGCTTATCCTTTTCTACGTCAGCCCTGTTTCCTAATCTAAAGTTAAATTAATGTGGTGAAGTCCGCCACAAAATATTGAACCTAATGTTTTCTTCTTCCAGAACTTAAGAATCAGTAAAGTAAAAATTAAAGAAATTTTATTCGTCGTAGTTTTAAACGGTTTTTTATTCGGGTTCAAAAAATGCGACATTAATTTCCGAACAAGGGAATATATTTATTTGTCATTTGTTTTATATTTATATTTATACTTATTTTATTTTATTTTATTTATACATACATTCGGATATACATACACAAAAAAACGTTTGTAACCTCATGTTGAAAACAGCTTTTATTTCACATTCCTTGTCAATGCCCTTAATCCTGCAGTGAATATCACCCACATAGACTGGACTTTGCAAAGTGATAATTCATGTAAAGGTTCTGCTACACTCCATCAACTAAGGGACGTATGCATTCATTCTGATCGAAATTGGAAGCTAAGAATTATGATGAAAGGGAAATAACTCATAAAATACTAACTTCAAGTTCTAAGGGACGTAACTTTGGTTTGCCTATCACTGGAGTCTCTGATAGAAAGTAACCTGAGTGTTTTTTTTTTATGTATCATTTAGATGAGACATAATTATCTGTTTCTGATGCTGATGAATGGTTTTATAAAGAATACGTATTTTTATTTTTATTCTTTCTAGCAGTGTTTTGAGATTTTTTTATCTTTATATTATTTTTTCCTTCGAATAGAAATAGCGTAGATTATGCTTAAAATCTAGTAGGCTACGTATTATACACAAGAACTAAATATCAACTCCCCCCGCCCCCAGCCACCTGCGTCATCATATTTTGGATCGTATGACCGACTGTAAATTATATCTATTGTCCAGAACTAACTTCGCATCTTTTTTAAATATGTAACTTCGGAGTTCGCCGGTTTATTTGATTTTTCCATAAGAATTAGTACTCAAGTTGTTTAGATGATTGGTTAATTTTTTTATGCTTGCGTCTTATGGTAATAAAATGAGAATATCCCATGACCCCCCACTCCCACGGTTGTAACCATCCAGCAATAAAATAAACGTTTTTCAGCGCTTAGTAAAATAAAACTTCATAAGATTCTACTTAGAGTTGTATATAACAGTATGGCTGTCTGCTTATCTCAGTCTGCTTATTTCTCAATAGATAGCTATCTAGCGATTCCGTATATTCTATCTCTGTATGCCAGTCTGCTCATATCTATCTATCTATCTATCTATCTATCTATTTTAAGACATTTTCATGTTTATACATTCTTTTTTTATAGATACAAATATTTAAGTAAATGCTCTGTTTATAATAAACAGTATTAACAACATTTACCGGCTTGAATGTCCAATAAATTTTCATAGAAAATATGCATCCTCCGACAGGAATTGAACCTGTATCCTAATAGGAACCGTCATATAGCCTGACGTGCTTTTACCGATTTCGCCACAGAGGAGCGTTTCGGTTAGCAAGGTCGATTTTACTGTTTTTAAACTACAATTTTCCATGATTTTCTCGCTACATTCATATCTGCTCAATGCGTATCCAAATGTAAACAAATTATGAAATGGACAAAGTCCGACAATTATTTTAAGATATCTATCTATCTATCTATCTATCTATCTATCTATCTATCTATCCCGGTCTTTTCATAATTTATATTATATCAAACTATATTTCAAAATATAATTACAACATAAAAGGCACATCACTGCCTCTAGTAATTATGTTCAAGTAAGCATGTATATGCACAAAAGCTGAGTATCAGCTACCATGTATTCAACTGTGAAAGAAGAATAACATAATTTTTATAACTTCAAAGCTCTCAAGAAAATTAAATTTCAACATTAAATGACACATCAGGAGATTATATGTCTTTAAACAAACAAATAAAATCTGTCTTCTGTTAAAACACTTCCTAGAATCGGGTAATAAAATAAGCATATTCCATCTCCCCTCTCGCTTGTAACCATCCATAGCGATAAAATAAACGTTTTTCAGCGCTAAAGTTGAATTAGTCAAATAAAACTTCATAAGCTTCTACTTAGAATTGTGGCTATATTACAGATCTAGTAAATAAAAAAGAAAGATATCTCAGTGTAATAAAACTAATAGATTCTTGAATACGGTACAAAATAACGCATTTAATAACACATTTTTTGCTTCTTTTTCTTTTCTTATCTTTTTTATAGTTATGTTTCTGCTATTATCCTGTTTTTAGCATTTAAAGTAAACTCTCTAAATTGCATTTAAACAAAGACACATGGTCATACCGCCTGAAAGTGATATTATTTTTTGCCGCTTCCATTAATCCTATTAGTTGTAAAAAGCAGATCTGGAGAGAAAGAGAGAGAAAAGCAAATCATGCAACCAGTAAATCATTGAGTTTGTTGCGGGCCGGTGTACGTAAACGGATGCGTTGAGAGATAAACACGTGTGCCTCCTGAAACACCCACAGCAAACATGGCAGACTCGGGATGTGAGTCCACGTAAAGAAATGTAAAAAACAACAAGAACCGATGTACAAACAAATGATAGGTTACAAGCGACAAAGACGATATTGTATGTAACAAATGAATGTGGAAACTTTCATGTAGGAAAAAGTATGTGAAGTGTGTGAATGTCTGTACGTACGTGTGTGTGTATCTATTGTTCATGTGTTTCACAAAAGGGAACGCGTTATAATCGCGTTCTTCCGCGTGAAATTTACATGTTGACGCAAAAAGTAAGAAGAGAGGGATAAAAAAATTATCGTAGAGTATTTATAGTACCGGAAAGCGTCCCCTAGTAACGGTTTTGAAAGTTAGAAGGAGGTAACCCGATAGTACATTAGCTAGAAAGGTATACATTTTAATTAGTTTTTTTTTTTTAAGCAAGGGAGATAATTCATAAATTCATATTGGTGAATGCGACAAGTTACACTGAAAAAATGTTTTATAACAAACAAAAGTAAGAAAGAAATGTACTGGTGTGGTGGGTGTTTAAAATATCCGTACAACTGTATGAATCTTTTTTTTTCAGGATTGACAAATATGTACTTGTTTTTGAAGGCTACATTTCAGGCCAGGTTAACGCTGTCTCTTTCTACAGCGACGTGGCGATGAAAAAGATGCCGATCCTTGTGACCAATGTCCGGAGAGAGGAGGAGGAGGAGTTGGAGGAGTTGGAGTAGGAGTAGCAGTAGAAGAAGAAGAAGAAGAAGAAGTCGGTCGGCTGTCGGATTTTATACGTTCACACGAACGATTCTGATTGGCTCCGAGGTAGCATACGTAATGTCTATTTTTGGTCACGAAAAAAGCGTCACACGTAGATTTTAATTTCCGCTAAAGTTACTTAAGCAACACTGACGCCAGTAGTTTGTTTGTTGAGCGGCATATCAACACTTTATGGGTCATTTAATACCCAAATTTAATTTTCTTGGGATCATTAGTAAATTTCTTTATAGAAATGTATTGCTGGTAATCCCCCCACCAAAAAACAAAAAAAACAAAAAACAAAACAAAAAATATTGCTGTTAATTTTGTTACTATGAAAATCCATTGATGGTATTTTTATACTTTCATAGTATTTGACCCAAGTTTGGTGGTGGTGGTGGATTGGCTATTTGCCCGTAGCTGAGACTTTAACAGACGCTGCCACCCCGGGTCTGTGTGGACCTTTGAACAACAACAATTAAGAGGTGGTTCTACGCTCCTCAAAACCTCCTATCTCCTGGTCAGCCCCCCCCCTCCAGTAGTGGATTTACTTAAAATTTAGTCAAATTTGAATACAGTTGTATTCAAATTTGACTAAATCTTAAGTAAATTCGCAAATCTGATAGACAAGTTGCTCGTAAAGATATCGTGTTATGTGTAAAAAAAGATTTTAAATCACTTACTAAAAACAGTATTCGTTATATTTTTTAAAAAAGATACCCATAGATGTTAAAGATAGTCTGATTCACTCCATTCACTGTCAAAATTAGACATCTCGATAGAAAAGTAGACACGAACCCACATTTCAATATGTGTTTGTTTAAAATTTAGTTTCTACTAGTATAAGTTTAATAGAGGCACAGTAAATTAAAGGATAGTGGCTCGGATTGAAGAATTGCAAAGCTGAGTTCGAATTCCAGTCAGTTCCTTGCATTCAATTACATGCTAATACACTTGGGAAAAGGTATGAATCCGTCTCTTTTCCATTAGCTACGGGTAAAATAGCAAACTGGGTCCTACAGCCTTGGGTGGCAACCAGTCTAGTAGAAGGAAAACTCTGAATTCAAACGGGACCTACAAACCATCTGCTGCCCTGTAGGTTTGCCACTATAACCTCTGAGAGGTAGGATGGGGTAACCTTAACCCTCACCAGTGGAAAAGGGACTGGCAAGCCACTGGATTATTCTGTCTTGAATGTCACCATGAACCACAATTATGAGATGAGGAAGACTGGTGACATTTTCCGTCGTGTTGGTGCACAAAACTTAGCCGAATAAAAGGATAAAGTTTATTTTCGTCTCAAATATAAATGTCTTTTTGTAATATATCTTAAACCCTGTTCTGACAACCATTTACACAACCGCTTCTTCTTCTTCTTCTTCTTCTTCTTCTTCTTCTTTGTGTCGTGTCTCTTGATGACGTTGGTGATCATGGCTCGCCACAGTTTCCTGTCCTTTGTAGCTCTTAGTATTGTCATAATATTGTCTTTTTGTAATTTCTCCTAAACCGTGTTCTGTCATCCATTTGCACAAGCTCGTTCGACAGAGGTTATACTTTCTTTTCCTCTGTCACTTTTGCCTAAAATATGCATCCCATGAGTGATATTTTAGTGATATTTTTAACCGTAGAACTGTAAATTGATTAGTTTGGTTTGGTTTGTTTCACGGCATATCAACCACAATGGGTTATTTAATGCCGACAAAATTTCCTTTTTTTTTCAAAAATGTATAGCTGGTAATTTTTTCAAAAATGTATAGCTGGTAATATTTTTTTTTCAAATTGGTTTGTTTTGTTTTGTGGCATATTAAGATCAATGGGTTATTTAATGCTGACAAGATTTTTATTTCTGGTAATATTTTCTTTTTTCAAATATTTATTGTTGATACTAATTTTTTAAAAAGTATTTCTGGTATTAAAATCTATTCTTACACTTTCATAGGGTTTTGACCCCAGTTTGGGGGTTAACTATTTGCCCATAGCTGGGACCCTAACAGGTGCTACCACCCCAGGTCAGGGTGGACCTGGGAACACCAGCAATTAAGAGGTGGTTCCACGCTCCTCAGAACCTCCTGATCAGAGGCCTTGCTGTTGGACGTAGTTTATCGTCTTACCCAGGATGCGGATGCAGTTTATCGTCATAACCAGGATGGGACACCCTAAATGGAATAGATCACCCTGCCAGTCTAGTATTGCGCTTAAATTCATACATTCTAGGTACCATAGCGAAGAGCTCATCCGAACAATTGCCCTGAAAATATTTATAAACAAGACACAGGGAGGCAACCTTACGGCAGTGGGAAAGTAACTGAATCCGATCCGCCAGATCAGAAGCAATACTATTGCTGATTCTTATTTGGATCTTATCAACAAACTCCAGGAAAATAGCAGGGGCATCGGACCATATATGGCAGCAATAATCTAAGTATGGACGAATGATAAACTTTATAGATATTCACAATAGATTCCAGAGAGAAAAATTGCTTCGCCCGATATAGTGAGCCGGCTTTCTAGTAATGGATTCAAGGTAGTCTTTCCACCTCATGTCAGCTGAGAACGTTATCCCTAGAAGGCGCAATGTGTAACTTTCTTGGGGGATAGCATAAGCCATATTGATGGAATGTAGAGAGGAGTCTCTCGGATGATTAATGGAATGAAGTTTAGTTTTCGAGGCTTAAAATCGACGATGCCAGTTAACGACGATCTTGAGGTCGTTTTGCATATCTTCTGCCATTTTGACCATGTCTCAGTGATCAGCCTTACTATCGACGCAGGAGTGAATGGTAGTGTCGTCAGCGTAATTGCCAAAAAACAGCGTAGGACTAAGGATGAAGGCCTGGGGGACATCCGTGTCAGTACGAAAATATGTAAACAAGTGGCCGTTCAAGGAGTTGATAGGAACGACTGGATCAGCTCAAAAACGTACCCGGTGATACCGTAGCTTTTCAGCTTGTGGAGAAGACCTGAATGCCAGACCCTATGAAAGGCTTTCAAGATGTCCAGTGCTGCATCCTGGGCTTTAACGTTCTTATCTAGAGCATGAAAGACTCTATCCGCAATTATCGTTACTACATCAGCAGTTGATCTGGAGAAAAGAAAGCCGTATTGCCTGTCTGAGAAAATACCTTGTGATGAGAGATGATGAATCAATTGGTAAATGTCTGAATTTTGTTGGTGTTGGCCTTGGTTACCCGTCAGGTTTCTGAGCCGTAAAATAGGACCGACTTGATGGTGTTGAAGATCCGGGTCTCATTGCAAAGTGAGATGGCTGCTGATCTCCAGATTGGCCGCAGACTGTTGAAAGCGTATCGGGCTTTGTTGATTTGGCATTTGATATCTTCATTTGTCCCCCACCCCATCTTTTCTGGCGACGCTTTCCAGGTAGACAAACTTATCAACTTCCTTGATATCCTCTTGGTGTAGTCGCAGTTATCTGTTGTTTATCCTTATGACCTCCGTCTTCTCGATGTTGATTCTAAGTATCAGTTTCTTCCTTGTTCCGATTTTCCGTTAAAACTTCCTCACTGCTCACATGTTCTAACTAAGGCATTCTCTGTAGAACAGCATCTCTGTCACTTCAAATCACCTCTTCAGATGTGAGTGGATTGTTCAGCATTCACTGTCATATAGGCAATTAGATATTACATAGAAGTTCAGTACTCTTATCTTTTTACATTATTTACATTATTCGGACTATTGTCCTCATCTTTGTCGCCATATTTATCACAACGTTTCGGCCGTTGTACGCTCCGGCCTTCTTCAAATACACATGGCACAGTGGATAAAGGCCTTAGTTAGATCCAGTGACAGGACCCAAAGAGTGTGAGTTCAATACCCGGCTAAGGCAGTGGAGAACTTTCAGAGGGAAAATTAACAGGAGATAACTGATAACTGACATCCATCAAACATGGCACGTGGAACTAGAACAGTCTACCCCAGTGAGAGAAATAAAGGGTTCAGTTCGACATTCCAACCACCTGACCACTCTTACATAATACCTCATGTCAGAAATATAGACAGACTCTTATCTTTTTGTTGGATACAAAAAAAACAAAAAAACACAAGACAGACTTAAATAAGTGAATATATATATATGCTATGACTTTTCAGGACATGGATAATCATGGCTCTCCACAACTTCCTGTCTTTTATTGCACTGGGTAACTTTTACTCAAGTCTTTACCTGTTTATCCTTGTTCTACTATACATTTACTCACGCTCGTCAAGTATGTTACATGTTGTTCACCCCGCCCAGCTCTTACCATCAATATGTCCTATAAGTGTTAAATTCTCTAGGCCCTCTTTCCTTATTATATGTCCTTGAAATATCAACTGTCTCTTTCTGATTATTAGTATCAGTTTCCTTTTTCTGATTTTCTTTAAGACTTCCTCATTGCTCACATGTTGTATCTGTGATATTCTTAGCTTTTGTTGGTAGAACTATGTGTGTCACTTCAAATCACCTCTTCAGCTGCGTGTGGAGTGTCTAGCATTCATTGTTATATTGGCGAATGGGTATTACATAGCAGTTCAGTTCTCATATCTTTTTGCTGGGTACGAAAAAAGACACAAGACAGAAATAAGACTCGTATTTTGAAAGATTAAAACATAATGGCACACATGTGTCTGGTCAAAAAAAAAAAAAACAAACAAAAAAACAAATTAATAACATTACAAGAAATATTTCGAGCAGAAGAAACGGATAAAAAAGTAAATTGTTATCGGTGGAACCATCCGAGTAAATTATCACAGACTGCCACCATTAGTTTGCGAATCTGCCACTAGAGGTCGTTGATCCGATTTCGAAAGGCGTTTTGACTAGTAATTAAACGAAAGCGTGAAATGTGTTAAAAACTAGTCGCAGTTTGAAATCGAATTAAAGAATTCTAAATTCGACAGCCTGGATGTTTATTTTAGCATAACAGACATTTTTGCATTTTTGGATTTTATAAATTATTATTAAAACAACCAATTAAAAAGTAAACAAATAAATTTAATTTATTCTCATATAATTTATATTCAAATATATCGGTTTATTCTCCATATTAATATGTTTATTGGAATTTTATGCGGTCCGGCAAGGCAATATTCTTAGCCTGTCGGAATGAAGATGTTGAAGTGTTGTTAATTGCTAGCAACTACAGACCTACAACTTGGATACATTTGATATGGACTATTTCAACTGGACAAGATTTACTTAGTAAGGCACGAATATTAACACGCTGGAGGGATTTTTGTATTTTAGGACGAGATGTTCTTGACTTTAAATCGACATTTAAACACTGTGTTGAACCTTGTTCGTAAATTAAAAACATCTCTACAACAAACTAAAACATACACTTAAAGCACACACTCAATTAATCTGAAAAACTGAATAATCCTTGATAATGGCTAAAGGTATAGCTGAAAGCGCTTGGAACTATAAAACATTTGGACAGTTTTTACACACACTTTGTCCAGAAAAGAAAGCTCTTGTTCGAACACAAGAAAAATTAAATAAAAGCTTAACCGTGGTACCTTGTTTGTCGTTTTTAATGAAACATGCATAAAGGAAGAATCTCTGCCTAAATATACAATATATATATATATATATATATATATATATATATATGGAGAGAGAGAGAAAAGAAAGAGGGAGATAGATATATAGGGATAAATACATACATAGTCAAACCCTAGTGAGCCAGAGAAACCTACCCAGGTTTCACCTTAGCGGATCGTCAGGGTAAGCTGGCTTTCCCTGACGATCCGCTCAGGTGAAACCTGGTTAGGTTTGTCTGGCTCACTAGGTTTGACTAGGTCTGCTCTACGGTTTGTATTGAGCTCTTTTTAGTTAGTTGTTTACTCGCGTCGGTTTTTTTTTCTTTGGGCTTCGATTTTTTTCAACAGACTTTCATGTTCCTGGCTCTTTTTCCTTCGTGATTGATTTGATTATTGTCAAATCAAAATTCGAAAGTTTTTTCGAGACAGTATAGTTACCTATATATATATATATATATATATATATATATATATATATATATAGAGAGAGAGAGAGAGAGAGAAAGAGGGGGAAGAGGGACGATTTTTAAAGAAAAAACTTTACACAGATAAGAAGCAAGATGACCAACTTTCATTTAGAATAGAGATCAACTTATCATAAAATGTCTCAAACCATCCGCCCATAAAAATGAAGACATATTAAGAGGTCAATCGATTATAAACCGAGATTTTAGAATGTTGAAAAAAGAAATTCTAGAAAACATAGAACAATTTAACAGAAAAAAGGTTAAACTACTATCATTGTGACCATAACCGTTCATTCGGTTTTTGTGATGAATAGGCAAACAGAGATCAGTGAGAATTATCATCTCAGTGTAATTCTTCCAAGTGCCATGTCCCTGATGGACGTAGGCGATCATGACTCTCAACAACTTCCTATCCACTGCAGCTCTAAGCAATGCTTGTATCCTGGCCCTTCTTCTGTCTCTCATTTACAAAAGCTCATTACGGTGGGTTGCCCGCTGTTTTTGCCCTCTTACCTTCAATATGCCTTGTGGTGATCTTCTAATCCTAACTTAGATGTGGTACAGAGCCGAAATTATGGGGAACCCATTGAGGATCGAACTCACTACTCAGTCGTAATTGTTGTAGTAGGTATTGCAGAGTACGAAAAGTTTTTCTTCCTCCGTATGAGAACGAATCCCTCGTCGCCAAGTTGTTATAGAGTAGTTTTCACAGTGGAGGCTTGTATTTCACTAAGTCGGTCCTAAAAAGGTTCGACGTACAAAACGTTCGGAACTTGATACAATAGTTAATGACGCAGCAATCTAGTTGGGGTGGCTGATACTTTAATGTACGACATCGACTGACTGACCAACTCACTGAGCGACTGGCGACTGCTACTACTCCTACTTATTATCGTCGGGAGAGTCTATTAACTATAGAATAGATGTGTTCCAGTATAACATTAGGACAACTTTGTTAACCAGTACACCACATCCGGGTGCCCAAATATGTCTTGTGAGTGTCAAATACTCCAGACCCTATTTCCTCATTATATGTCTAAGACATGTCGATTGATACCCTATCGCCAGGGTTTCAGAATACGCCGATTCCACCTCTGCAGAGGTGTAAGAACCCCCCCGCAAATAAGGCATCTCAGGTAAGACGATCAACTACATTCACATCCTGTGTAAGACAGCAAAATACACCCGACAGCAAGGCCTCTGATCAGGACGTTTTGAGGAGCGTGGAACCCCCTCTTAATTGCTGGTATTCCCAGGTCCACTCTACCCAGACCTGGGGTGGAAGCACCTGTTAGGGTCCCAGCTATGAGGAAACAGTTAACACCAAAACTGGGATTAAAACGCTATGAAAGTATAAAACAAGTTTTAATACCAGCAATACATTTCTGTAAAAAATTATTACCAGCAATACATTTTTGAAGGAAAAAATTATTACCAGCAATACATTTTTGAAAAACATATTATCAGCAATACATTTTTGAAGGAAAGAATATTACCAGCAATACATTTTTGACGGAAAAAATTATTATTAGCAATACATTTTTGACGGAAAAAATTATTATTAGCAATACATTTTTGAAGGAAAAAATTATAACCAGCAATACACTTTTGAAGGAATAAATTATTACCAGCGATATATTTTTTAAGGAAAAAATATTACCAGCAATACATTTTTGAAGAAAAAAAATTATTACCAGCAATAGATTTTTGAGTGAATAAATTATTACCAGCAATACATTTTTGAAAAACATATCATCAGCAATACATTTTTGAAGGAAAAAATTATTACCAGCAGTACATTTTTGAAAAAAATATTACCAGCGATAAAAATCTTGTTGGCATTAAATAACCCATTGAGGTTGATATGCCATAAACCAAACCAAACGAAACCATGTCGATTGTCTCTTGCTTCTTTTTGTTTTCATTTTCCTTCAAAGTTTCTTGGTGCTTACAGGATCTGGTTATGGTATTCTCAGCATCCTACGGTAGAACCACATCGCTACTAATTCAAGTCGTCTCTTTACAGCTATAGGGAATGTGTCATATTGCGTAACAGTTCATTCTTTTCTTTGTTTCTAATGAAATGTTCTTGTTTCTTAATACTTAGATTTTGGAAGGCATCTTTCATTATTCGGATTTCGGTGTCATATTTTCCATTAAAAAGCCGATATTGATAAAATTAATACGATATATTTATACATTGTGTGAAGTTCAGTCTATAAGGTCTATCAAATTAAAAATATTGTTTTAAGGGTGCCAACATTTATTAAACAAAGGTCAACGTAACGTTTTATTTATAAACCATCCTTAACGATATCAACTGTAGTAACATATTTGATCAAGATAACATACATTATAATTGAATAAACTATCATTTCATTATTTTCCATGTTAAGATGGCTTCCTTGAAATTTCTGTAATCTTTATCAGCTTGACCTTAATTGCTTTGTAAACTTTTCAAATGTTTCGACTTTTAACATTACTTCGCTTCATAAAATTTATACTGCACTTTGCAAAATAAAACCAAATTACATCCAAACAAGTTATCAAGACGTTTTATTAATAAGTAGAGACATAGATTCAAAAACATCCAATACATTATATATACGCGTATAAGTGTGTATTGAAAGGTTTAGCAATAGCTATCATTCGCATCGTATTCGATTAGTAAGAAGTTTCTATTTATGTATCTATCTATCTAGAAATTAGAATTAGTTATACATTCGACATTTGAAGAGTTAGAGGGGGGGTGAATATTATGGAAATATCGTAGCTAATTAAGTTAAACCTATATTATGGAAGTTTGAATTTGTTTTTATGTTGACATTTAACACTAATTCGTCCCTCTGATTTAATAGTTGGCTTTGATTATTGTATTTTATTGTTCTAATTTTCTTCAAACATGTTACACCTATCTGTAAGTCTATTAAGAATATGGGCAGAACCTACAATCTTCCAATCTATCTGTGGTTCTCAAACCTTTCTCTTTCAATTCCCAAAATGTTTTGAAAGCGCTGTCTGGTGTTTTAATTTAGTGTTAATTTACCAAAACTGTCATTTCATTATTTTCCATGTTAAAATGTCTTCCTTGAAATTTCTGTAATCTTTATCAGCTTGATCTTAATTGTTTTTGTAAACTTATCAACTGTTTCGACTTTTAATATTACTTCCAGTAGTTTTATTGCCTCCCAGAGATCTTAGCTTGGATAAAAATTTATGCTGCACTTTGCAAAATTTCTTTGAAAGATCCGTCTGGTATTGAAACTAATTCTAATTTCTATATTTCCCTCCCACTATAACCACTTTACCTAGATTAATTATGATTTATAAACTTTCCCCTAAGATCTCCCCAACTATTTTTTCATTAATCCCTTAGATCCCTTTATCTATATATTTTAAAGTTTATTTTTAAACCCCTTTTTATTCCTCTTTTAATTTTAAATTAACCCCAAATTAATGTCATAAGGTTGATATTCGGGTTTAATTTTATGAAACTTCTTCCCTTTAAGACAAATACCTTCCACTCTCCCCTGATTCCTGACTCGTGCCTTTCGTCTGACTGAAACACTGAAATGGATAAAGTCTGTATTAGTTTTTCGACAGTTTCTCTTTTTAGCTTTCACAGTTAAATTTCTATTTCTGACACGGACTCAGTCCACGACGGTGTTGATACGACAGACAACTGACCGATATCTTTGGCTGTCGAAATAGGCTGTTCCCCATATGAGGTGATTTGGAATTTTATTTTATTAATTATATAATATATATATATATATATATATATATATATATATATATATATATATATATATATATAAAAAGACACAAAACTAATTAAATTTCTTTTTTCGGGTTTTCAGATAAGACTTTTTAGCAATCTTGACACCATTTTTCGAAAGACTGCCTAGAAAGCCCTTTTAGTTATTCAGCTAGAAGGAGAACAGGTTAAAATCGTTTTGCGTCAGACCCACTAATTCTCTTCCTAACTGATCAATGGTGAGAGGAAAAAGATCATTCAGGCCTTTAGCAATGGTAGCAACATTCATACCCTGGCTTCCATCTTCAAAGTCCATTCAAGAATCATCAAGAGAAAGGTGAATAAGCTTCAAAAGAGAGAACAGTAGGGAGAAAAACTAGATCAGGAGGTCACAAGAAGAAGAGGGATCATCATTTCAACTTAGAGCTAAATACATTCTTATTGTTCAAAGTAGCGTTATAAAAACCTCTAAGAAACGCTTAATCTAACAATTGGACAATATTGGTGTTACACGATTTGAACAAATTTGCTGTTCCACTTCATATATATATATATATATATATATATATATACTCTCGACTCTTCCGTGGAATTCGACGTATGAGGGTCAAATGGTGAAGGCTTTGTGTAGAACCGTCCACACTTTTTGAAGGGCTGAATACAGAGACCTGGTGCACTACATTAAACAAACGACCTTCCGCAGGTTTTGAATTCAGAGTTGTCCTTCTTCTAGACCAGTTGCCATCCAAGGCTATAGAACCCAGCCTGTCCTGCTATTTTACCCATAGCTGGAGGAGAAGAAGAGGATTCAAGGGTATTAGCACGTAAGTGAATGTAATGGATTCGACTGGAATTCGAACTCAGCTCTCCGATTCCTCAATCCAAGCCGCAAACTATTACTCCACCGTGCCTTTCTTTCTTTCTTTCTTTC
The DNA here is from genome assembly GCA_903632075.3 of Acanthosepion pharaonis. NCBI lineage: Eukaryota > Metazoa > Mollusca > Cephalopoda > Sepiida > Sepiidae > Acanthosepion > Acanthosepion pharaonis. Next base: position 1,247,635 of record CAHIKZ030002379.1, read on the forward strand.
TTTCTTTCTTTCTTTCTTTCTTTCTTTCTTTCTTTCTCTCTCTCTCTCTAACGCCTTACGTTACACCTATCTGACTAGAGCTCCATTAGAACCCATTAAAACACATATACAAACCTACCAGACTCCATTCGAAACATACGAGTAGAAAACACAAACATAATAACCTCACTTGTAAAAAAGATTAAAAATAATGGAAGTCCTAATAATAAAAAAGAAAAAGTCAACTCTTAACAATATTAGCTACGAACACGGCCAAAACGTACTAACCGTGTTCGGAAAATAAAACACCGCTATAATACACTAAAAGCATGTACATAACGCACACACTCTATTAAACTGAAAAAATAGAATCATCCTTGATAATAGCTAAAAGTATAGCCGAAAGCGCCCGTAACTATAGAACATTTGGACAGTTTCTACACATTCTGTGTTCCAAAAAAGAAAGCTCCTGTGCGAACACAAGAAAAATTAAATAAAAATCTTAACCGTAGTACTTTGTCTGTCGTTTTTAATGAAACATGCATAAATGAAGGATTGCTTCCTAAATACACAATATCTATCTATCTATCTATCTATCTATCTATATATATATATATATATATATATATATATATATATATATGAGAAATTATATTTAGTATTTCCAATAAGTGGCACACTTTGCTGTGTTTTAAAAGGAATTTAAATTGATTGGAATGAGTTTTTAATTTCTAAAAATACCTGATTTTTGGCACATTTAAAATTCTTTCAGCACAATGTAATTCTCTTTATTAAAATCATCTTTTAAAGATAAAATGAACATTTTCGAGGTTTTATCTGAGAAAGATTATCTGATTGAAAATTTATTTGAAAGAAACATTATTAATTTTAGTTTAAAATATTTCAGAAACTACTTTTTTAACACGGATGTCTGTGATAGACTTATGTTTGGAAAATTTTATATTTGGGAGGAATGACTTTTTATATTTTTTTATCTGTAAAAATACTTGAATATAACGTCTTTTTTATATATATTTTTTAACCGTTTAGTAATCTTAAAAACTTTGGAAAATATTCTAAATAATCTAAAGGTTTATTGAATTTTAGGTACTATTGTTATCGCACTTATTTTCTGATAAATTCTTGTATGGATGTTCGTATCTATTCATATATATATTATATATATATATATATATATATATATATATATATATATACTAGCAGTAGAACCCGGGGTTGCCCAGGGATGTAACAGTAAGAGATAGATCAAGTATCCACCATCATAAAGACTGAAAAATAAAATTGACAAAGATTATTGTTGAAGGTTGACGGACACGCATGTTTTAATTAGTTTTTTTTTTTTTTTTTACGAATTGGTCAAACCCAAACTCAAACAAAAACATTGTTTTCAGTCGTTATGAGTCTACCGATTGAATAGAATTTTATTATAAACAATTGTCTTGTAAATGGAATTTTTAAAGCATTCTGAATGTGAAAATAAAGAAAATGTGTGCAAGACAATAAGAAACACTACCTGCCAAAAAAAGTGAAGTTTTGTTAAAATCGGTTGAAAAATGTAGGAAATCCGATCCCATATATAAACGAAAACACACACACACATACACAAACAACCTGGGTTTTATAATAAGTATAACTCGATATGAGTTGTCCCCCTTTCATTCTGGCGACAGTGATGCCTCTTAATCGTGTTTTCAAATTGATTTCGTGCAAAAACAATTGTGTTTTTTCTAATTTTTGGCGCTGTCAGAACCACCGCAAGGTAATTTTACGTAGTCCTGTGAAGCTTTGTTGAAATCGGTTGAAAAATGTAGGAAATCCGATCCAATATATAAACGAACAGACACATACACACAACCTGTGTTTTATAATAAGTATGATATACACACAAAACAAACACAAAATTCTTTTTAAAATACTGTGGGTCGGTGAATTGTAGTCAGCTTTTCTATTAATGATAAGTAAATATAGTTTTTACTTAATAACAATATAACATAACTAACAGAGAATTAATACAGAATTAAAAAATTAAAACATCATAAATTATTCTAATTAAAATTTAAAAAAAAATGAAACAATTCGTGTAAATATTCATTATTCATCGAAAAAAATGATTTTTGTAAAACAATAGCATCCATAATATATCTTAATTCCTAAAAGAAATTAAAATATTTTCTAATTAAATAATGTCTTAGTTTTATTGCATTTTTTATTTTACGGTCCAGACGAGATTTTCAGTATCTGGAGGCCCTGCTATAAAAAGAAATATATTGATGATTTCAATTCCCCATGGATTTCAGCTCATAACCGTCATAAACATTAAGCTATAAAAAATGATTTTCTCAAAATTTCATAAAATCAAATAAGTTGAGGAAAACAGATGTAAAAAAAAATATATATTACCAAGATTTTCGAAAAAAATAGACATGTTTCTAAAATAATTTCGTTCATTTATAAATAAGACAGGAAAGTTTCATTAAAATTCAACAATTATTGGATTTTTGTAAGATTTTCCAAATCGGCGTCTTTTTCACCGCAAAAAAAGACGCTAAAATTTTCTATATTAATTTATCGTGACCAACTGATGCAAGAAAAATAACTTTAACGAAAAGTTCGAAGATTCTAAAAAGAATTAAAATATATAATCTAATGATCATAAAATCCTTTGGACTTTCCTCTTAATAACAACATAAAGATTTTGATGATAAAATTTTGTTTTTATTATGCTTGATGAATTTTTCATCTTCTATGTTTATTTGTTAGCGAAACCTTTGTAAGTAGCTATATATATATATATATATATATATATATATATATATATATATATATATATATATATAAGTGAATATACATAATATCTAACGTCGAAAAGCACGCCTTGCAGTTTCTGCAATCTTCAGGTGCAAAAAAATCATACACATACATCTCTCTCTATTTATCTCTCTCTCTCTCTATATATATAAATATATATAAATATAATAGTTACTACTTCGCTATAGATAGAAAGAACAGTGTAGGCATAGAAATCAATACTGCATGGTGATAGTCGGTTTCACGCATTAAGCAATCATCACATCAGTTGTGTTGATTACTATGCCCACTCTGTGGGATGAGAGAATCATAAGAACCTCATTCTTACCAATATATCTCCCATGGATCCAAATAAAAAATAAAATTAATCATATATCATAAAAAAGTACAATACAACCATTTTAAATATTCGCAATAACGCCTCCCGACCAGCTGATGTATTACATAAAATCAACATTATATATCAATTCAAATATCCTTTGGGAGAATGTATCTCCGACAGAAAAACAAATATATATGTTGGATATACGACAACTGCATTATCAAGAGGTCTTCCTCTACACATATCTGACCATTCGTTCATTGCGAGAAATTTACTCCAACATTCCTGTGTACACTCATGCTATAGAAAAATACTGATAGATTACACAAATATCCTACAACAAGAAAATAACAAATTAAAACTACACATCCTCGAAGCAATCTTCTTTAAAAAAATGAAGCCGACACTGAACAGAATCAGCTACAAATACTATAATAATATTCTAAAATGCCTATAAAAAGAACAGTTTTCACGGTTTAATGTGCCCTCGACCAAGACATTCCAGCATAAAAGAAAAAATCCATAATGGATAATTTTTCATGTTCTAATGAACGCTAAGGCACAACTGTTAGCCGTTGCCTTTAAACGCAAAAGAAAAAAAAATCAGTAATGGATAGCTACACATAGTTATTGCCTTGCCAGTTGCACTCCTGATGATGATCTTAGAAAAGAGATCGAAAGTATTTGGGAAATAAAAGTGGTTCTCACTGTTACAGGGAATTTCTTGCCTTATTCAACTGTAATATACGGAAAAATATTCGTGAATATGATAGGATTATGATAAAAATAAGCAGAGATAATGTCTGTAATTTATTCAATCAGACATGTGTAAGTTATCACTATTTTCTATTTTTAATTTCTTGAATGCGAGTTGTATTTTTGATTTTGTCTACTGCACAGTATAGTAGGGTCAGTTGGGCCCCGTCTGGGAGTAAAAGAGTTTCCATGACAATTCACTCCTCTAGAAATTTGGTAAGGGCATGCTGAACTGCTTGGCATTTGCTCCGGAAGCTCCAATACAAACATTTCAGAGTATGTGCTTATCCATTTAAGGACAGTGCAGAGGATTCGGAAAGAGTTGGATGAGTCTAATGGTGATTACGAAGGTGTTTGGAGTTATCACTAGTAATGGTGACATTATGCCTCTATTCTTCTTTCTACGGGGCCTACCTCAAGCCGGAGAACCCAATTATGGCCGTCAGACAATTTCGGCGACCTCATGACCTTTTATATCTGGCCACATAACTCCCCAGACTGAAAAACCTCTTGATTATTAGATGTGGGGCGCAGGTGAGTAAAATACAAACAAAACTCCTTTTAATGATGAACTGAATGTAAGGATGATGGCAGTATTAACTACCTTAAACAAGGAGACTGTCCAGAAGAGTTCCAAAGTCGTATTGAGGCCGTGGTTGAAGCCAATGGCTATTTTATTGAATGAATTTACTCGCTAGTATTTCAAGATATTTTTATGTAATTCTGGTAAATATATCTGTTAAAATGAGATGTTAGTATTATTTTCATTTTGCTAAAATAAAATTAATCATATGTCATAAAAAAATACAATACAACCATTTTAATTATTCGCAATAACGCCTCCCGACCAGCTGATGTATTACCTAAAATCAACATTATATATCAATTCAAATATCCTTTGGGAGAATGTATCTCCGACAGAAAAACAAATATATATGTTGGATATACGACAACTACATTATCAAGAGGTCTTCCGTTACACATGTCTGACCATTCGTTCATTGCGAGATAGATTTATTCGGTATTGCCCTCACTTATACGTATATACAGGGTGTGATGGGTAAATTGTCGTCTAAATTAAGACGACAATTTACCCATCACACCCTGTATATACGTATAAGTGAGGGCAATACCGAATGGTGACAGTGTGTTTCCTCCATCATGCTTTAATGCAATCTTTAAATCTGAAGATTGCGGTCCAGCATGAAACAGAGTCTTGCCGCCCTGTGTTGACCTCTGTGCACACTTATATGTGAACGCTCTCTTCCCGATATTTAGCAAATTTATCCATAAATAAAGCATACTATAAAACTATATTTTTATCATGTATATATATTAGTATATCAATAATATAATTGTGATTTTATCGACAGGAGTTAGTGCTATGTCAAGGCTGACAACAGATGTAGCAGCTGTTGTACTTCTACCACAGTTTGGAAATCAAGGGTGGATATAGGAAAGTTGTTTTGATTCACCCAGCCTTTTCTACGTTGGCTATCATGCCATGACAGAATCAATATATTTTTATTAAGCAGTCGTACAGAATGCAGAGATTCTGATTACGTCCTTTCCCGTGAACGTTAGTGGTAATTAAACACAGATGCTTCAATTGAAATTCTAAATAATTACCAGTAAAGGTAAAACTGTATCATACTAACTCGAAATATGAGAATGATATTTTTAAAAATCTACGCTCTTCATCCGTCAATGGTTAAAAGACAATTCTTACATTAGTCAAATAAACACCACCCGTTCTCGCAGGTTAACTTGTCACTTATATATATATATATATATATATATATATATATATATATATATATATATATATATGTGTGTGTGTGTGTGTGTGTGTACTGATGGGTATTGCGTTTTATATATGTGACTTATAATTATTTTTGTTGTCTATTTTTATTGCGAGGTATATTTGAGGTAATTATAAATAAAACATCCAGTAAAGACCATTCCATCTTACTTCTAAAATCTTGGATATTCCCGCAGCAAATTATATTCTCAGTGTCATTGATACGCGTAAAAGAAGTCTTTTCTGTTCTCTATTCATTGTTTCTTGCGGGTACTGTCGAATTTTGACTTGTCATTGTGCTATTGAGGTCAAAGGCCAAACAGACTTCGGCTATGAGTGTGAAAGGTTTGATGCTACCAATGGCACCATTGCATAGAGTGACATTTCCTCTTAACTAATTTGAATCTATGAATATTCACCAGGTATCGTCATCTCGCCTGAGAAATATTTCTCACTTTCACATACCGCTGTCTATGAATGGTGGCTGTTTACTTGAATCTGCCACTGGCTAAATATGAAAGATTGTGTTGCGTCATTTATTAGTTAATGCTGATTTACTTGTAGAGTTCTGTGTTTGAGGAACAGGTTTCCAGTCAAGAGGTTTTAAGAAAAAAAATAAATAAACGATTTGAGCCGATAACTTTTCAGCACCCGTCGTATAGCTTTATGATGCTTTACGATTGCAAAGACTGAGAGGGAATTATATAAAGGACGTGGAAAAGTTACGATTCACGTCTTAAAATCTGATCAAATGTCCAAGCATCGATATTTTTTTCTTTAATCTTGGTTGGGCTGAGAAATCCCCCAACTCCCATCGTAATAGAATGTAGTTGAACCGACATAAACTGTACGAATAGACTATGTGGTATTATGGGCATATATGGCAGAAATTGGCGTTAAATAAATTCTGATGTTGCTAACTCCGCTGTGTGATCATGTGCCATAACACAGACAAACTGGCGTAAGGGTCAGTAGCATGAGAAATAGAATCAAAATGCAAATTACAAAACGGAGATACCAAAATCAAATAAATCAAATAAAAAATAATAGTGGACGAAAATTGTGATATTGAAATCCGTTGTCGATTTGGGATAGCGAAAGATGGCTTCCAAAAGCTAAGCAAAGTATGAGTTAAGAAATAGAAAAACTTCATTAGAAACAAAAAAAAGAGTACTGAACTGTGATGTGATATCTGTTCTTCTATATGGCAGTGAATGTTAGTCAGATGAAGAAGAGATTTGAAGCAACAGAAATGTGGTTCTACAGGAAGAAAATACTATTAAAACGTCACTATTCTATGGCTGTTATAACACACTTATTTAAAACACTTATATAACATACTTCGTATATGGATTCTCTATATATAATGCTTCGGATACTTGCCGTGACACCTGTATTAGCTTGAAGATTGACTCCAAACGGCTAATATTTGTTTTTAAAAAAAAAAAAAAAAAAAAAACGTGGCTCAAAGCCAAAAGTGTTGATGGAGAAGGCTGGTCATAATCCGTCTTTCTTTAACTTAGCTAGCAACATTTACTGACCCAAGCAAACTATACAATATTCCTTGTACCAAAATACCACATTCTTACCATTTTAAAACAACCACCATAATACCTCAAGGTCTCTATGATGTCCTAATTAATCCCCATATGTACAATTTGTCTGGGTGGGCAAGAATAACATTATTTATAAATAAAACCTCAGTGAATAGTTACAATATGCATAATAATATATATCATGAAATGGACAAAGTCCGACAATTATTTTAAAACATTTTTATGCTTATACATTCTTTTTATAGATACAAATATTTAAGTAAATGCTCTGTTTATAATAAAAAGTATTAATAACATTTACCGGCCTGAATGTCCGTGAAATTTTCATAGAAAATATTCGCCCTCCGACAGGAATCGAGTCTGTATCCTAATATCATATAGCCTGACGTGCCTTAACCGATTGAGCCACAGAGGATCGTTCGATAAGCAAGGTCGATTTTACTGCTTTTAAACTACAATCTTCCATGAATCTCTGACGTACATTTGTATCTGCTCAAAGCGTATCCAAATGTAAACAAATGACGTCACACATTATGAAATGGACAACGTCCGACAATTATTTTAAGACATTTTTATGTTTATACATTCATTTTCTTCGGAGAACGAATATTTTCTATGAATATTTCTCGGACATTTAGGCCGGTAAATTTTGTTTAATACTGTTTATCATAAACAGAGCATTTACTTATTTGTAGCTATAAAAAGAATGTATAACATAAAAATGTTTTAAAATAATAATATATATACAAGAAACTAAACAAAATGGTGTTAGTAATATTCACCTCCAAAATTCAGAAATTGTGGCGGTTAAATTGAGTCAGAGACGATAATCAGCATTAAACGACTTAACTTTGGATTTAATACATCCCACCACTTATTCCCAACCACAACCCCCGTTAAATCTCGCTGTAGTATTAGTAGCAGTTGGTTCTAGAAATCTCGCTCATTAAATAATAATGTGTTCAATTTCCAGTACCCAGCCATCCTAAGCTTCGGTTTATCTAAGTTTACACGAACCCGGACGAGATTATGATCTGAGTAAACTATAGAATGGAAACTTGGACAACTTAAGTGCCCTACATCGACTCTCTTAACTAGAACTCGGCCGAAGTAGCTAGAACGCAACACTGAAAGCGAGCCGCCCCTATTAGTCCAAGTCCACACTATCTCCTAAGGGTGACCATTAAGATACTTAACGGCAAGATTGAACTTGTCGATAAAATACCGAAATGGCTTCCCATCCGGGTTGTTAGTACCCGATCTTTCCCAAATGCTATCTATATCAAGGTCAAGGACTGCGTTCTAATCACCCGCCGAAACTACTCGATGAGATGTCATCAAAAACGGCCCGATCTGTCGAAATAAATCAAGCCTCTCCGCATGGTCATTGGGCGCATAAACCCTAATGAGACGAAGAAGCATCCTTTATGGTAATATCCAGCACGCAAAGCCTGTTCGCTGGTTCTGAGAAGACAATTGTACACGGCACATTCAAAGTTTTGCTCATTAACCAGGAAACACCTCTTGAGCGTCCATCAAAACAAGCTGAATAGAGGAAAAACCTCGTAGACAGAATACATTCATGGTCGCGAGGTGAAAAGCGGGTCTCCTGTACGCAACATAGAGATACCCCGACACACTGCAGATTGCGAGTAAGCCTCGTCCTGCTAGACTTTCACCTCAATCCCCAGGCATTTAAACTAGCTAACCAGAGTGCCATTATCAATCCGATTAGGTTTGGGGATTTGCATTAAACCTGACTGGGGTGAGGACACCGACGGCCTGTGCCATTGACTCATGTCCCATCTCACTTTTGATGGTGCTATCAAGAGACAGACCGCCAATGACCAAAGGTAATGTTAACTTTAGTGCTCTATAAAGGGTGAACAAAAAGCGGGAGCCTTACTGAACAAAACTGATTTAACTTTTTGACATTGTCGTTATTAAAAAAAAAAAACTACCAGAGGAAGGGAATGTATTAAAGGCGTCATTCGCTTCCTGCAGCATAATCCATATTTGATGGGATTCTTGTCCTGATCGAAGCACGGTTAGGATCATTTTAGCGTTCGAGAAGTTTTTTTTTTATTTTCAATATCCTTGACGTTAAATTTTTTAGAGTTCAATAAATATTTTAGGTCCTTTATTTTTCTTGTTTGAGTTAAAGCCTTTTCTGTCTGCTCTATCGACACTCGGCACACATCTGTGTTAAAAATTAGTTTCGATTTAATTTTATTCTCTGAAGTAGGTTCCGTGGAGTCATATGAAGTGTTTCGCTGCATTTTGTGTTGATTCGGTTTATTTCTGGGATAATTTATGGGTATATGTGCCGGGGAAGGATTGGGAGTGGTCTTTCTTTTTGCTCTTGAAATGTTGAAAGAGCCTTTTTTGAGAGTTGTCATCTTGAAAGATCTTGGGAGTCAGTGATTTTTTTTACTGGGGGTTGTGCCTTGATTGAAGGGGAAGACGGTACCGAGGAAGAAGGAGCCCATCGTTAGCCCTTCTGACTCTTGAATTCTCCTTGTTTTTAAGGACTCCTTAAGTCTTTCTAGTTTCCCCTTCTTTTCAAAACTTGGTCCGTACTTAAGACGCTAATTCCTGTTTGTTTCTGCGTAGCTGGCCGGGTCACTGCCCTTGGAACTGGTAGAGGAGTGGGACTGTACGTGTCTTTAGCCGTAGGGACAGCCGGGGACTGAGGCCCCGTTGTACGGATCTTCCCTCTGCTTTTGCCAACGACCAGATTGGAAGCGTCCTCATAGTCGGCAAACGTGAGTAACAATACCCCCACCCCCACATGGAATATTTTTTTTTAAGCGTTTCACCCCAAGCAAGGCAGGAAGCTACTAGGACGCAATGGGTTACAGAAGATTTGGAGCAAGATCAGATAGGAGTGATAGAAGAAAGGATGAGGAGAAGGATAGTGGATAGATCACGGCAACTGAGATATCAATTGACATTACATTTGAATAGTTGGAGATTATAGCTCTCAGGGAAACGGGAATAGGGAAGGGAGTTCCACAGGCGAGAGGTGCGAGACGTGAAGCTATTGGAGTAGAAGAGACGACTACATTTAGTTGTTTCGACAGTGAAGGGGTGAGATCGTGATGCCAGTCTCGTCGGGCGCTTGAACTCATGAAGTCTGGGAACCAGCGAATGCAGCTGCTAGGAGCAATTGCCATGAAAGTATTTGTAAAAAAGACAGAGAGAGGCGACGGCGCGCGTCTGTGAGAAAGTTACTGTAGACGAGATGCCAGATCAGGGCCAATTATATTGCATATCCGCCTCTGGGGCTTATCAAGAACCCCGAGGCAAACAGAAGGGGCTCCAGACCATATATGGCAGCAATACTCCATGCAAGGGCGAATTGTTGATTTGTAGATCTGGAGGATCGACTTGCCTCATATGACTATTTGGTGTTTAATCCCCGGGATGACAAAAATTTTATCACTGTAACTGAGATATTTCTTTTACAAACTTCTGTAATTCCTGAAGGTTTACCAAGAACCCATCTTCTTTGATAAGATGTTCGTAGCTCTTGGCTCTCTCCAGGAACTTCGTCATGTTAATTATGCACTTCGGCGGGGACTTCCATGATGGTGAATCCTCAGCCACTATATTTTCGTCTCAGCTTTTGCTGTTCTTGTTTCTGGAGTCGGTAGGCAAAACCTTTTCTTGATTTTGGCTATTCTTGGCTTCCATACTTTCCCTTGAATCTATTTGGATGTCAGTTTTTTTTTGTCAATGGCTATGTTCTTAGAAGTCATTGTTGACTGAGTATTTTTATCGGGAAGATCTTTCTTTTTCGTTCCGAACAAGTTTTTTCTAATTGCCTGATGTTTATCGGCCATTTTTGTTAATTTAAATTGATTTTCTGTTTTTACCCTTTTTAAAACGAAAAACGGGAAATTTTCTTAAAAATAAAGAAATATCAGAATATCTTAAATAGATACAGAACAATGAAAACCATATTTACAAAGACAATGAAACAAAAAGACCGACCCAAGCTGGTTTAACAAAAGGGTTTTGATGCAAAAAAAAGTTACACAAATTAAAACTCGAAAAAGAAACAGGCGAAAAGGACAGGCGAAAAACGAAACTGTTTGACGTGAAAAATATAAATTTTCAGAAACAACACAATTAACTAAAAAGATTTCATTTTATTTAAAAATTAAAACCAGCAACATCCAAAAATTATGAAATAGACACTATAAATGAAAATTAAAAAAATGACACGAACAAAAAGAATGAAAACATTTGACGTGAAAAATAAAAAGAATAAATTTACTGAAAAAAACCCACAACAAAAAAGTTTTTTTTTCCCTTTTTAAAAATAAACCAGCAAAATAAACAACTTATGAAATAAATACTAAAAAAGAAAAATTTGAAAAATACAGACTCTTAAAAAAAACCAAAAACCAAAAACATTAGACAAAATGGCCGACTTGCACAAAAAGAAAATAAAAACAGATAAAATTAAACTTGCCTTGCGGCAGGGCCGAGACGAGTAAAGAAAAATAAAATTTAGGGAACAAAAAAGAAATAACACGTAAAAAAATGAAAAACAAAAGAATTAAATAAAAAGAAAACATATCAGAAAAAAAATTAAGTTTACGGACGGGGGCTGAAAATGACTGAAAATTAAAATAGAATTGCACACACACAAAAATAAATCGATAAACAAGTGAAAGAAGACTTTACAATAAAAACAAAAATAAAAAAAAGACTGTGAAGGGTGACAAAGAAAATACAAGAAGTTCCACAAAAAAAATCAGTCTGATAATGTAAACTATAACAGTTTTTCCAACACAAAAATATGAGTTCCAAACGGTAAGTGACAAAAATACATCTAGTGCGTTCTAAGACTATAACCAGTCTGAGAAAACGAAATCTGGACTGACTTCGAACACCTAGGTATTTACCATGCCTCCCTATCACAAGATCAGATTTAACGTAGGGGACCCAAACGTGTATACTCGACCGCTCGTACAAAATTTACCCATTCCAGACAATTGCGGGAACGGGTACTTTGCTGGTCTGTTTTTCTCAGCCGAGTCTCTATTCGTAGAAAGAGAATCTACTGTATCCCCTGTTTCCGAAGACAGAGGTCTTGTCAGTCGCGAGCCAGGCAGCGAACTGTCTGGGTCTAGGCTACTAGGCAGGCATATTACCTATGCTTCTCTACATAGGCATATTCCTTATGCTTCCACACAGAGACGGGATGCGACACAACGTCAGGTTTTACTTAGGGAAGCCGAGCGTCTTCAGTCGGGCCAATTAATCAAAATTTACCCAGCCGCCGCAGGATCAGATACAATTCCTGTCTGTTCATCTCAGCCGAATCTCTATCGGTAGACAGAGCTGCGGCCCGATTGAGTCACACTCTGCTCGAAGAGGTCGCAAGACAGCGAACTGCCTGACTCGAAACGATTAGGTATTTATCCATCCCCCAGTCAGGTCATGCTTCACGTGGGAAATCCGTGCGCGAAAAACTCGGGACACTGGTCCAAATTTTCCCATTCCCCACAATATCGGAGAACAGGTACTTTGTTTTTCTCAGCCGAGTCTCTATCCGTAGACAGAGCCCCTCCGCCCGAGGTCTTGTTAGACACGAGCCAGACAGCGAACTATCTGAGTCGAAATGACTAGGTATTTACCCAGTCTCCCACTGGAATGGGATGTGACACAAGTCGGGATTATTGTGGTAAATGGTGGAAATTTAACCAACCCCCAAAACGGGGGCTTAGGTACATTATTTGTCTATTTTTCTCAGCCGAGTCTCTATCCAAAGACAGAGCACTGGCAGAGTCACCCTCTGCCCGAAGCCGGACAACGGAATGGCTAACTCGAAACGATTAGGTATTTATCCAGTCCGCCCACTGGGATATGTAACACAATGTCACCATTATCGTGGGGAACCCGAGCGTGTCCACTTCGGTCAAGTGTGAAAATTTACCCGGCTCCTGTTAAAGCAGGCTCGGGTACAAGTCTTGTCTCTTTTTCTCAGCTGAGTTCTGTCAGTAGACAGAGCACCGACTGAGTCATACTTTGCCGGAAGATAGAGGTCTTTTAATTCGTGAACCAAACAGAGAAGTTCCTGAGTCGAAACGGCTAGGTATTTACTCATGCATTCCCGCTGAGACGGGATTCGACACAAGGTCAGGCTTGACGTGTGGAACAAGAGCGCGAAAACTCGTGCCACGCTCCAAAATTTACCCATTTTTCACGATTGCGGGTAACGGGCACTTTGCGTGTTTGCTTTTCGCAGCCGAGTTTCTATACGTAGACAATGCCTCGACTGAGTCGCCCTCTACTCGAAGACAGCGCTGGTGCAGCCCATTTCGAATGGTTAATTTTTTCTATTACACCAATTCTTTCGAATCTGTCCAACTCTTCATTAATTTGTTCTAATGCTGCGAATGGTACGCTACGTTTCGGCTTAAATACTGGCGTCGAACCTTTTTTTACGTGAAAATCCGCATTGAATTTTGAACAACGACTCAGTTCATGCGACAGAACACCTGGAAAACATTTTTTAATTTTACCTTAAGATTGTCGCTCTGACATTTTAAATTGGTCACTTGTCTACTCCCGTTTTTACAATAAACATTTATTGCCAAATCCCAAATTTCAAATATTTCCATCCAGTCCGTTCCGAATAAATTCGTAGCATTTTCTAATGCATAAGATTTAGTTTTTACATGCTTATTACGAAAAAAGACCTTGCAAATTATTTTTCCCCACAAAACAATGAATTGAATTGAAATCAAGAATTTTGAAATCCTTTTTAATAAAGCCTTTCCAATTTTCTTCCATGTGGGTTCACTGATTATTGAAATATCACTACCAGTGTCCAATAGCATTTTCACACCCACATTATTTATTTTCAAATTTACAAATTTTCTTTTGTTTTCTGTGGTCATTTCATCTGTTGCAATGCTGTGTAATAATTTCTTTTTGTGAGAATTTTTTCTTGGTTTGGGTTTGCAGTATGACTTTATATGTGCTTTTTAGCACATTTGTAACATTCTGCATTTTAAAATGGACAGTCATTTGCAAGATGTAATTTATCACATATGAAATTTATTCTCCATTCTGTACATTTGTCCTTTGTTTGTACCAATGCACATTCTTTTTTTCTGAATTTCTTCAGTATCGTATTTCAGATTTAGCATTGTCTGACAATCATACACTATTTCTTGCAGTGTAATATTATTGTTTGTTTTAAAATTTTTGTTAAAACTTCTGTTTGCATTTCAACATCTTTTTAGCTGTTAAACCTTGCATGAAAATGAATCCTTTGACCATATCTGGAGTCATTTTTTTTATTCTAACCCTTTCAGATTCTTTGATGACGATACCATCATACGTGACAACGTCGTCTTTTTTGGTTAGATTCAAGCACCTCAACAACGTGAATTAAACAGAGAACTCTTGTCAATAAAGATTTTCCTCAGAATGTGTACCGTGTCTTCAAACCTGATATCACCTGGTTTTCTTGTTAAAATGTAATTGCAGTATTTTTCATGCTCTATCGAAGCTATTTTCCTCAACAACAATCTCATTTTTGCCTCATTTTCCAGCTGCTGCAATCCTGGCTGAATATTTGTTCATATCTACGAAAATACACGGAAAATGTCAGTTCCTCATCAGGATTGTATATGAATTCTGATATGGTGCTTATGGACAGTGTTTGACTTAAGAGACGTAGAAGAATTTATTGTTTTCTTCAGAATTATACCCAAGAGCTCCTGTTGCTGTTTTTGTACTTTTAGCAACTGTTGATTTTGTTGCTGATGCGGTTTGTGTTGTTGTTTTTGAATTTCAACTATGGAAGCCAAATTTTTCTCCATGCTTACAAGAATCTATCTATCTATCTATCTATCTTAAACCAACGTGTTGAAATTCTTGTAACTCCAGTTACAACTCGTATGCGTTCTCAAAATCGTTGCTACAACGGGTATAAATCGTAAGAGCTCTGGATCCTCGACACAATGGTTATAAATCCTGAGTTTCAAAACCCTCGTCGCCACTATTATAACGACACTATTCTATGGCTGTTGTTATAACACACTCTTGCCGAGACGCCTATATTAGTCTGAAGGCTCACTCCAAACTGCTAGGTATTTACTCAGGCCTCCCCACTTAGACAGGATGCAACACAAGGTCACGTCGGGAAGCCGAGCGCGAACAGTCGGGAAACTGGTCCAAAATTTACCCATTCCCCACAATTGCACTTTTCCTGTCTGTTTTGCTCAGCTAAGTCTCTATACGTAGACAGACCCTCGATCGAGTCACCCTCTGTCCGAAGACAGAGGTTTTGTTAATCGCAAGCCAGACAGCGAATTGCCTGACTCGAAACAACTACATCGTCTTATCTTTAACCTGGAGCTCTTATAGTTATGGACTAGTTCATTTAGTCACCGGGGGGTGTACTATTTACTCCACAAGAAATACCATGAATGGAAACAGACAAAAATAGAAGATTGAATAAGATATGCAGAATACACAGTGTTGATAGCAAACGCAGAAATCAAACTACAAAAACTTCCACAGAAGATAGTGTTGAAAAGCAAGAAAAAAAGGACATCAGATGCAAGAAAATAGAATGTACGGTTGTTATTAAAAGAGATAGCTCAACATGCACATTACAAATTGGAGATGACAAAATCAAGCAAATACAATTTAAATATCTGGGGCTTTTTTTAACAGAGGATGAAGGCTAATTAGGATAGTGAAAGATGCCTTCCAAAAGCCAAACAAAGTATTAAGAAACATCAAGAATTCGTTAGAAACAAAGGAAATAGTATTGACCTGTCATCTAATATCAGTCCTCCTATATGGCAGTGAATGGTGGAGTATCTCCTCAAAGAAGAGACATGAAGCAATAGAAATGTAGCTCTACAGGAAGATGTTGAGAATACCATAGGCCGAACATATGAGTAACGACGAGGTTTGGGAAAAATTGGAAACTAAAAGGAAACTTATACTTAACATTAGGAAAAGACAGAATTTTTAGAACACATAATGAGGAAAGAGGGCTTGGAAAATCTGATACTCATAGGATAGATTAAAGGCAACAGGGAGAGAGAAAAACAACGCATAACTTAGTGAGCACGATTAAATGGGTGGAGGAATAGGGTCCAGGAGAAATAACAAAAAGACAAAATTTATTAAGCGCTACAAAAGACAGGAAAATGTGGAGAGACATGATCGTCTACGTCCTGAGGCACATGAAGAAGAAGAATTAAGTTCAGATTCTGAGGTAGTTTTTTTTTTACTAATGTTCACACAACAGAAAGCTCAAGAGCCACTTTAGGTAGAGGTTTACTGATGTTGAAGGAGGAGGAGGAGGTAAGAAGTGCAGTTTATGAGGTTATATAGGACAGGTAACGGTTAACCTTAGATTAAAGTGTTAATCTCTTTAAGTCTAGTGTTAATTATTATAACTGCTTCAAATATAACTCTCAATAATAATAATAATAATAATAAATTACATATATAAAATATAATATCGGGAAAACATCCTACCGGGAGTCAGTTGCCCAAAGCAGCAATTCTTGGGAAGAAGGTGTTCGAATGGGACTTACTTCCTACCTTCATACGAATGGAATGAGAATGAGGATGGTTCGTGCCAGCGTACGTGGTATGGAGGGGGTGGAACTATGAAATGTAGCTCGACTGAACATTTGCCATTGAAATAGCGATGGAGTAGCGGGAGGAGAGGTTTTGTAGGGTGGAAAATAATTCATCGCCCACAAGGCCGCGTAAGCTCTTTTTTTATTTCGTAGAGCGGGTTAATAAACTTAAACGTCAAAAAGGATCTAAGGGAGAAACAAGCCGTTATTTTATATTTAAACATGAGCAACATAGGAAAGCTATACCGAAAGAAATGTTTCGTAAGACTGGTCGTAACTGAAGGCAGAAACATTGATACTATCGGGATTAAATACAAATAAAAGATGGAGAAGATCACAGGAGAATGAGAAAATTAAAGAAAAACGCACATGTGACTGGTTTGGTTTGGCTTGTTTTGTTTTATGGCATATCAACCTCAAAGGGTTATTTAATGCAAAAAAATTAATATATAAATGACGTCACACATTATGGACAAAGTCCGACAATTATTTTAAGACATTTTTTATACGTTCTTTTTATAGATACAAATATTTAATTAAATGCTCTGTTTATAATAAACAGTATTAAACAACATTTACCAGCCTGAATTTCCGAGAAATTTTCATAAGTCGGAGGACGAATATTTTCTATAAAAATATAAAAATATATGAATAAAAAATGTATTCTTTGTAACAAAATCACTTTGTAAATCAAGTATCATTAACACTTTTGCAAAGATGGCTTCTGTCGAGAGACAATTACATTGCGGGGATTCTTCTTTTGTTCGATAAAGAATTGTAGGTAATATTTATTTTCTCCATATCCGGTTTAATTTCTGCAAATAGGTTTTTTTTATCAATAATCCGGCTTCGTAGATATTTTATTATTATTATTATTATTATTATTATTATAATAATAAAAAAATTGTTTTATTGTTATTCTTTTCTGTTTTATATTTTCTTGTAGAGGCAGACCACTTTTAGAAATGATAGTATATCATCCACATTTAGCCTCTCGAACAGCTCCATCATGTTATTAGAATTGTAAAATTGCTGGACACTCTGTCAAAATATGTTTAATGGATAATACTGTTGTAGAAGCTTGGCTAACGGTTGAATTTTCTTAGTTTGTAGGAAAGAATGTGCTATTCTTGTATAGCCGATGTGCAAGCGGACCGTTACGACTTCCACCGAAAGATGTATTACTCTCAGCTTGGGCTGGAATGCATAGAGTTTATTAGTAGATAATTGTCCCAGTACTCTTGCCATCTTTTAAAAAATATATATATTTATTTATCTCCTAAAAACATGTGACTGGGAGATATTTAAACAAGTGAATGTGAATTTCAGTTTCGTGTTTTTTTTTTGTTTTTTTTTTTTTAGTGGCATATCAGCCCCTATAAGTTATCTTATCTAATATCGAAATCTAAATATTTTGGAGGCAATTTTTCTTGTTTTAGTGATACAAGTCTTACTAATTAATCCATAACTGGTGGGGGGGAGTAGAGTTTGACTCATACCTTTCCCAAGTGTATTTGCGCGTAAGGGTATATAACGAATCCAACGTGAATTGTAAATCGGTTCCCGATTGACAATATCGATCCATTCACCGTCACACTATCCACACATCCAAGCTTACAGAACCTGTTATTCCCAAGCGGTCACCAATTTAGGTACAGACAAGGCTCGACGTTGCTTAACCTCGGTGATCGTACGGGAACCGGTATTTAAACGCAAGCCTAGGTGTGGTTTTGCTTGCAGACAAGGAAGTAAACTGGAGCACATCAGCATGTGTAGTATGTGCCACAGGTGTTGAATATACTATCGTCTAATTCGTTTGCGTCGTTGGGAATGAATCGAACCGGTCGATGGAATCTGGTCAATTCTTGGAATAGTAAAAAAATAAATAAGAAAATGTGAAAGTAAAAAAATTCAGCCCCTGGCTTGATTTCTATTCTTTTCTAACAAGTCAATGTTTTTTCTTAGTTAAAAAAAAACACAACCTCCCAAAAACTCACTTGTCTTTAAAGTTGCCACTGCTGGGGCATAAATTTCGATTTCTCGTGAGAGCAATTTGTAGTCACCAAAAGCCTCGTTAATTCCTTTTCCAGGCCGGCATTAACTGAATTTAACTTGTACGTTTCTACTATGAGCGTCACTTCTCAAAGCTACCATATAACTGACAGCTTCAATTACTGTTGTAGCGTATCTACGGGCGATAATAGGCATGTCCTCATTCACATAAATACTGTGGTAAATACTGTATGTTGGTCTAGAGTTGGAGATTCGTCTCCAGTTGTGCTGGACAAACTCTCTGTCTCCGGACAGAGAGGATTTCCAGACGAAGCTATGTCGAAGGATAGAGTCTCGTCACGAGAAGCAGCTACCCATCTCCGTTATATACGGGGCCTATGGGGAATTTTTGGCCGAACCTACGGGCTCGGATACCCCACTTTAAATTCGGCCTTGTGCCACATCTGACTGCGTGGGTCGGTTGGTAGATATGCTAGAGTTGGAGATTCATAGTGGAATTCACTTGACTCACTTCTATTTGTTGACTGCTACTTCTACGCGTCGCTGGCGAATCTTATATGTGTTGTTCTTGTCCTAAGTATTATCGTTCATTGCCAACCTTCGTTTGATTATTCTATTCAGTAACCTTCTCTAGGTTACAACAATTGCCAAAGGTCTCAAGTTCAGGAAAGCGTAAAGTACGTGTGCAGGGATGAATTAACTTTAAGAAGAATATTATATTAAGTTGGTGATTTTTGGAAATCTTAAGATATAACACAAAACTTAACATTGGAAATAATAATAATAATAAACAACAACAACAACAACAACAACAACAATAATAATAATAATAATAATAATAATAATGTATGTGCTCAGATCTGATGGAGGCAGAGGATTAATTCAAGTAGAATTGTCTTTCAAAACCACCACAACAATTGGTCTTCAAAAATACCTGGAAACTATAGAAGACACATGGCACAGTACATAAAGGCATTGGTTAGATCCAGTGACAGGGACCCAAAGAGTGTGAGTTCAATACGCGGTTAAGGCAGTGGAGAACTTTCAGAAGGAAATTAACAGGAGATAACTGATAACTGACATCCATTAAACATGGCACGTGGAACTAAAACAGTCTACCCCTGTGAGCGAAATAAAGGGTTAAGTTCGACATTCCAACCACCTGAAGAAGGCCGGAGCGTACAAAGGCCGAAACGTTGTGATAATTATGGCGACAAAGATGAGGACAATAGTCCGAATAATGTAAATAATGAACTATAGAAGACTGGATGATGATCTGTGTCAAAGAACATGGAAGAAATAAAACTTTATTCAATAATAAAGGAAGTCAACAAATTCGAAAGGGAATTTAAAGTGGATGTAGAAGTGAAAGTACGCCATAATACATCTACTGCAGCAGTAAAGAACTTAAAAAAGAAAACAAAAACAAATGCAATGCATCAAATGCAGAAACAGATGGCAATATACCCGCCCCCAAAGGTGGTTATGTAGTGCAGTATTAAAAGAAGAAACGTAAGGACAAATGCTTGCTAACTAGAAATTACTAAGCACACATACTGAACAATTGTGCAGATTCTGTGATAAATATGTAAAAACAATTGACCATCTTGCATCAGGTTGCACAGTGTTGCACCAACTAAAAAACAATATATAACTCGGTATAATAGAGTAGGCCATCTGCACTAGAAAATATGCAACTTTTACGAGAAGGAAACTGCAAGAAACGGGTATAAAAATCACTCAGACAAGATTACAGAAATATAGCCTGGGACAATTTTATGGAACTTTACAATACACACAGACAGAACAATCAATGCTAATCGACTAGACGTCGTGATCAAAGACCGCAAAAACTGAATGTGCTTTCTTATTGACATGGCAGTCCGTGTAATGTATCTTTGAAGATCTTCAAGAATAGAAGGACATCATTTATTCCAGTTGTAGTTGGAGCACTCGGATTGATTCGAAAATGCTCTAATAGACTCACTGAAGGGATTCCTGGTAGCCCATGCTTTAAAGAAATACAAAAAAATGTACTTACTAGTAGAGTTTACACATTACGAAGAGCCTTATCTATGTAAAGTGTGTGTGGTCGTATTTTTTTTTTTTTTTTTACAAAAATGATGAGTGGAAAATGTTCTAAAGCCATTTCTGACCTTGGGTTTCTGGTTGGGACCCGAAAAGAAATGAGTATACAACAGAAATCAAAGGGAATAATAATAATAATAATAATAATAATAATAAACAAAAAAATGACTGATGTAACACTTAAGAGAAAACGTGACTTAATAAAAACATGCAGTGTTTGAGAATGTTAAACAATATTTTGACAGTATGTCTGTCTTCAAGTTATATTTAAAATAATTTTCAAGTATAAAAATGTATAAATCTACAAAAAGTTATAAGCCTTGCACAAAAATGGCTTGTCGTGTAATGAAAAAACGGCTGTGCTGGTAATAAACGCGTGAAAAAGAATGAAACGCCGCCAGCGTGAAGGCAGGAAACTGAAAAGTGCCTAATATGATGTTGATCTTGTTCATCATTTTCTTTTAGTTGATTAGTTACTAAGAGGAATTAATGAAACAGCTTTAGTATAAATCTTATGGAACGCCTCTGTCATCCAGTTCATTCCCCCAGGGCAGGAAGTTAGTATTTTGCATACGTAACTATCCTGGCTAAAACATTTTCATGGAATTATTATTGAAATTGGTTTGATTGCGTCATTCTCCAACTTCCAAAGCCTAGAGAGTTCAAACTTTAGTGGTTCATAAATGGTTATTTTCTCCTCTTCCTTTGGTCATATCCTTGGATCAAAAATGATACGATGGATCAATGATTATCCCTTTTTTTTTTATTTTCTCTTTCGACAATATATCAGGTTTCTTTGTGCCCCGGTTTTCTATCTGTACACACACACACACACACACACACACACACACACACATATATATATATATATATATATATATATATATATATATCGCAAATAATCTTGAAGGTTTCTCACTCAAGTACTTTCAGAGGTTTATAGATCTGCCATTCCTTTTCTAGCTGAAAATCCCATTTCTTACACAACACCCAATAATAATAATAATAATAATATTAATAATAATAATAAAAAACGTGATTGACGGAACTCTTCCAATATTTTCAGCAGTTAAGAGAAGAATGCGGTTTAAGAAAAGAAAAGAAAAGAAAAAAAATAATGTTTGACGACATTCATCAATATTTTCAACAAAATGTCTACTTCTTCAAAGATTCAAGTATAAATATATAGACCTACAAAAAAGTATAAGTCTTTGTACAAACGTCGCTTGTCTTGTAATGAAAAAACGCCTATACTGGTAATAAACGCGGGAAAACGAATGAAACGCCGTCAGCGTGAAGGCATGAAACTGAAAAGTGCTTAATATGATGGTTATCTTGTTCATTTTGGAATTTTCCCTTTAGTTGATTAGTTACTAAGATGAATTAATCAAACATCTTAGTATAAATCTTTTGAAACTTTCCTGTCACTCTGTTCATTCCCGCGGGGTGGGAATTTAATAATAATAATAATAATTATTATTATTATTGAACGTCAAAAGGTAAAAAAAAGCTTTATTTCGTATAAAAAGAATCATATAAATATACAAGAGAATTTTGATTAAATCTTGAAAATAGCGTCGAAATAGATACAAATGTCAAGCGATCAGCAAGAAAACTGAAGAAAATAACGAAAAAGCCGGAACGAAAAGCAATTTAAAGAATGTTGGTGACAAAAGCCTCTCCATAGCCAGTTCCTCCTCCAAAGCAAAAATGCTGATGTAGATCAATTCGCAAGCCACATGCGACTGAGGAATTCAGGACTTAAGGGTGAGACTGAATGGTTTATTCTTGCTGCACAAAACTAGAGACTGTTTACATGTAACTACTAATAACTTGTACAAAAGTAAGGACCCAAAATGCAGGTTCTGTAACCAACAGATTGAAACTACTGCTCACCTTATCTCAGGACACTCAATATTCCCACCCAATGAGTACAAAATTCGTCATGGCGGTAGGTTAGTGTCTGCAGTGGAATATCTATCATCACGATGGGATAAAAACAGCTGTAAACTGACATGAACATCATCCTGAATCTGTAGTCGAACGAGCAGATTTTACAATCGACTGGGACTTTTCTATCAACACAGATCGAACAAGACAATCAAATCCCAAAGACATTATTATCAAAAGCAGAAAAGAAAAACACCTGTCTACATTTATGAGATGATGTATTGCAACTATTTACACTATTTACATCGTTCGTGCTGTTGTCCTCATCTTTATTGCCATATTCACGACGTTTCGGCCATCGTACGCCCCAGCTTTCCTCAGGTGATATTTGGAATTTATTTGGTCCACGGGGGTACATCTTTCTAATTCCACGTGCCGCGGCATTTTTTTTTTGTATATCTCAGTTTGTAATATGAGCTTTGGTAAAAAGGATTACTAAAACATTAGGTTTATAAGTCCCCCAAATTCACACACTAGTGTCTCCAAGTGGATAAAAGCGTTGGTCGATTGATTCAAAAAGTGACTTGACCCAAAGAACTGTGAGTTCAGTCCCTGGCCTCAGCGGAGAAAATAAAAACTTAAGGATTTATCAAGGCTAATTAACTAAAAATTAGATATCCAGAAAAGGCATGGCACGTAGAACTAGAACAATCTACACCCGTGGACTAAATACTGAGTTCGGTTCGAAATTATAACAACCTGAAGAAAACCGGATTATATAACGATCGAAACGTCGTGAATGTGACAGTAAAGATGAGGACAACGGTCCGGACAATGTAAATAGTGTAAATGGTTACAATACTTCATTTCAGAAATATAAACAGAGCCTGAAGAAGACAGGAGCGTACAATGGCCGAAACGTTGTGAATGTGACAGTAAAGATGAGGACAACGGTCCGGACAATGTAAATAGTGTAAATGGTTACAATACTTCATTTCAGAAATATAAACAGAGCCTGAAGAAGACAGGAGCGTACAATGGCCGAAACGTTGTGAATGTGACAGTAAAGATGAGGACAACGGTCCGGACAATGTAAAGAGTTGATAAGCCGTAAAAATAACTAATTCTTTCTTCTCTTGAAGAATTCTGCTGTCAAAGAATTTAAGTTAAAAAAAACCAAAAGCCAAAACAAAACAAAACAAAGAAAAGACAAACTTTCTATTGTTTTAGTGAACGACTTGCCCAGTTCCTCCAACAAGATCCTGTTTTTAAAAAAGGAAAAAAAAACATTACGGACATTTTTGTCATATGAGCTACACCAGTTGCTTTGTTTGTTCATTTCTACCATCAATGTTCACGAAAAAGATGAGAGAGAGAGAGAGAGAGAGAGAGAGAGAGAGAGAGAGAGAGAGAAGTAGAGGGTGAGTGAGAGAGAGTGAGTAAGAGAGAGTGTGTGTGGGAGTGTGCGTAAGAGAGAGAAAGAGACAGATAAAGAAGGAGAAACAGTCGAGTTGTCAGTATTCTTCGTTGCTAGTCGATGACCATGTTGGAAGAGGAGAAAAAGCTGCCGCGGACAGACCAAGTATATTGACTATTCGGAATCCTCCGGGACAGGTCGGCAGGTGACGTACTTAACCGAAGGATAACGTCCTCGCGATTAATAATGGGGTCAGAGGTTGCGTGATCTGATACGCTCCAGTCTATTTGAAGCGAAACACGCAGAAGTAAACCGATCCGTTAGTTACCGTTTCTTGTTCTCGTCGGAATCGAGGGGAATAAATCGATATGTTACGACAAACATTGTATGTGGCGCGAGGCTGCATTTCCAGGCCTTTTGAAGCGGTAAAACCACCGTTAAGTTGTAGAAACTTTTCTTATTTAATCTATTAAAGCTAGGATTTCTTGATATAAAATAAATTTAAATTAGTAAGAGAAGAACAAGTAACGGATAGACAGAACAGATTATCGCGTTCTTTCTGTATTCCCGGAAATAAAAAATTGATTCCCGTAGCCAGTAGTAACTGAAAAGGCAGGCAGGTTTGAACTAAGAAGATGATTTGTAGTTTCACCTGGTCATTTTTGAGAGGACATTAAAAATCGATGCCGACTTTTACTCAAGAAGAAACTTGGCACAAAATCCAAAGAATACGCAATATTATCAGGTTTGACCTATTATCTCGGCTTCAGTTGCATTCCCATCGTCGTAACGAAGCTGTCCTGTATTTTTCCTATAAATATTTTCATGGTAATTCTTCTGATGAGCTTTCATTTCAGACAATGATTTGTAAATATGGGGACTAGTTAGTATTTTCATAGAGACATGAGGTATTATGGTGAATGTAGTAAGAAAGGTACGTAAGAATGTGTTGTTTTGGTGTAAGGAATATTGTTTGTACGATTGGGTCAGTGTTTGCGGCTAGCTAAGTTATCGTTAAGACAGAAGAAGATCGTCCTCCTCCCACCTTCGGCCATGTGCCACATTTCTGTATATAACAGAATAAATATTACTTTCCTTTCAGGTACCTCGACTTTAAGAATTTAAGAGCTGTACTAGATTGGCAGTTAGGTCTCATCCTTTTATAGTTGAAATTGCGTGATATGAACGTAAGTTCTATGCTAACAGCTACTTCTCCCGCACTTCTTGCTTGTGGATCTCTCATCCGGTTTTTTTGCTTTGCAGTCAACTTTGATCTTCAAAAGCTTAAACGCAGTATCACCGTCTTTTTAATTCCTGTTCTTTTATTGTTCTCTCTTTTAATAATGTATTTCTTCTTTTTCCCATGTTTTTTCACTCTCACTAACCTTTTATGTATAAAGTGGCTTTATTACCTTGCTTAGAGTAAAGTTATTAAAATAAAGTCAGTGCCGGATTAAACTAGTAAGAAAAGTAGCAAATACTACGGGCCTTGCATTTTCTAGGGTTACACATTAAGCTGTTTGCTGAAGTCGGCATATTACGATCTGGAAATGTAGATGTTTATCTTATGTCATTTTATCTCTAGCATGAGTAATCCGTCATGTCAGGTAGCATTATATCGATGTTAAAATAAGCTCTCTTATCGGGAGATAGGTTTTGAGGAGCGCCGTACCATCTCTTAATTGCTGTTCTTCCCTGGTCTACCCTGACCTGGGGGTGGGGGGTAGCACCTGTCAGGGTCCAAGCTATAGGTAAATAGTGAACTCTCTAACAAAAGTAAAAAGCCATAAAATTGTCTTCAAAATATTTAGATTTCGGCATTAAATAACCCATAGAGGTGTTGATATGCCGCTAAACAAAATCAACCAACCAACCAACATGAAAGAAGTCTTTCATGACATTAATCCATATAATATCCTACATTTTCTTAATGAAATCAAACTGTATTACAAAATATAACCCCAACAAAACTACAACATAAAACACACATATCACTGCCTCTAGTAATTATGTTGACACAATCATATATATGCACAAAAGCTACCATGTATACAATTGTGAAAGCAGAATAAGATATTTTATAAGTTTATTATTTCAAAACCTCCAAGAACGTCCTCGGTAAGGCGATAAACTACATCCGCGTCTGGGTAAGACGATAAACTACGTCCAACAGCAAGGCCTCTGATCAGGATGTTATGAGGAACGAAGAACCACCTCTTAATTGCTGATATTCCCAGGTCCATCCTGACCCGGTGTGGTAGCTCCTGTTAGGGTCCCAACTATGGGCAAATAGTTAAACCCCCAAGAGGGCTCAAAACACTATGAAAGTGTAAAAATAGGTTTAAATACCAGTAATACATTTTTGTAAAAAAATTATTACCAGCAATACATAAAAAAAAAAAATATGGGTATTAACCATTGAGGTACATTTAAAAAAAACAAACCAAACCAAGCCTCCAAGAAAAATAAATTTCGACATTCACTAACCCAGAAAGAGTCGATATGCTGTTAAACAAACAAATCAAATCCTCCAGATGCCCAACAATTTCGTTAGAAGTATGGACCTTATAAATTTTTGCGTTTGTCTGTTCTTAAAAGTTAGATTTAGCTGGTTTATAAACTCTCTCACTATGCGAGTAAATAATTTTTTGAATATTCGTGTGTATTTATTTCAAAATATACGACCCCTGAATAACGTTTAATGTATAGGCCACGTACTGGAGTAATCAGGCTGTCAATATTCTAAGAGAGTACATTTTTTGAAAAATCGGATTTTTAAAAAATTCTTTTACAATGTCTGGCAATTGGTGCGAAATATAAAACTATGCAAGCCTCTTTGATCATTCTTCTTTTGATTCTATGGCGCATTGGGATCACGAAAGGTGCCTTCCAAAAGCTCAGTAGAGTATTAAGAAACAGAAAAATTTCGTATGAAATAAAGAAAAGAGTAGAGAAATTTTATGTATTATCAATCCTTCTCTATGACAGTAAATTCTGGACAATTCAATCACAGTTGAAAAAGAGACTTGATGTCAGAGATGGGCTTCTACATAAGGATGCTGAGAATATCATGGACTGAACATGTGAGCAATGAGGAAGTTTTAGGAAAAATGGTGACAAAAGGACATGTATTTATCAAAAGAAAAAGACAGCTGAAACTTCTATGGTACATAATGAGGAAAGTAGGCTTAGAAAATTTGACACTCCCAGGACATATTGAAGGTAAGAGGGACAGAAGAAAGCAGCGCATAACCTACCTGAGCGTAAGTAAATGGTTGACAAACTTTACTAAGCGTTACAAAAAACAGGAAATTGTACAGGGCCATGATCATTCCGGTCTTGAATAGGTACAGGATAAAGAAGAAGAAGAAGAAGAAGAAGAAGAAGAAGAAGAAGAAGAAGAAGAAGAAGAAGAAAAAGAAGAAGAAGAAAATATTGGAGGTTTCTTTTAGTTTAGTCTGTAGTGCAGAGTATCTGATCGAAACGAAAATGGTGGCACCAATGAGAAATCTCACTCAGCGTCTTTACTGTCTTTTATTTCCAGTAAATGGCAATTTCCTATTTTTTCAAAAAATGGGCCAGCACAGTCTGGTAACAATTCTGTAACAAGAACGCGTCAGTGGGAATAACGAAAATGTGTTCAATGAGAAAGCTTTATTGATTTCAATAAATGGTAATTTTCTATTTTTTCCAAAAATATCGTTCTCTAACAATGCCATTGAATGGAAAAAGCCAGTGGAAAGAGCGAAAAGGGTGGCGCCAATGAGAATTCTACGTCAGCGTCTTTATTGTCTTTTATTTCCAGTAAATGGCAATTTCCTATTTTTCTAAAGATGGGCCAGAACAGCCTGGCAACAATCCTGTAACAATGCAGCAGTGAATGTGATAATGAAGCGATTTGTGGATAATATCAGCCAGTGGATTCGATCCTAGTGCGCGATACGGTTGGAAAGTGCCTGAAGACCCTACCACGGATGAACTCGAGTCTTGCGACTGAAATTCGGCAGATGAAATTATTCGGAAGCCATCGATGGTTGTTTTGCAAATCCTTCCCTAATTGGTAAATAGAATCGGCTGGCAATTTATCGAGAGATGGTGCTTCAATAAAAAATCTTACCTGTACACCAGCCACCTAGCTAAGCGATTCAATGTAAAAAAATAAATAAATTAATAAAAAATAATGGTAGCAATGACTGAAATTGTTTATAAAGAAAAAAACGCATGATTTCGCAATAAACCTCTGGCAGAAATAACGGAATATGGGCGTGCTGAAAGCAGGAACTGGTAGGACTTTGGCAACTACCTTAGTCGCATGGTAAGGAAAGTCCACACAGTTCTATACTTCAAGTAGTGCTCAGATATTTCCTTAATGAAGTCTGGCACGTGCGAAAATTGAAATATCTGGGAAGTGTTTTAACAGAAGATTGAAAAAATTACACCGAAATCCGAAGGCGTATCTGAATAGCAAAAGGTGCCTTTCAAAAGCGAAGCAAAGTATTAAGAAACAGGAAAATTTTGTTACAAAGAAAAGAGTGTTGAACTGTTATTTGATATTTATCCGTGTTTCGGACAGTGAATACGGGGGACATAAGAGAAGACTTGAGAAAACATAAATGTGGTGCAGAAGGATGTTGCGAATACCATGGACTGAGCATGCGAGTAATCAGGAAGTTTTAGTTAAAATAGAAACAAAAAAGAAGCTTATACTTAGAATCAGAAAGTGTCAGATGACATTACGGGGACACATAATGATGAAAGAGGGCTTGGAGAATATGAGACTCACAAGACATATTGAAGGCAAGAGAAACAGAGGAAAGCAGCGTTTCAACTACTTATCGAACTTGTGTAAATGATGGGGAGAACAAGGATTAGGAGTGATAGTGAAAAGACATACATTACTAAGAGTTACAAAGGATAGGAAATTGTGGAGGGCCATGATCATGTCCTCAAGAAGTAGAAAAGAAGTCTGGCACAGATGAGATCGTTGATCATACAGATTTAGAATCTTGATTACAAATCAAGCAAGTAGGCATGTCCCCTTTATTTAACAAGAATATTGGCACATCACAGTCTTTCGCATTAATTTGGCGTTGTCTCGGTCTAATTTAAACGAATAACTATATCGATAATCCTGAAAACAAGCGATTACTTTGGTCCCAGTTAATAAATATCTATAAAAGATGAGCGTGGTGGCTGAGATAGTTGTGAAGTCGACGTTTGAGTCTATTGAAAAAGGTAAGGTTCCGAAAGCTTTGTTTTTTTTTTTCTTTTTTAAGGCAGTAACACACGGATAAAATTGGTGCAGCATCATCATTGTCTCTATTTCTTCCCATTTGGCCTTGTTCTAGACTGAGACGAGCTTGGCAAATATATTGATGCTATCTGGGGGTCAGGTAGCAAGGTAGGCATTCTCAGCATCGTGTATCGGAAAGAGAAATATACTCCTCCCACAACAGAAGCGAGTCAAAAGAGAGAGAGAGAAAAAAATGGACAAAAGAATAACAGAAAGTAAGAGTAAGCCGACATTTATTGATCTTTGCCGTAAAGGACAACGAGATTTCTTATTTGAAGATACCTGAAATAGATATAGCCCATTCCCCAAAGGGGATAAATACAAAGAAGTCAATGGTTGTGATTTCATGGCGAACTCCGGATCTCTACAGCACGTCAAGAGTGAAAGGTTTCGATATAGCGCCGGACAACTGGGACAAGCGTTACTTTAGAAAGTTACTTTGCCTTGCAGTCACGTCACAACTTTGCCGTGGATCGAACTTTTCTGCCGACTGTGACATCATATATCGATATCCCTATAAACTAGTTGTACGCAAAAGTCTATAACGAAAATTCGTTTTTTAAATGCGTTACATTTCATATATATATATATATATATATCGGACGAAAAACATAGTTATAACTGTTATATAACGATAAAAAATAAAAAATACTACGTTACTTAAAAATCGAAAACAGAAAATAGTAAATAAAAATATATAGTATAGTAAATAAATAATAAAAAAACAAGTAAAATAAATTAATCTAAATTCATCGAAATAAATAAATAGATAAATAAACAAACTAACAAACCGATCCAGATAAATTAACCGTTAGAAAAAATAAATAAAGATAATCAATCCAAATAAATAAATGAAGTAATAAACAAATTAAAAACTGCTCCCGCCTAAATAATAGTTAGAATAAACTACAGCAATCAACCTCAAACCAAAACAAAAATATTAAATAAGCGATGCAAACAAATTTTTACTACGTTAATAAAACACCGATTAAAGAAAAAATGAATAAATAAATATATAAGATAAGAAATAAAAATAAAAAATAAAAATAAAAATATATAAAAACAAGCAAAATAATTTAACCCAAATAAATAAATAAATAAAAGACTTCCGGCAAAATAACCGCCAAAATAGACTACCCACAATGCACCACTGACCCGTATATATAAATAGCCGAGAAAAAACAACACTTGTGGCCTGACAATTGCGTCTAGTTATGAAAAAGCCTGTCGCCTTTAAGTGTTGACTTCAATGTTCACTTATATATATATATATATATATATATATATATATATATATATATATATATATATATATATATATATGTGTGTGTGTGTATATATAAACAGGTTTCGTTAAGATCCTTTCATATTCGACGCGAATAAGCTTTTTTTGAGCTGTTGTTAAAATACGAGAGGAAAACACAGTGTTGGCACATATTGAATTTATTCTGAGTATTTTCGACGTAGCATAATGTCATCATCAGAGTATTGTTATTGACCTGAATAAT
This sequence comes from Acanthosepion pharaonis, assembly GCA_903632075.3. NCBI lineage: Eukaryota > Metazoa > Mollusca > Cephalopoda > Sepiida > Sepiidae > Acanthosepion > Acanthosepion pharaonis. Next base: position 1,278,719 of record CAHIKZ030002379.1, read on the forward strand.
ACTTCCAAACTCCTTTGAAGATAGCTCATGTGAGCGGAAAGCCTAGATCAACGAACAGCTCAATAAAAAAAATATTTAATGTTGAACAATTTTTGTCTCTATTTTCACCCGAAATTAGAGCAAATATACGGAGTTTAGAACGGCTCATGATCAACCATAACAGACATTTATTGTCTGTTATATTTAACAATATATGTTTAAATATCTGCTGCCCCAATACACTATGTGTGTGTGTGTGTGTGTGTGTGTGTGTTCAGTTTAACTAATAATAGATAATGTTCAATATGAAGAGCATATCCACTTCCGATATCTGAGGATCGATATTTATCGTGAAACTGATTACGAAGACTGGGATTTGAAACGTTTTTAAGGTTTATGAGAGGCGATTTTAAGCATTGTTTTATATCTATAACTTTATACAAATATACATACAAATATATGAATGAAAAGAGACAAGAGGAAAAACTATACTTAGCCGATGCGTTTCGTCCTCTGAGGGGACTTTATCAAGGCAATGTAGTGTTTATTATATGCATAGAAGTAAGGATGTCAGTGGTTTATCAAAGTTCGTAAGTTCATGAATATTCATCAGGTGGTTGAAAGGTCAGGCAAAGCATGTAGAGGACACAAAGTCATGAACGTTCTCAAATTTAAAAGCCGTGATCTTTGTCCCTCAGAGGACGAAACGCGATGGCTAAGTATCGTTTCCCTCTTGTGACTTTTTATTTTCTCTCTTCTCCACCCCACACATGAATATGAATATATATATATATATATATATATATATATATATATATATATATATATATAATATAATATAACATGAATATATATATATATATATATATATAAAAGTGAACATGAAGTCAACACTTAGAGGCGACAGGCTGTTTCATGCTAGACACAATCGTGAGGTCTGACGATTGCATCTAGCATGAAACAGACTGTCTCCGCTAAGTGTTTGACTTCAATGTACACTTTTATATTTACACAGGCTCTGTCTCTGATATTGAGAACTTTATCCCATAAATATAGCACATAGGTACCTTCACGAAATCGCTAAAAAAGAGCATAGCTTGATGAAAAAGACGCTAACCTTGCCGAAAACAAAATTTTATCGTCTAAATGCTTATGTTATTATTAAGAGGAAAGACCAAAGTTTTTTTTTAATTATTTTTAAAAATTTTTCCTTCTTTTTAGAACATTCTAAATTTTGATTAAAAAAACCTTGTTTCCCTTTGTGTCACCGGAACTAGTAAAATAACATAGACAATTTTTAGCACGTTTTTTTGGTATGACACACATTAATTTGGAAAATCTTGCAAAAATAAAAATAATTGTCGGATGTTAATGAAACTTTCAAAAACTATTCAGAGATGATCGAAATTATTATACATATGTTTTTTTTTTATAAAATTCACGGTAGAAATATTTTTTTAATATTTATTACCCCCTCCCACCATAACTAATTTTATGAAAACGCTAGAAATTCGATTGCATCGGGTTTAGTGATTACAATAGTTAAAAGCACAAGGCTTTGAGAAATGCAAACCATGTTTTTTTTGTTGTTAATTGGACCCCCCCCTACCTGAAAATCAGCTCTGAATTGTAACATACAAAACTCAATAAAACAAAGATATTATTTAATTTCAAATGCTTTTATTTGGTTTTAGTTGTTTTTATGAATATGGACATTTTCTGAAAGCAAAAATTTTTTTCGATTAAAAATTAATTTTTAATAAAATTATTTGTTATTTCTTAATTATAATAGATTTTTACATTTAAATTTTTAAAATATTATAAAATTAGTTAAAAGCCACATCGGGCTTCCTAAGTCTCCTTATAAGATAGATCTTTTTTTAGCGCGTTGTAAATTGTATCATTTTGACTTATCAGAAGATCCGCAGTAATTAAGAAATGTAATTTTGTGTTTATAATCAGGCTGTAATTATACAGTACGGAAGACCAACCAGAATACAATTAAGTTGTGTTATTTGAGTTAAGCATTGTTCTCCGCTGTTAAGACCTTTACTTTTGAGAAACGCGGGCATTTTTGAGAGGAGTTGCTACTTTTACTTTGTCAGATTTATCGGGCTTACATATTTATGACAGGAGTAAGTAGTCATGTTATCAGCATAACCAACTGATAACATCTTGAAGAGTCCAAATTCAGCTGAGTTCACTTTTGTGGCTCGATTATGTACTTGGAGGCTTTGAGGTTACCTTCTGGGAAAACTCTCGAGGCATGTAGCTCTTTAATTGATCTGAGGTGAGACCGAGTACAAAACGTACTTTGATATCTTTTATGGTCAACTCAGTATATATATATATATTGATTAGCACAAATCAGCATTTCTTGATCGACATTAAGTTCGAATCAAACTTCTGGTATTTCCTCGAGTTAATCTTATACGACATTAGTAATAAAATCTTTGGCTATAATCCAGGCTTCAAGCAACAAGGAATAAAAGAATTAGTTACATTGTGGGATTTTATCATTGCGAATAATAATTACGTTCATGAGAAATAATTGTTTGTTACATTTGAATGGCTTTTAATTTCGTTTTCAAAAATGTGAGATTACTGTGAAAACAATCTAATATATCTCTTGTGTGATAGCAGGGTTTTCCGGAGTCCAATATTCGCCATAACGGTAAACTACTTCCCGCGTCTTATTTCTTCGAGAACGGCTGTCTCGAGAGTAGGAAGAAACATTTCCGAGAAATTCTATCAGCCGTTTCTAATTACTTGTCGTTCCAAATCGTTCGCACAAGAGAAAGAAAGGCGTGCGGCGTGAGAATGGCGGGGAGTATGAAGTGATACGTATATGGGGGGAGGTCGACCTGACGATTCCAATATTTGTAGGGTTAATTTCGACTCACGAGAACTTGCGAGATTTTGTTATGAGAGGATCGGAAATAAAATCAAAGTTGAGAAGGCGGAGACAGGAAAAGAAAATAGAATTCAAGAAAGGCAATTCCGAAGAACATCAGAACATAATCACGTTTATTTATTAAAATAAATATATATATGTGTGTGTGTGTGTATAATAAACAAATATGCATATTATTACTATAAACGTTATTTGAAGCGGGTACACATTTTTGGGTCGGTTTCTTTGTTTCTTTATTTTTTCCAACAGTGGAATTAATAACAATTGGCCTATATCGAGAGTCTTACTAAGAGAAAAATTGTCCCCATCAACAGGATTCGAACCTGTATCTCTTTTTTTTTTCCTGACGGAGAAAACGCTGCTCTACCTTAAACGTGCCGCTACCAATTTGTCCACAGTAAATTTAATATATATATATATCTAAATAGGTCAAGGTCTGGTCACTCCTCCTACCCCGATATAAAGCACGCTTAAGAGAGATATGAAATTAACCCCTCCCTATACTCTACCTTGTCTCTTTAACTATCCCCCTCACCCCCATGTTAAATTACATACACTTACGCTACCCATCAATTTTTAATCTCATTTTTCCTTTCATTTCGTTGTTGGAAGTGTTACCTGATGATCCGGAGTCCTTTAAAAGGATTTTGGTGAAATAAATTATTGTAATGGTACCTTAAAGCGGTTTGTTTTTCATTAAATATATATATATATATATATATATATATATATATATATATTAGTAAACATAGACAAAAGGGAACCTTTTCTTAGCTGACGCGTTTCATCCTCTTAGGGAGTTTATTAAGGCAACTTTTAATTAAGGCAAACGAGAGCAAAAATGTTATTGGTTTTTCAAAATGTTTAAGTTTAAGAACGCTCATAAATATTCATCAGGTTAGCTGAAAAGCCAGGCAAACTATGGAGGACATAAAGTGACACAATTCAATGTCTAATAAACAAAAGTGAGTAATTTATATATATATATATATATATATATATATATATATATATATATATATATATATATATATGTGTGTGTGTGTGTGTGTGCAAATTCGTATTTAAATTATTTCGGATTGGCATTGATTTATGATGTATATTTTTTGAATAACATGAGGTGATGGATTTAAGCATTTTCTTTTAATATTTTTCGTTGTCATCAAAAAATCCTTGGCGCAGATTTATATTTTGATAAGATTCAAGAGTGGCAATTTGTCTTCTAAGTTAATTTAATTCTTTTTTAATAAACATGGAATAATTTATCGTTGAATTTGTGGTTGAATTTATTTATATGTATTTGATAAACTTTTGTGTATCATGTCTCTTTTTTGTTCATAGATATGTCTTTTTTTCCATTTCTACAAGTTTACCCAAAGTGATGAACGGTTCTGGCAATTTAATTTTTCATATAACTACTTCAGAATTATTATTGTTATTAGTTGCAGTTTAAAATTATTATAGCATTCTATTTAAAAGCACTAGATATCTACAGTTTATAAATGTTATAGCATTCTATTTAAGAGCACTAAATATCTGCAGCTTATAATTACTATAGCATTCTTTTGAAGAGCACTATAAGGCTGCAGGTTATAATTAATATAGCATTCTATTTAAGAGCACTAAATATTTGCAGCTTATAATTATTGTAGCATTCTATTTAAGAGCACCAAATATCTGCAGCTTATACATATTATAGCATTCTGTTTAAGAGCATTAAATATCTGCAGCTTGTAATTATTACAGAATTCTATTAAAGAGCACAAAATATCTGCAGCTTATAATTATTATAGCATTCTATGTAAGAGCACTAAGTATCTGCAGCTTATAATTATTATAGCATTCTATTTAAAGGCTCTGAATGGCTGCAGCTTATAATCATAGCAATCGATTTAAGAGCACTAAATTTCTGCAGCTTAAAATTATTATAGCATTCTATTTAAGAGCACTAAATATCTGCAGCTTATATTTATTATAGCAATGTATTGTTTAACTGAGGACATGCAATTTGATGGAGAACACATATAATGCAATATCTCCGGTTGAAAATAAAGAACCGCGCGAAAGAAGAAAGTATAATAATAATAATAATAATAATAATAATAATAACTAGCCGAGATACCCGGTGTTACACTGGTGTACCTGGCTGCAATTGTATAACCGCACCTCCCTGTATACCCGCATCCCTTGTCGAGAAATATCTGCTTGCGTCTCCGCTTGTATGCATCTTCTGTTACTAAGCTACCCCTATCTTATCTTTTTTACCGTATGTCCTTCGCAAGTTTTTGATTATTCCTCATAAAGGAATTCCATCGATAAAATCTTGTTGTGTGGTCGTTGCCCTGGGTTAAATTGTTTCAATGTTTTAGATAGTCAGTAAATTTCCTATGGCCATATTAGCATTTAAATAGTATGGCGCTGTTCATTAAATCTAATAATGAAACAAAAAACAGGGATGAAGCGTCAGAGCTTGATTCAGCTGCAAGTGTAAACGCTTGAACGCCCCCCTCCTTCTTCGCACATTTACTCTAAAGCTGGGCTTAATAAGACGTTCTTCGGGAAATTTTTCCCTTTTAAAGCTTCAATAATCCTTTTCAAACAATATTTGCATCAAAGGTTGTTCGGATGTCAATTTAGGATGGAATCATATGAAGAAGCTATTGGCTAAGTGTCAAAAGCCGATTTTGGACCTAGTTTGTCGCAGATTTCGTCCACTTAACTGAAATAATCTAAACCAAGCATTTACGCAAGACAATTTGTGCGTCATATGTAATTTACAGGACTACGTTGGAAAGCATCGGATGAAAAACCAGGGAGTTATGGCCTAAAAACTGGCTATTTGAACAGTTTTTTCGTGGTTTTTCGTTATACACGCGGAAACGATCAGGACTAATACAGCTCATTTCTTATTTCTTGCCTGATGGCAAATTTGTTTCGACGTGTTTGAAGAAAATCAGATAATATATATATATATATATATATATATCTCTCTCTCTATATATATATAAAAATATATATGAGTATATATACACACACATATATATATATATACTCATGCATATATATATATATATATATATATATCTCGTGCACAATCTATAACCTAATCAATGAGTGGTATATATTTATATATACTATATTCATGAGGCTAATTGTGTACCAAATATATTGTTTAAAATTTACTATATATATGTTTATATCTATCTTCTCTCTCGCGCTCTTTATCGCTATATATATATATATATATATATATATATTATGGGCATAATCAAAACAAGACTCGTACTTACATATCTATATATGTAGATATTTGGTTTTGATTAGGCCAGTGTTGTGCCCAGTCGTAGATAATTAGAGTTTGTTTGTCCGGCTGGACTTTTCACCTGACCTCGTCTGTTGTATATTTTCAATGATTAACCACACCTCATGATCAGACCAACATTCGACCTTCCTTCCTTTTATTTATTTTTAATTTATTTCATTCATCGCTTTTCTCTTATTTCCCGCTTTTCTCTTATTTCCCGCTTTTCTATTCTTTTCTCCCTCCACCTCTTTGGCTTGTTTTCTAATCTTCTTCTTCTTCTTCTTCTTCTTCTTCTTCTTCTTCTTCTTCTTCTTCTTCTTCTTCACTCTGGTCTTTGACTTCGCACCAAAATAGCTCTCTTCACGTCTTATTCCTCAACCTATTTTCATTAGCCCACCGCTTTTCGTCATCCTTCGCAATATGTAGAGATTTACTTGATCCTTCACCCAGACACAAGGTCATTTTTTTAACGTGGGGACCCGAAAGTGTTTTCACTCTGGCCGTTGGTCCAAGCTGGTCTTTCCTGGTCATAGCTTGTCCGAGCTGGTCTAGGCTAATCAGAGCTGGTCATACTTGGTCCGAGCTGGGCCAAGCTAGTCAAAGCCATGATACTACCAGTACATAGACGGATCCCTGTGCCAGGTAAGTATTCCGTCGCAATAAATAATAGGAAATCTTTTTGCGCATTTTGCATCTTGCCATTCAGTATGAGTTTGTTGTCTTCTCGTCGTATTTTGCACGTTCGTTTTCCAACCTTCTTGTTTTGTCTATAATTTTTGTTGTCGCTAACTTTGAGAAGCGTTAATCAATAATATACCAAATTCGAAAAGAAGAGGACAGAAATGAAGAGCACTTCTTTTCTTTTTTCTCTATAACTTCTTTTCTTTTTTCTGTATATCTTTTGTGTTGTTTTTCTTCTTTCTTTCTTTCTTTCTTTCTTTCTTTTGTGTTCTCTTTCTTTCTCTTTTTGCGTTCGCTTTCTTCATTTGCTTCTTTAGATATCCTTCTCTTTTTTCATATCATCTTTCTATCTCTTTTTGTGTTCTCTCCCTTCATTTCTTTCTCTTTTTATGTTCGCTTTCTTTCTTTCTTTTTTTGTGCTCGCTTTCTTTCTCTTTTTGTGATTTCATCTTTCTCTTTTTAATGTTCACTTTTTCTCTTTTTGTGTTGTCTTCTTTCTGTTCTTCCTCTCTTTCTTTCTTTCTTTCTTTCTTTCTTTCTTTCTTTCTTTCTGTTGCTCAAAGAACATATAATTGTATTATGGTCCGGTTCCTTGTACCACGGTGATAGTCCAAGGTAGAAAAAATAAAGAACAACTCGAACACAGGTATGGAATAACACAGATATATTACAAACAGGAATATATACAGAGAAGTAGAAGTGTTAGTATGAACAATCAGATTTAGTAGAGAGAACAATGTAGTCTCGACCAGTGTCACTATTCTAATGCCTTGCAGTAATTGTCCGAACACGACTCTGTTTCGGACTGCCTCTGACTCGACTCTTGACTCGACTTGAACTACTGACTCGACTTGAAATACTGACTCCACTGACGATATTCAGTCACCCACCACGAGGGCGTCACGTGGCACAAGGCCTTTTTAAGGTGGGCTCTCCGAGACCGTGGACTCGGCCAAAAATATGCCCATTGAACCCGTATAAACGGGTTCAGGGTCGATTTATCTCCCTGAAAGAGAATCCGCCCTTCGGCGTAGCCTCCTTCGGGTTCCTCCCCGCCCAAAGGCTGAGAGTTCAACCGTTCAGCCGGTCGACTGACTCCACGGACGATATTCAGTCTCCTACGCACTGGGGCAACATATGACACAAGGTCGGTTATTTATTGTGGGTTATCCGAGCCCGTGGGATCGTCCCCAAAATATGCCCATTGAGCCCGTATAAACGGGTTCAGGGCCGATCTACCTCCCTGAAAGAGACTCCGCCCTTCGGCGTAGCGTCCTTCGTGTTCCTACCGTCCGTAGGAAGAGAGTTCAACCGAACAGTCGCTCAGAAAGTACTGACTCGACTGACGATATTTAGTCACCCCCACCCACGAGGGTGTCATGTGGCACAAGGCCTTTTTAACGTGGGCATTCCGAGCCCGTGGGCTCGGCCAAAAATATGCCCATTGAGCCCGTATAAACGGGTTCAGGGCCGGTCTACCTCCCCGAAAGAGACTCCGCCCTTCGGCGTAGCGTCCTTCGTGTTCCTACCGTCCGTAGGAAGAGAGTTCAACCGAACAGTCGGTTCAGACTTGAACTACTGACAATATTCAGTCACCGCCCACGAGGGTGTCATGTAGCACAAGGCCTTTTTAACGTGGGTATTCCGAGCCCGTGAGCTCGGCTAAAAATAGGTCTATTGAACCCGTATAAACGGGTTCAGGGCCGGTTTTACCTCCCCGAAGGAGACTCCGCCCTTCGGCGTAGCCTCCTTCGGGTTCCTCTCCGTCCGTAGACAGAGAGTTGAACCGAACCGTCGCTCAGAAAGTGAGCGACGGACTATATTTAGTCGTCCCCCACGAGGGCGTCATGTGGCACAAGTCCTTTTTAACGTGGGCATTTCCGAGCCATTAGGCTCGGCCAAAAAATAGCCCATTTGAACCCGTATAAACGGGTTCAGGGCCGATTTACCTCCCGAAGGAGACTCCGCCCTTCGGCGTAGCCTCCTTCGGGTTCCTCCCGCCCGAAAGCAGAGAGTTAAACCGAACCGTTCGCTCAGAAAGTGAGCGACGGACTCTCTGCCTACTCCTGCAGTATTTATTACGTATGGAATAGTCCATTATTATTATTATGGGTAAGATCCCATAACAAATTGCGATAACAAAATGTACAGATGTCTAACACTTTTTAATGCACGATTAACATGATTTACATAATGAAAATATTTTAAAACTCACTTTCCTTCCTTCCTTCCTTCCTTCCTTCCTTCCTTCCTTCCTTCCCCTTAGAGTATTTCGTTGGATACTCACTTCGTATCTTCTTCTCGCTTCTTTTTTCCGCTTTTTAATTTCCCCCAAGTTTAATTTTTTTCTCTCTCGCTGCGACCAGCAAACTCGAAAGTCATAAACTGCAAAATTTCTTAATTCTTAATTATATGTTTTTTTTCTTCTTCTCATTTCTCGATTCTAAATATGGAAGACAGTTCGAAACATTTGTAACTGTAAGGCGAAAAATATTTTGAAAATTGATCGCCTTCTTTTATTTTCTTTTTACTCCAGATCAAATCCCACAAGGATACTAAATATTAACGTTTAATTTCTGACGTTCAACGGAAGAAAATTCTCCGGAGATGGGAACAAACCTTGCATTTGCTTAGACGTTTTCACAATGACACACAATTGTGACGTCGTCCCCTGGTCGCAGCGCCAACTGTGACGTTCTATTCTGGTCTACCACGGCACCAACTGTGACGTCCCTAAACAGCACCAATTGTGATGTCCTCGCCGCGGCGCCAGCCGTTCTCTCCTCGCTGCTTCGCTCGGGTGTCGCTGCTCCAAATGTGACGTCCGCCTGTCGCGTCAGTCGTGTTGTCTCGTTCTGTGACGACTAACTGGCTTCGTATCGGTCGCGGCACCCAAATGTGACGTTCTAACCTTTTGGTGATTCGTGTGGGAATCTGGTTAGATTTGATATCAGCCTCGTCGTTCCCAACTCGCTTCCAACGCCTGGTTACCAAGGTAACTGCATTGATCTCCAGTCTGCCTACCCACGTTGTGAATTGATCTTAGGCAGACGAGATCAAACAGTGCTTGGGGCCGTAATGCAAACCGAGTTCGACGGGGGTGATACCACAAAAATATGCATAAAATAAAATAAAATGAAAACTCAAAAGTTCAAAGTATCAAAGAAAAAGGTAACAAACTTTATGTCAAGTTGTTCGATACATAGGACTGCATCTATCTCCCTACCCGTTCTATGGATTGTGACACGTTGTTTTCCGTTAGGCAAGTTTTAACGCTTCAAGTCGTTTGCTCTCTAAGAAATTGGTGTTTCGGTGTGTCTTTGGACGAAAGTCGAAAAAAACTTATTGTGGTGGTCTGGATCTAAGTCGCTCTTCAAAATAATTGTTCTTGGGTTGAAGAGGAGTCCGGAATTTGCGTGAATCTTGGTCAGCTATCTGCGAGGCGGCTTTGGAGACTGAGACTTCGCTCAAACTCCAACTCAAACTGAAATTCACTGGAACTGATTTCTGCTCGTTGTGGCTTCGCTTATATGGACGCCGACCAAAACCGGGGTGGGTCTGTCGGCGTCGGGGTTTCCTCGATAATTCTAAATACATATCCACCTCTCTGGTTAGGAATTTCCACTTTTTTTCCATTTTTGGGAATCTTTCCTCCCCCACCTTCTCACCATACTTCAGAGGGCGTGAACTGCCCTCCCCACTTCTTCGTAGCAGCTTCTCATACCTACACTCTGGATGGGCGGCGACAGCCTTCTTCGTGCGTCACGTGATCACCACTTGACCAATGATGTCTTAGTCGGGCGTGGACGAATCCGCGGTTTTGTTTCAGAAAAAAAAAATATCTTGCTTAACTAAAAAAAAAATTATCCCTTCTTTTCCTTTTCTTCCTCTTAATCGCCGTTATCATTTCTCTAGCCGCAAACGGGACAATATGAACAATGGCGGTCATAACTCTTGTTCTACACGTGGTTTTCGTCAGGTATTTTATCGCTAATTATCCGAATGGGTGGTCTTCTTAACACGGCCAACGTCGCCCCGAAAAGACATTTCTAAATTCCCATTCATTTCCCTTCGGTACATATTTCTGATAACATAATTTTATTATCGCAGGCCAAGGATGTTCCGTCGAAGGAAATCGGTCAGCGGACACTCGTGGGTGGCTTTTAATTTTTTCATATCTGTCCAAAGTTCTTTTAGTTGCCTGTTTTTCGTCAATTATCGAAATAACATTTTCATTTGAATTTTTCTTTGGCCAGTCGGTCTGTAGTTGATAATAAGACGCCTTCCCGTACCAATAGTTTGTTTTCATATCCTTAGATAACACAGCCGTCGCCAAAACATATCTGGTTCTTTCTTTCTTTACCTTTTTTTTTTTACTCAGAATTTCCCTGTCATTGTAATGACACCCTTTCGCCATTTGTTACTTGTCAAAATATCCCTTATCCATTGCCTCTTAGCCGTGTGTGTATTCTGCTTATCATCCACAATTCGGTCCTTAGCCTCTCCTTTTCTTCTTTTCTTTTTTTGCCTCGTTAAATGGTGCCACAATCCTCCCCTAACCGATTTGTCATTTACCCGTAAATGACACCTAAACCCAAATACACCATTTAACATGCATCATGCATTTGTCCCATGCAATTCTATACTATTTTCCTACATGCAATGTAATGTTCTCTTTCAACTTCTTTTGTTCTACATGCAATGTAATGTTCGTTTCATCTTCTTCTGTTCTACATGCAATGTAATGTTCTTTTTCATCTTCTTCTGTTTTACATGCAAGTGTAATGTTCTTTTTCAAGTTCTTCTATTCTATATGTAATGTAATGTGTGCGTGTGCCTGTGGGTGCAGATGTGGTTACTATGGCTTGTTCTTCTTGGTCAATGTTTTCCTCTCCGCTGTCGGAGGTTTTTCCGCCGCACGTGGCGGTCTCACGCCAGCCTCCTCCGCTGGTCTTCCTGCAATTTCTTCGCCGATTCTGTATGAGTAAGGAACACTGCTCGGCATCTGCCTCTCGAGTTGTTGCATGCTCATTGGATTGTCGTTCGTTAATCTCCTCTTACTCTTAATCTTCCATATTACTATACCCCCGATGGCTATAACTATGAATGTACCCATCACTATCGACCAACTTATCGCGATCTGCTCATCGTCTTCCCAAGCCATACCTTCATTTTTCAACGCAATTAACTTGTCCCTCAATTGATCCATATCGATCTTTTCTATCGGCTTCATTAGTACTGGCATTTTATTCAAGGTAACATTGGAGAATCCCTTCACTATTGGCTCCCACAATTCTGTACAATTGACTAAGCCTCTGCCAATCATTTCTATGATTGAATCTTTTCTTCATATCTTTCTTCTTCCTGGTAATAGGGGGTAAGGAAATAGATATCCCAAATGCCGAACATCCCATGGGTAACTTTAACAGGGATAATGGTGGTCTTACTCTTAATGTCCTTGTGGACTCTCCCCCACATATCCTAGACAAGCTGATAGGTTTCTGTGTGGCTACTGCCCACACCCCGTCTGAAACACTGATAGCTTGTGGTAATGCCGTGTTTGCTAATACCTCCACTTGGCAGGTTCTTTTAATTCCTTCTCTCTTCCCTTCAAACAATTCTAGTATGCACATTTTGCGATTACCAGTTTTATAGATAGGGCTTAACGAGGTACAAATCCCTAGAGCATCATCTCTACACTTTCTAGCTTCTTCAGCTGTTAGCAACATGAATTTCGTTCTCCCCGAATTTAAAGCTATGTATTCTGTTTCCACCTTGTACCTTGCTATCATTCCCAAACCTTGATCTCTTCTGGGGTTGGGAATGGGTAAATTTATAACCTGGTATATCTCGAATATACTCTCTCTATCCAACAACGGAACAGATATCACAACCAATAGTCGTCTATTTTCCAACAAGGTCACACATCCCAGTGAATTATAATATTTCCACAATTCTTTGGTGGGGTCCACTGGCAGCCTTAAATGGTGGGTTAACTCGGCCTGTATTCCGAGTAGCGCTTCCCTTAGGTGACCCGGGTTTACTATGCTTGGGGAGAGGTGTCCCAATGACAGCATGTCTAATTGCGCTCTCACATGTTCCAGCAAGGTCGTCAACGACTGACTAGTTTGTTGTACCTTATTCGTAATTGTCATCAGTTGGAAATATTTTTGCATGAATCCGCTCATTTCCTGTAATTCGATCATTACAGTTTCTGTATCATTAATTACCTCTTGTCTCAACCTTGCCAGGTTATCTATTAACCAATTGATTCTGGCTCTATTTTTGGCCACTTCTAACCTTGTCACATTTAATATTGTCACACTCTCCCTTGCCACTTGAGCAAGCGTCCTCTGGTTTACTTCCACTTCTCCCAGTTTCCTTCTTATGAATTTAACATCATTTTCAGTCACTGTTCCAAACAGGACATTTAACGCTTTTCCCACAATCGGAACTATTGATCTCTTTTCTCGCGTCTGCAGTAACTCTATTCCCTTCAGGTAATTTTGCATGTCCCTCCATTGAGCCTCTATCATAGTGGCCCCTGATTCTAGGGAGTGTAATAAACTAAGATACCCTTTTTCCTTGGGATAATCTTGTCCTACCTTCAACCGGGCTGCATCCAGCTGCTTTAGCTCATTTCTTAACTTATTTAGTAGCGACTCGTATGGTTTCAAATCTATCACGAATGTGATCAACGATTTAGACCTGGTTATTATTACTTCACTCGTCTTTTTAAAAATGGTGTTTTTCGGCTGTGCTTCCCAGCTTCCGCCATCGTCACCATCAGTGTGGCTATCATCATCATCATCATCATCAGCCCTTTCATCTTGATCATTCCTGTAAGGTAACAAAAATTCTCTTGTTGTTATTCTTCACAACCATTCAGTCTTGCTCAATTCATCACTCAATTATTCCATAATTTCTTACTAAGTTCAGCTCTTCCTCCTCTAACTAACTTCTAGCAGACAGAATGGTCCGGACAGGTGTGCGTAGCGCTCACTCCAAAGATCGTACTCCATGACACCACTGATGGCCAGTTAGCAATGCCAATAATCTTCTTCCGTCCCTCGTGAGGCGCAGCTCGCGACTCCATCCTCTCCATCCACATCCACCGCAGTCAGCCAGGAGGTTTTTGGATGAGCCAATGTCGTTATCGGTCGACACCGAATGTTTCTATTCTGCACAGCCTTCTTTGTTCTACTGAGATTTGGGGTTCTTCACTCTTCTTGATCTCATCTTCCGAGGTGGTCCCTGCTCAACCTCTAACCTTCCCTCTGTGTTTAATTCCCGTCCAGGAGGTGTTTTGTCCTCTTCTTCATCCCCTGATTCTTCCTTCTGTTTAGAGTCCTCGCCCTGGACGTCTTTAATACCTCTTGACTCTATGTCTAGATCTCTCCTGTCCCTTAGCTTTTCCTTGAGCTGGGAAAGGGGTATTTGATCCTCTTCCTCCCACTCGCTGGGCCCTTCGTCCTGTTCAGGGACCCTCTTTTTAGAGCCAACGACTGCTTGATTGGATCTCCTCGTCTTTCTCTTCCTTTTCCTTGGACATGGGGGGGCGAGCGATGGCGACCTCACAGGGTCTTCTCTGCACCGATTCAGTCGACGACTGAACATCGCTGATCCCCGCCGAGGGTTCCAACTCCGTCACTCGGATCGCTTCGTCTATCTGGCCAAATCGATCTATCTCCTCATTTTCTTCGGAAGCTTCCCCCGTCTCCATTTCTTCCGGCTCAACCAGAGTTACCTTCCTTGTCCTTGTCTTCTTAGGCCTCGGCTCGCTCATTTCCAGGTTAGCTATTTCAGCCTTCTTTAGATCATTGGCATGGACCCTCCTTGCTCGTCCTGCCACTTGATCCCATATTACATATGATACTGGACCCGTCTGCTCTACTAGCCGGTAGTACGTTTCCCATCTTTGGTCCAGCTTCCCTTCTCTCTGGTGGATTTTATAGTAGACAGGGTCTCCAACCTTCAATTCTACCTTTCTTTCAGCATTCACTCTCTCATTTCTTTTCTTCTGGGCCCTCTTTATTCTTCTTCTGGCCTGTACAAATATTTTATGTTGTTGTTCCAGCAACAGCTGATGATGATCTTCTCCCATATACTTTCTTCGGGGCTTCAATAGGTTATCCACAGGCAGGACCACGTCTCTGCCAAACAACATAAATAAGGAGAAAATCTGGAGGTTTCGTTTATCGTAAACCTCACGGCTGCCAGAGCCTGCGTAAAATACAAGTCCCAATTTCCAGTGTTCTCTCTGACCAGCTTGGCCAATACATCTCCCAAGGTTCTATGAAACCTTTCCACTTTAGCATTTCCTTGGGGGTGATATGGAGATGTTTTTACGTGCTCTATATTCAAACCTGTCAGAACGTCTCTCATTATGCTGTTTATATTCTCCGTGCCATTATCTGTTACCAATTTCACAGGGGCGCCATACCTAGGGAAGATTTCACCTATTATCAAACCGGTCACAGTTCTAGCCTTCTTGTCTGGTACTGCAAATGCCTCAGGCCAATTTGTTAGCCAATCGACAAAACTTACTATGTAGTTGTTTCCTTGTGCAGTTTCCCCATATGGTCCTGATACATCCATACTCACTTTCTCGAAGGGGAAGTTCGGCACGTCCGTCTCCTCCAATAGTGCAATTTCCTGCCTTCTGCTCTGCGACTGGCACACTACGCAGCTTCGAACATAGTTAGTGACCTCTCCGTACAGTTTGGGCCAATAGTACTTTCTTCCTATTAGATCACATGTCCTATCAATTCCCATGTGACCCAACCTCTCGTGGCACTGTTCCAATATCTCTGGTCTTAAACTTTTGGGCACATACAACTTGGGCTTGACTTCCTCATCCCTGCCTGAGAGATAATACAGCCTTTCCTCTATTATGGCATACTTGGTGGTCTCTCCTGCCTTCACCTTTTCTCTTAGGGCAGCTATTTCACTGTCTGCTTGCTCCTTCTCAATTCCTTCTGTCCAGTAGGGATCGGTTATTATCTGTGCGTCCCCTTCTTCGTCCGATTCTAACATAGGGCGATCTTTTAGCTTATTAGAGTTAATTACTCCTATTCTATAGGCTTTATCATCTACTCCCTGCTCTACTTTTACAGATCTTCCAGTTGTTTCGGTATTCTTGAGAGTAAATCTGCGCACGTGTTTTCCTTCCCTGCCAAATACTCTATCATACAGTGGTAGCCACTTAACTTAAGTGCCCACTGTTGAATCTTCTTATTATTTGTCCATTCTGCCTGCAATAGGTACTGCAGAGGTTTGTGGTCTGTTTTTATAGTAAAGACCACACCATTCAAGTAGTAGTCCAGTTTTTGGAGAGCATACATGATAGCATATGCTTCTCTTTCTATTACTGGCCATCTCTGTTGTGTCTCTGAGAGTTTATGAGAGAGGAAGTATATCGGTACTTCCTCTGGTACGCCTGGCACTGGTCCTTCTTTATCGGGACACGGCTGGGTAAGAACTGCTCCTACACACTGCTCACTGGCATCAGTGTATAGTACCATGGGCTTGCTGAGGTCTGGGTACGCCAGCAGTGGGACGGCTGTCAACTGTTCTTTTAACGTATCAAATGCCCGTTGACAGTCCTCTGTCCACTTGAACCTAGCGTATTTCTTCGTCAGGGCTACTAGTGGTATGGCAATTCTCGCGAATGCCGAGACGAAGCGTCTGTAGTAACCTATAGCTCCTATAAAGCCTCTTACTTGTCTCACCGTCCTAGGTTCTGTCATTTCCCTTATGACTTTCACCTTATCCATGTCGGGTTTAATACCGTCTCCGTTTATAACAAAGTCCAAATATCTGGTCTCCTCCTTCAGAAACTGACACTTCGACAATTTCAATTTTAAGCCGTGTTTTCTTAACCTTTCCAACACTTGTTTTAGCTGGAAAAAGTGTTGTTCTACTGTTTCCGAAAATATTAAGATATCATCCAAATATGCCATGGCAAAGCTCTCGTATCCTCCTAACACTATTGACATCAGCTGTTGAAAGATTCCCGGGGCATTGGCTAAACCGAAGGGCATCACCCTGAACTGAAACAGTCCTAGGTGACACGCAAATGCGGCCTTCTCCTTGTCAGCCTCATCAAGGGCTACCTGCCAATACCCGGACCTCAAGTCCAACGTAGAGAAGTACTTTGCCTTCCCTAATAATACCAATATGTCATCTATTAGTGGCAATGGCACCGCCAACGGCTTCGATATAGAATTCAGTTTCCTGAAATCTACACAAAAACGGTGCCCGCCATCTTTCTTACCCCCTATTACTATTGGAAAGCTCCAAGGGGAGATCGATCTTTCGATCATCCGAGCTTCCAACATCTCTTCTACTGCCTCTTCTACAAGGGGTCTTTTATGAATAGGTGTCCGGTGGGGTTTTAATTTCACAGGGGAGTGATCTCCGGTGTCGATTTTCATTTTGACTGTGTGGGTCTGGCCCAATTCCTTGTCTGACTGGGCTACCACATCTCGATTATCCCTCAGCAGACCTTCCACTCTGGTTCTAAATTGATCCGGTGCTAATATATCTTCGTCCACTATTCCTTCTGTTTGCTCTACAAGTTTTCTTCGTTCCTCTTCGAATCTCACCCGATTCAGAGTCCGTAGGGGTAGCGCTTTCCCTATCTCTTCCCCTCTCCTAACCTTTATAGTCTTTTGGGCCTGGTTCACCATCATAATGGGCACTAATTCAGCTGCCTCCACCACCGTCTCACACAGAGTTACCTCATTCTCTTCTAGGCCCTTCCCTTCTACAGGGACCAACTGCAGGGGTCCTTTTCCTATTTTCTATCCTGACATTAACCTACCCTTTCCCGACACCGCCGTTCTAGGGGGTAGCTTTACATCTTCCTCCACCACTATTGTTATATCTTCTTCTGGTGGGCATCCCAATGGCGTTCGCCATTCAGTATCAACACAGTGGGGTTGAACTTTATCTGGGCCCTCTGGCTCCGGAGCCAATCTTCTCCCAAGATTGCCTCCGTACACAGGTCGGGGGTTACGTAAAAAATTTTGGGTGCTTCTTAATTTCCCAATCCTCACAGGGAGCCTCACCATCCCTTTTATCTTCAGGGGGGCTCCATCTGCTTGCGTGACCGCTATGTCCGCTTCCCGTAACCTACTCTTCCGTTTCACCCGCCTGTATGCTTCCTCTCTCAGCAATGACACAGATGCTCCTGTGTCTACCAGAGCTTTCATCGCCTTACCCCCTATCTCTCCTCTACAGGATAGCTCCTTCTCTTGCGTCAGCGAAGAGAACACTTGGGCTTTCCTTTTTCCTGGGCCCCCACCCTTGGGTCAACCCAGCCATAGGCGCCGGCAGCAATAAATCACCTTCATTATTCTTACGAGGGGGAGTTATGCGCTTCCCGCACCTGGGCGGCCCCGGCTGGACCTCTCCCAGTCTCCCGCGGCTGTTCCTAAGGATACAGCTTCTCCTCAGGTGCCCTGGTCTCCTACAAAACCAGCACCTTCTTGCCGGACAGTTCACCGCAAAGTGGCCCACCTGACCACATGTCCAACATTTTGCTCTTTTTCTCTTCAACTGAGCTAACCTCTCGTTTATTCCCGTCCTCCACCCAAGCGGCTCGCCCGACCACTGGTCCAGGTTTTATTTCCCTTCTTTTTAACTAGGGCACCCTCCCTCTTAATTCCGGGGTGGCCCGCTGGCTTTTCCCTGGTCTTGTCTCTTGGGATCGGCCTTCTTTGTTAATATCGGTGGGGCACCTTTTCTCAGCCCGCACAACTTGGCCAGGTGTCGCTTAATTCCACACCTGGTGCACCTGTCCTGTTCGAAGTCTGGGGGCAAACCCCATTTCGTCGGACATTCCGCCGCTCTGTGGTCCTCAGGCCCACAGGTCCAGCAGACCAGCCCGTATCTACCCGGCGTGGGCTTATAAAACCCATGCCTGGTTGACCATGCCTTTCTATTGGGGTCTTCTTCCCACACCTCAGGCTGATCTACTTCTAGCTTGACCCTCCGATTCCACGCGGGGGGTCTTCCGCCTTCCCCTTCTTCCGACCTCTTGACTTAGTATCTGTTTCCTTCCACACCTTTTCTCACCTTTTCCCATACGCCCTGCTCTCCTTGGCCAGCTCTATTGCTGCCGATAGTCTCAGCGGTCCCTCTTTCAGCACGTCGTGACGAACACGCTCGTCACTTAGTGCCTCCACATACAGGTCTGCTAACTGAGCCTGCATGACCGCATTGTCTCTCACCACTTCTGGGAAGGCCAATGATGACAGCTTCCCTGTTCGGGCCCCCAATTCTCCAGGGGTTTCGTCCCACAGCTGTGTCAGCTTTAGGAGGGCCCTCATGGCCTCTATAGCCGTACCCTCGTCGGCGAATTCCTTGGTCGATAGTCCTTTTAATCTTTCCCAAGACAAGTGGGGTTCACTCTCCTAGAGCCCCTTCATAAATTCAGACGCTTTCCCCTTCGTGGCATCGTATGCCAGATACAGGGTTTCGTGGTCTGTGAGTTCATATATAACTCGGCTCTTCTCCAGGATTGCCAGCCAGTTTTTGAAATCTTTCCCACTGCCGTCAAATGCTGGGAACCTCGATCCAACCAACAACCTTCTTAGGTCAGCTGACAACCCCTGTCTAACCCCCTCTTCATCCCCCACTGCTCTATCTGAATCATAGTCCGACATATTTAAAGAGAAAGACAATCTACGCAGCAACAATAGAGGTTGGGAAATCAAACAAAGTGTCCTACCTTACAGACGATTCTGTTCTCGTTCCTCTCGGTCCTGGGTCGTTTTGAGACCTATTCGAAATTTCTCAGCAACAGCGGTCGATCCAGGATCCTGTCCTGCTGTCACGGTACTAATTGTGGCAGTGGCTGTTCCAGGGTCCTATCCTATGGTCACGACACCAGTTGTGACGTCGTCCCCTGGTCGCAGCGCCAACTGTGACGTTCTATTCTGGTCTACCACGGCACCAACTGGGATGTCCCTAAACAGCACCAATTGTGACGTCCTCGCCGCGGTGCCAGCCGTTCGCTCCTCGCTGCTTCGCTCGGGTGTCGCTGCTCCAAACGTGACGTCCGCCTGTCGCGTCAGTCGTGTTGTCTCGTCCTGTGACGACCAACTGGCTTGGTATCAGTCGCGGCACCCAAATGTGACGTTCTAACCCTTTGGTGATTCGGGTGGGAATCTGGTTAGATTTGATATCAGCCTCGTCGTTCCCAACTCGCTTCCAACGCCTGGTTACCAAGGTAACTGCATTGATCTCCAGTCTGCCTACCCACGTTGTGAATTGATCTTAGGCAGACGAGATCAAACAGTGGTTGGGGCCGTAATGCAAACCGAGTTCGACAGGGGTGATACCACACAAATATGCATAAAAGAAAATAAAATGAAAACTCAAAAGTTCAAAGTATCAAAGAAAAAGGTAACAAACTTTATGTCTAGTTGTTCGATACATAGGACTGCATCTATCTCCCGACCCGTTCTATGGATTGTGACACGTCGTTTTCCGTTAGGCAAGTTTTAACGCTTCAAGTTGTTTGCTCTCTAAGAAATTGGTGTTTCGGTGTGTCTTTGGACGAAAGTCGAAAAAAAACTTATTGTGGTGGTCTGGATCTAAGTCGCTCTTCAAAATAATTGTTCTTCGGTTGAAGAGTAGTCCGGAATTTGCGTGAATCTTGGTCTGCGAGGCGGTTTCAACTGGAGACTCAACTCAAACTCCAACTCAAACTGAACTGGAACTGGAACTGATTTCTGCTCGTTGTGGCTTCGCTTATATGGACGCCGACCAAAACCGGGGTGGGTCTGTCGGCGTCGGGGTTTCCTCGATAATTCTAAATACATATCCACCTCTCTGGTTAGGAATTTCCACTTTTTTCTATTTTTGGGAAACTTTCCTCACTCCCACCTTCTCACCATACTTCAGAGGGCGTGAACTGCCCTCCCCACTTCTTCGTAGCAGCTTCTCATACCTACACTCTGGATGGGCGGCGACAGCCTTCTTCGTACGTCACGTGATCACCACTTGACCAATGATGTCTTCGTCGGGCGTGGAAGAATCCGCGGCTTTGTTTCAGGAAAAAAAATATCTTGCTTAACTAAAAAAATTATCCCTTCTTTTCCTTTTCTTCCTCTTAATCGCCGTTATCATTTCTCTAGCTGCAAACGGGACAATGTGAACAATGGCGGTCATAACTCTTGTTCTACACGTGGTTTTCGTCAGGTATTTTATCGCTAATTATCCGAATGGGTGGTCTTCTTAACACGGCCAACGTCGCCCCGAAAAGACATTTCTAAATTCCCATTCATTTCCCTTCGGTACATATTTCTGATAACATAATTTTATTATCGCAGGCCAAGGATGTTCCGTCGAAGGAAATCGGTCAGCGGACACTTGTGGGTGGCTTTTAATTTTTTCATATCTGTCCAAAGTCCTTTTAGTTGCCTGTTTTTCGTCAATTATCGAAGTAACATTTTCATTTGAATTTTTCTTTGGCCAGTCGGTCTGTAGTTGATAATAAGACGCCTTCCCGTACCAATAGTTTGTTTTCATATCCTTAGATAACACAGTCGTCGCCAAAACATATCTGATTCTTTCTTTCTTTCCCTTTTTTTTTTTACTCAGAATTTCCCTGTCATTGTAATGACACCCTTTCGCCATTTGTTACTTATCAAAATATCCCTTATCCATTGCCTCTTAGCCGTGTGTGTGTTCTGCTTATCATCCACGATTCGGTCCTTAGCCTCTCCTTTTCTTCTTTTCTTTCTTTTCTTTTTCTGCCTCGTTAAATGGTGCCACACAATCAACAATGAAAATCTTTTCTTTTTTAAGCAATATTATATTATGAAACATTTTAAATAAATGTAACCTAAGAACAATAGGATCCAAATCTTGACAAACACCAAATTATAAAAAAAAAAATATTTGATTTTGTTGGTTGATTTTTTTAGTGGTATATCAACACTTTTATGCTGTACGTGACATCTGTCCTTCTTTACGGCAGCGAATACTGGACGATTTCCTCAAAGATGAAGAAGAGACTCGAAGCGATGGAGATGGGGTTCTAAAGAAGGATGCTAAGGATATCATGGACCGAGCGTGTGAGCAACGATTAGATCTTAGAGAGGATGCAAACAAAGAGGAACAGTTAGTATGGCGTTTGCCTCTTATCATAACTGTCCGGGTTTCAATTCTCGGTATTGTAATTAAAAATAGGAAAATTTGCGCTGGGTACTATATACCCATGGTTAGTGTTAATATCAGAAAGAGGCAGCTGAAGTTTCTGGCACGCATATTGAGGAAGGTGGGCCTGGAGAATTTGATACTCACGGGTTAAATAGAGGGAAAAAGAGACAAGGGAATACAACGCGTGACATACCTGGGGTACTTAAGCAAGTGGATGACAGAACGTGGTCTGGTGGAGGAAGCAGGGGAAAAGAAATTGTTGAGAGGTGCAAGGGATAGAGGGAGGCGGAGAGTAATGATCTAGAATAGATGCGCACTGCAGATGTGTCCCAAATAAAGGACGAAACGGCCGTCCAGTGCTTTCTGCATTCTGTTGAGGTTTCTTCTAGACTCGATGAATTACTTAATTATAATATATATATATATATATATATATATATATATATATATATATATATATGAAAATGTATAGAAAATAGGAAGGAACTGGTTAGGTAAATATGATTCCAACTCGCGACATAAGAGGTCTCATGTTTCATGTTGAAACATGAGACCTCTTATGTCGCGAGATGGAATCATATTTTGAATAAATAAATATATATATATATATATATATATATATATATATATATATATATATATATATATATATGTAAGCAAATGTATGGATATAGATCCGACAGTATGAAGAAAAAATATACAGAAAAAAATGTTTTCACAACATCGCCCACGTGACGACGACGTGATCATATTTAAACGGAACGCTGATCTTATATAAAAATTTCAGTTATCTGTTTGGATTAGTTGTGCTCTTATGTCCATCGTCTTTTCCTGTTGAATTTTATATGTTCTAATGTTAATTATGTTTAATGAATATGTACTGATGATGGTCTAAAATAGACCGAAACGTCCGACGTTGACTTTATATTAACATTAATACAGCATAATTTTGTTTGTTTTTTCTGTATATTTTTTTTCCTATATATATATATATATATATATATATATATATATATATATATATATATATATATATATATATATATATATATATATATATATATATATATATATATAGGTGAACACTGAAGTCAACATTCAGAGGCGACAGGCTGTTTCATGCTAGTTATTTTTATTCATCTGATATTTAACCCACATCAATAGGGAGAAAAGATGAATTTATCTTTCCCGAGGTGATTTTTATGAAAGGAAACGCAACAAAATCGAATGGAATTTAAACTCGACGCATCGGACTTTCTAGCTTGAAATAGCTAATTCCAAATAAGTAGATGAGGAGAAAATGCTTTACTATATATATAGTAATCGAATATTATCAAAATATCAATATACGCCCTGTTTTTTTTTCTCTATCTCATCTTTCTTGAAAGAATTACTACTTTCCGAAGCCAACGCAACAAATATGTTGAACCCCCCCCACCAAAAAAAAAACAAACAAACAAACGAAACAAAAAACAAAAACAAAAAAAAACAAAAACAAAAACCCGGTTAAATCCATCATTTCAGTCTTTGATGATGTACAGTACAAACATCTATCTCATAGCATCACAATCCAAACAATATTCATTAAAAATAAGAAGTATTTTACTCGCTCGTTGTACATTTCATCAGACTTGTAATTAAGACACTTTGTGTCCTCTACATGCTTTGACTGACCTTTCAAGCACCTGATGAATATTCATAAACTTACGAACTTTAATAAACCAATGACATCCTTACTTCTATGCATATAATAAACACTATATTGCCTTGATAAAGTCCCCTCAGAGAGCGAAACGCACCGGCTAAGTATAGTTTTTCCTCTTGTGTCTTTTTATTCATATATTTATATGTATGTTTGTATAAAGTTATAGATATAAAACAATGCTTAAAATCGCCTCTCATAAACCTTAAAAACGTTTCAAATCCCAGTCTTCGTAAACTGTTTTCCTCGCCTCTGCGTATATAAACACGTGCAGTATAATAAATTCTACATTGGCTTAATAAATTCTCTCAGTAGATGTGACGCTTCGGCTAAGTATAGTTTTTACTCTCGTCTTTTTTATTCATTTTGTTTCTTCTACAGATAAACTCCATTTCGGAATATTTACACACACACACACACACACACACACACACACACACACACACACACACACACACATATATATATATAGGGTGCGATGGATACATGGCCATCTAACTTAAGCAAAAATGAAAATATCATTGCGTGCTCATATCTATCTATCTATCTATCTATCTATCTATAAATTACAGAAACCTTCAAATATAATAAAAATGTAGATTGATAAAAAGTCTAAATAAAACATGAGAAAATAATGGCAATAGTCATTCAAAATAGATAAAAATATTTAAATTCTTAATGTCAGCTACTCTCTATGGAATGAGAAGCCTCGGAACGTCTTCCGAGATTTTGCGAGATTTGTCAGCCACGACAAAATATCCAATTTTCTTCGGCTTTCATTTTTTAACCCCATGAGATATACGTATAGTTGACAAGCATGGGAAATGACCCAAAAGTGAATCTTTTTTTATTTGCAGTAGATATCAAATAAATTTATCAGCTGTTCAGAAGTAGAATAGATATGCTAATCCCGGAGGAGTTCGACATATTTCGGTTAATCTCGGTAGATAACGAAAAAGTTCGGCTAATATCGCTAGATACTGACATATTTTGACTAAGATCAGTGTACATCGGTATATTTCGGCAAAGTTCACTGTATATCGACATAATATAATCTTAAAAGACATTGCCTACTTCTGGGTGATATCGATATATTTCGTTTTTTTTCATGTTGATATCGATTCATTTTATTTAACAATTTCGGTCGGTATAGAAACTTTTCTAGTTACTTCCATGGACATAAATACATTTTGGTTAACTTTGGTAAGTATCGACACATTTCGGCTTCCTTCAGTGGATATAGACAAATTTCAGTTAACTTCGGTGAGCATTGACAGATTCCGGATAATTGCGGTGAGTATCGTCTTAAAAATCTCTTAGTTGCAACAGCAGGATTGCAAATAAACTTAGAACAATGGATAATAAAACTGTAGAGATATGTAAATGACTACCTGATTATCATAGCATAGGTATAGAGACTATATAAGTGCCCAGGTAGTAAGGGGAGGGGCAGAACACGATACGCGAGTTTTACGAGTTGGACTTGTGAGATTCGGTTTGTCGTTTGCCGTTTATCATCTATCAGTTGTGCCTTTGTCTTCGTACGAAGCACAGCCAAAAAATTGAGATGCACTCGGATGCTGAGGATTCCATGGACGTAGTGCGTAATCAATAAAAAAACTTGTGTGTGAATTTCTGGATTTATAAACCTAATATAATCAAAAAAACATTTTTTATCAGTGCTCATATTGCAATTTTTGCTGTTATCATTTTTTACCAGAGCTCATATTTCAATTTTCGTTCTTATTATTTCTTTTCTCTGGCACTCCTTATTACTGATTCCCATATTATATTCCTTTCTATGCTTGGTCGGCTCAGGAGATTTTTGTGGCCTAGAATATGTGCTGATTCCTTAAGTTTACGAATTTTCCAATGATGTTCTTTGTCTGTGATTTCAAACTGATTCCACAGAGGGCGGTAATCTCTCTTTTCTCTTCATATGTGGTCAGCCACACCTGATTTTTCCACTTCCCCTCGTTTTATAGCTTTTTGGTGTTGTTGAAGCCTTACCCTAAGGGGAATAGCCTGTCTCCCCTTTATATTTCTTTCCGCAGCTGCACGGGATTGCGTACACACAATCTTTAGTCGTGTTGTCCTCTATGGTGGGGGGGGGGGGCTTACTCGGGAGAGGTATCTGCCAAGTGTCGTCCAGCTTTTGAACATTCCAACCACCTGAAGAAGGCCGGAGCGTACAACGGCCGAAACGTTGTAATAAATATGGCAACAACGATCAGGACAATAGTCCGAATAATGTAAATAGTGTACATAATACCTCAACTCAGAAATATCGACAGATACAAAATGGATACCTTTACTCAGAATCAAAAATAAATATCTAAAATTTCATGGACATAAATGAGGAAAGAGGGTATGGGGAATTTGACATTCACAGCATATATCGAAGGCAAGAGATATATTAGAATGCAGCAAGCAACCTACTTGACGGGTTTGTTTGAAAGTATGTCAGAATGGTTTGTGTGAAAGTATGTCAGAATGGTTTGTTTGAAAGTATGGCAGAATGGTTTGTGTGAATGTATGGCAGAATGGTTTGTGTGAATGTATGTCAGAATGGTTTGTGTGAAAGTATGGCAGAATGGTTAGTGTGAATGTATGGCAGAATGGTTTGTTTGAAAGTATGGCAGAATGGTTTGTGTGAATGTATGTCAGAATGGTTTGTGTGAAAGTATGTCAGAATGGTTTGTGTGAAAGTATGGCAGAATGGTTAGTGTGAATGTATGGCAGAATGGTTAGTGTGAATGTATGTCAGAATGGTTTGTTTGAAAGTATGGCAGAATGGTTTGTGTGAATGTATGGCAGAATGGTTTGTGTGAATGTATGTCAGAATGGTTTGTGTGAAAGTATGGCAGAATGGTTAGTGTGAATGTATGGCAGAATGGTTAGTGTGAATGTATGGCAGAATGGTTTGTGTGAATGTATGGCAGAATAGTTTGTGGAATGCTTGACAGGGGACAAATATTGGTTTAGGTTAGGTTGAATTGTTTCCTATCGTTTATAAACCTTTTGCAGTTTATTTAATTTTTTTTAGATTGTAAGATTTGTTTGGTGATAATAATGATTAAGTTATGCAAGTCTTACTGATTAACCCATAGCTGGTAGGATAAGAAGTGGATTCATTCCTTTCTCAAGGATATTTGCTCGTAAGTGAATATAATAAACCCAATAGGATTTGAACTCGGCTCTTCGATTAACTATTCCAAACCATTATCCATTACATCACGCGCACATCTATGTTTACAGAACCTATTATTCCTAAGCCGTCACCTATCTAAGTACTGAATAAGATCGATGTTCCTTAATTTCGGTAATCGTACGGGAACCAATGTTTCAACTTAATACGGCCGAAATCTACAAATCTTGGTAATGTCTACAAGGGAGAGGCGGTTGTGATGAGCACACGCATATAGAAGAAGAATAAAGGTTAAAACAACATCAAATTTATAAAGAAAAAATGCTGTTAATGCTTCGGGGTTGCTTCATAGTTGAGAGAGTCATTTAGTTCCCATTACTCGAGTTGAGGTAAAAAACACACGAACAACTGGTATTCGAATGCTTATCTTTTTAGGCCAGCATGTTCTTTTCATTTGAAAGATTGGCGCTACACAGGCTTATTGTGTCCCATTTGATTTTTTGTCGTACTACATGCCGATATTTACGTTTAAATGACACAATTGTAAACAATGACATTTTTTACGACAAATATAGAATGCATCAACTTGTTACCGAGTAGCTAACATGAAGTTAAAGATCTCTTTAATGCATCAAAAATCTCTCTTCAATATACGTCTTTTAATTTCCAAGTCAATTTCAATATTTTTCTTATTTTTCCAAATTTCCACCTAATTTCTTGTTTTTGCTGTTCTCTTTATTTTCTCTTTTTTCTCTTCTTCTTCTTCTTCTTCTTCTTCTTCTTCTTCTTCTTCTTCTTCTTCTTCTTTTTTCATTTCCAATTCGACTTTTTGTTTCTCTTCGTCTTTTTTCACCCTTTTCTTCTTTTTCTCTTCACTTTTCTTTTTTCATCTCTCTTCTTCTTAATCTCTTTTTTCTTTTCCTATTCACCGTTTTCTCTTCGTCTTTTTTTTACCTGTTTTCTTCTTTTTTATTCACTTTTCTTCTTTCTCTACGTATTATTAGTCTACATCCACCTTTTCTTTCTTTCTTTCTTCACCTTTTTTCTTCACCTTTCTTCTTCTTAATGTTTCTCCTTCTTCTTAACCTCTTTTTCTTTTCTTATTCAACTTTTTTGTTTTTCTTCGTCCTTTTTCATCTTCTTTTCTTCTTCACTTTTTCTTCGTGCGCTTCTTTTTGGTCTTCATCTATCTTTCCTTTCTTTCTTTCTTCTTTACCTTTCTTCTTTCTAATCTCTTTTTTTCTTCCCCCTTTTGTTCTTCGTCTTATTCTTTCTCTTCTTTTTCCTTTCGTTTTTTCTTCACCTCCTTTTTTTCGGTCTTTTTCTACTTCTTTCTTTTTCGCTTATCTTCACATATCTTCTTCTTTTTACTCTTTTTCTCTTTTTACTTTTTCATCAACTATTCTTCTTAAATTCCGGCCCTGCCACACGGCCAATGGCGTTGAAAGTCTTCGTCAGTATCCATTATCATTACAGAAGAACTTTGCCGGCGCATCGTCCCATAAAAAAAAAGAAAAAGAAAAAAATCAACTGCATTGAGTAATAAAAAAATACAGAAATCCTTGACAGAAAATCCATATGCACAAGAGTGCCCGGATGAAACAAGTCCTGGTAGATTTCACTCTCGCACTTTGGTGACATTTCCCGGGATGCAGACTCGTCTCCTTGACTACCTATCTGGAATGAATGAATGAATATGTAAGCAAATAAGTAAATGTCTTGGAAATGCGAGCCCGTATTGCTATGAACCTTAGGTTTCATGGTTAGCAGAACGCCATATTCATGCGTCCCCGGTGTTTTGAGAGAAACGAAACCCGTTCTTTGGTCGCGATAAAATCCGAGGACAACACCGACACTAAATCTCTTTTCAGAAACATGATAGAACTTGATTTGACAGCGTACGCCACTCCGACTCCAGCCACAGGGTCTACAAGCGAGTCCTCAAACGTAGCCATCTTGATCACCCTGACAGACATGGAAGACCAAGGAATAAGCGGAATTGCTTTTATGTTTCGAAGTTTTGGCATTTTTCTTTCTTACTTCTTTTCTCTCTTGGATGGAGATTTGGAACGAAAAAGAAGTAGAAGAAAAAGAGAGGTGAAGAATAAGCAGAGGAAGGAGGAGGAGAAGAGGAAAAAGGAGGAGAAAAGAAAAAGATGGAAGTTAATAGAAAGAAACAAAGGAAAGATATGGAAAAGTGTAATAGGAAGAGGAATGAGGAGGAGGAAGAGAAAAAGAAAGAAAGAAGAAGCCAGGGCAAGAAGAAGGCAGGAGGAAGAAAATAAAAGGGTGGAAAATAAGGGAGAGCAGAGAAGGAGGGGGATAGAACAAGAACACATGGAAGAAGAGAAAAAGATGTGGAAGATGAGAAGAAGAACAGAGAAGGGGGAGGATGGAGAAAGAGGAGAGTAAGGAAGGAAGAGGAAAAAAGAGGGCGTGGGAGAAGAAGCAGATACCAAAAGAGGAGGAAGTAATTAAAAGGGTGGATCAGTATAAGAAGCCGGAAGGGGTGGGGAAGAAAGATTGATCTTTTTTACGGCTTATCACTCTTTTGCAGGTTATCTAAAGCCAGAAAACACTTTTACATTGTAGGAAATTTTCAGAGATCATAAGGATTTACAGTTACAGTTCTTAGTATTTGTTGTATACGAGTAAATTGTCGCTGCCGACACTGTAGTTTGAACACAGATCGCCAGTGAGCAAACACAGGCGATCCCATTTTGAATAAGTAGATCACATGATCATGAAGAAAACCCATAGAGACTATCGTGACGACTAAGACACCATTCTTTCTACTCTATCCTCTATTATTATACGGTTCGTTTTTCTCTAGACTATTCTCTTTACTGATCACTATACGCATCACCATTTCTGTTCTGTCCTGTATTACTATACGGTTCGCCTTTCTCTATACTATTCTCTATACTGATCACTATACGCATCACCATTTCTATTCTGTCCTGTATTACAATACGGTTCGCTTTTCTCTATACTATTCTCTATATTGATCACTATACGCATCACCATTTCTATTCTGTCCTGTATTACAATACGGTTCGCTTTTCTCTATACTATTCTCTATATTGATCACTATACGCATCACCATTTCTGTTCTGTCCTGTATTACTATACGGTTCGCTTTTCTCTATACTATTCTCTATATTGATCACTATACTCATCACCATTTCTATTCTGTCCTGTATTACTATACGGTTCGCTTTTCTCTATACTATTCTCTATATTGATCACTATACGCATCACCATTTCTGTTCTGTCCTGTATTACTATACGGTTCGCTTTTTTCTATACTATTCTCTATACTGATCACTATACGGATCACTTTTTCTATTCTATCCTCTATTACTTTTCGGATCCGTATTCAGTCGTTAGTTTCCGATCGAGTATTATCGAGCAAGTACTATTAGTGCAAGTGTTATTCGAAGGCGTCTGACGGCAGTATTGTTCAACGGCGTTACTATAGTTGTATCTGCGATTACAAAGTCTGTACTACAACGAGCATTACGAAAGTGACAACGAGTATTCGTTGACATTACAAAAGTGGCAACGCCTGTTTGCTGACATCCCAAAACTAATTAAACCATAGCTGGGGAAAGAAGTGGTAGATTTATAAAGGGTAATTGCGCTCAACAAACCCGACTGGAATTGGAACACGGCTCACCGATTTTAAATTTCGAGCCGTTAACGATTACACCACTCTTATAGCCAAACATACTGCATCTGTAATTCTCAAGCAGTCATTATCTAGGTTAGGTTTGGTATTTACGGCATATCAACACCTCAATGGGTTATTTAATGCCGACAAGTTTTTTTTTTATTGCTGCTAATATTTTTTTTTCAAAAATTTATTGCTGGTAATTTTTTTTTAGAAAAACGTATTGCTGGTATTAAAACCTATTTTTACACTTTCATAATGTTTTTACCCCAGTTTTGGGGTTAACTATTTGCCCATAGCTGGGACCCTAACAGGTGCTACCACCGCGTGTCAGGGTGTACCTGGGAACACCAGCAATTAAGAGGTGGTTCCACACATATCAAAACCTCCTGATCAAAGGCATTGCTGTTGGATGTAGTTTATCGTCTTACCTAGGACGCTGATGTAGCTTATCGTCAGACTCAAGACGGTCATTATCTAGGTACTGGTCAGGATTAAGTAGGCTTAACTTCGGTGATCGTACGACCACAAGTGTTCCAATGTGATATGGCCCTAAGCCGAAGAAAGAGAAGAGCAAAAAGAAAGAGGAGGAGAGTAAGAAAGAAAGGAGGAGGAGAGTAAGAAAGAAAGGAGGCGGAAGAAGAGAACAATAGCTGATGTTATTTAACTGTATTTTTTATGCTTCAGTATAATACACGATATTTTGCAAGGCTAAAGGACTAGTTTGTAAGATTCCACAATGTGCAGGTATATAATTCGATCGTTATATGTAAAGACACGAAGTAAGATAGTCGTTGACTTATACGTCGGCCATAAAGTTGCCATGACGAAGCAGAGGCAAAAAGAAAGCTACTTATGGAAGAAGAGAAGTGACACTACCGGTAAGTCTACTTTATTGCACTCTCTTCAATTTTCTCTTCTCAGCCTTGATAACATAAAAAGAATTCTAATGTTATTTCCTAATTTTATATTCGTTATATTTCCAAATTTTATATTATTCATATTTCAAAATTTGAGATTCTTTGTATTACCAAATTTTATAATCTACATATTTCCAAATTTTATATTCTATACATTTCCAAATTTTATATTCTTTATATTCACTAATTTTATATTCTTTATCTTTCCAAATTTTATATTATCTATATTTCCTAATTTTATATTCTTTATATTCTCAAATTTTATATTCTTTATATTCCCAAATTTTATATTCTTTTATTTGAAAATTTGAGATACTTTATATTCCCAAATTTTATATTCTTTATATTTCCAAATTTTATATTCTATACATTTCCAAATTTTATATTCTTTATATTCCAAATTTTATATTCGACATATTTCTTAATTTTATATACTTGTATTTCTTAATTTTATGCACTTTATTTTTCCAAATCTTATATTCGATTTATTTCCAAATTTTATATCCTTTATATTTGCTAATTTTATATTTTCTAATTTTATATTTTTTATATTCCTAAATTTTATGTTTTTTGTATTTCCAAATTTTCTTTTCTTTATATTCCCAAATTTTATGTTGTTTATATTTCCAAATTTTATATTCTTTATATTTCCAAATTTTATATTTTTTATATT
Organism: Acanthosepion pharaonis; assembly: GCA_903632075.3. Taxonomy (NCBI): domain Eukaryota; kingdom Metazoa; phylum Mollusca; class Cephalopoda; order Sepiida; family Sepiidae; genus Acanthosepion; species Acanthosepion pharaonis. The sequence goes on from CAHIKZ030002379.1 coordinate 1,310,887, forward strand.
CGTAAATGTTATATTTTCATATTTCCAAATTTTATATTCTTTATATTCCCAAATCTTATATTCTATATATTTATTAATTTTATATAATTTATATATCCAAATTTTATATACTTTATATTTCCAATATTATATTTTTTATATTTCCAAATATGTATACTTTATATTCTAAATTTTATATTCTTCATATTTCATAATTTTATATATTTTACATTTTGCTAATTTTATTATCTTTATATTCCCAAATTTTATATTTTTTATATTTCCAAATTTTATATTCTTTAAATTTCCAAATTTCTATTTTATGGTTGATGTCATGAGATATTTTTGCAGCATCTATAATTCCTATCGCAAAAATGGGAAGAGCATTTGTCTTCTTATCGAACTTATTCGACGTTTCCGGTGATCTCGAGATAAGTAGAAATCCTATCAGAATTCATTATTGGTGGACACATTGTTAACAACATAAGATATGCAGATGACATGTGAGCAATGATGAAGTTTTAGAGAAGATGGAAACTAAAGGATACTTATATATAACATCAGGAAGAGTCAGTTGAAATTTCTACGGCACATAATGAGGAAAGCAGGCTTGGAAACTCTTCTACCCATAAGACCGATTGAAGGCAAGACAGATAGATGAAAACAAAGCATAACCAACTTAGAGAGCTTGAGTAAATATATGGCGGAACGACAAAAATTATTAAGAGCTACAAAGGAGAGAAAATTGTAAAGAGCCATGATTGCCTACGTCCTGAAGGGACACGGCACATAGAAGAAGAAGAAGAAGAAGAAGAAGAAGAAGAAGAAGAAGAAGAAGAAACATATACAGAAGATGAGAAGTAAAGTTACTGGTAGGTTTACTAACAACATTGTAGGTGACAAATTCTTTCAGTATAGTAATCTGAATCAAGGTTTATAATTTAATGATTCACTCTAAACAAGGCGATGATGCTAATATGACACAAGTGAGGTTACTGGGAGTAAAAGTAAACGAGAAGACTTTAAAAGTAACCAGAAACCCAATCCTAAAAAGGAAACAAGAGATAAACCGGACGATAGGCGAACGTATCTCCTAAAATTTTTGTACACGTTCTGGTTTTTGCTTTGTTTTGTTTGGTTTGTTTTACGGCTTATCAACCTCAATACGTTATGTAATTCCGACAAGATTTTTATTGCTGCTAATATTTTTGGTTTGGTTTAGTTTGTTTTACGGCATATCAACCTCAATGTGTTATTTAATGCCGACAAAATTTTTATTGCTGGTAATATTTTTTCAAAAAAATTATTGCTGGTAATATTTATTTTCTTCAAAAATGAATTGCTGGTAATAATGTACTGATGGTAATAATTTTCCTTCAAAGATTTGTTGCTGGTATTAAAACCTATTTTTACATTTTCATAGTGTTTTAACCATAGATTGTGGGTTAACTATTTACCCATTGTTGGGACCCTAAGAGGTGCTTCCACCTCGGGTGAGGAAGGACCTAGGAACGTCAGGAATTAAGAGGTGGTTCGACGTAGCTGAAAACCTCCTGATCAGAGGCATTTCTGTAGTTTATCCAGGACGCCGGATGTAGTTTATCGTCTTACCCAGTACGCCGCATGCAGTTTATCTCTCTTACCGAGGACGCCGGATGTAATTCATCGTCTGACCCAGGACGCCGCATGTAGTTTATCGTCTTACCTAGGAAGCCGGATGTAGTTTATTGTCCTACCGTTGACGCCGGATGTAGTTTATCGTCTTACCGTTGACGCCGCATGCAGTTTATCGTCTTACTGAGGACGCTGTATGTAGTTTATCGTCTTACCTAGGGAGCCGGATGTAGTTTAACTTCTTACCGTTGACGCCGCATGTAGTTTATCGTCTTACAGAGGACGCCGCATGCAGTTTATCGTCTTACCCAGGACGCCGGATGTATTCTATCGTCTGACCCAGGACGCCGCATGTAGTTTATCGTCTTGCCCAGGATGCCGGATGTAGTTTATCGTCTTACCGAGGACGCCGGATGTAGTTTATCGTCTTACACAGCACGTCGGATGTAGTTTATCGTCTTACCCAGGACGCCGCATATAGTTTATCGTCTTACCGAAGACGCCGTATGTAGTTTATCGTCTTACCTAGGAAGCCGGATGTAGTTTATTGTCTTACCGTTGACGCCGCATGTAGTTTATCGTCTTACCGAGGACACCGGATGTAGTCTATCGTCTTACTAAGGAAGCCGAATGTCGTTTATCTTCTTACCGAGGACGCCGGATGTAGTCTATTGTGTGACCCATGACGCCGCATGTAGTTTATCGTCTTACCCAGGACGCCGGATGTAGTTTATAGTCTGACCCAGGAAGCCGGGTGTAGTTTATCGTGTTACCCAGGACGCCGCATGAAGTTTATCGTCTTGCCCAGGACGCCGCATCTAGTTTATGGTCTTACCTAGGAAGCCGGATGTAGTTTATCGTCTTACCGAGGACGTCGGATGTAGTCTATCGTCTTACCCAGGACACCGCATGTAGTTTATCGTCTTACCTAGAAAGCCTGATGTAGTTTATCGTTTTACCGAGGACGCCGCATGTAGTTTATCGTCTTACTTAGGAAGTCGGATCTAGTTTATCGTCTTACCGAGGAAGCCGGATGTAGTTTATCGTCTTACCAAGGACGCCGGATGTAGTTTATCGTCTTACCCAGGACGCCGGATATAGTCTATCGTCTTACCCAGGACACCGCATGTAGGTTATCGTCTTACCGAGGACGCCGCATGTAGTTTATCGTCTTAGTAGGAAGCCGCATGTAGTTTATCGTCTTACTGTTGACGCCGCATGTAGTCTATCGTCTTACCCAGGACACCGCATGTAGTTTATCGTTTTACCTAGGAAGCCGGATGTAGTTTATCGTCTTACCTAGGAAGCCGGATGTAGTTTATCGTCTTACCGAGGACGCCGCATGTAGTTTATCGTCTTACCCAGGACGCCGCATGCAGTTTATCGTCTTACCCAGGACACCGCATGTAGTTCATCGTCTTACCGAGGACGCTGCATGTAGTTTATCGTCTTACCCAGGACGCCGGATGTAGTCTATCGTCTTACCGATGACGCCGCATGTAGTTTATAGTCTTACCAAGGACGCTAGATCTAGTTTATCGTCTTAACCAGGACGAGTATACATTCTGTGTTGCTGAGAGAAAAGTTCAACATCAACCAGTTATATGCAAGTGAACTGTTCGATTTTAAGATTTAAAAATATGACAAATAATTTCGCTACAGAAAGTTTTTGTAAACGATTTTCATTGTTCTGGTTAATTAAGACATGGTTTATTGATAGAAGAGTGCGTGTATATATTTTCGCCGTTTCGCCTACTTTAGTCCAGTCGCAGGGGATTCGTCCCCTTCGGACACTACCTCTCCCTCGGTAAGAGGTTAAGGTCATGACTTGGTACCTGAAGCGTCTCCAGAAAGGTTCAATGTGCGATGGGATTTTCTCTTTTAATTTGGCCATGTGTCACATTGAATTCAACTAGGTGATGAGGTAAACCAACACACACTATCTATAAAAGTATGTGGAATCAACCCTGGATTTAATAATAAGTAAGTTTCATGCCTTATTTGATTTAATCATCTTCAACTGAATTAAGTGTCTACAAGAATTTTACACATGGCATATAATTTTTTGAAGAGGGGTTACCTCAATTTTCAAATCCACCATTAGGCAACAACGTGGATTATCTATCTATCTATCTATCTATCTATCTATCTATCTATCTATCTATCTATCTATCTATCTATCTATCTATATTGATATCTATCTATCTATCTATCTATCTATCTATCTATCTATCTATCTATCTATCTATCTCAGAATATAAAAACTAACTGAGCAGCATTAAAAATACATGTACATAGAGGCAAACAGTAACTGTACCTTAGCAAAAACAAAAGATATACAGAGTGTAAATGGGAAAAAAACTAACTGAACTCTAAAAATGACTTTGGCACAGTGTAAAAGGGACAAACACTAACTGATCTGTAATAAAGATGTATTAAACACCATGTAATGAGACAGCCAATAAATGAGCAGCAATAAAAAGACTTGGCAAAGTCTAAAGGGGACACGCTGCAACTGAGCAGTAATAAAAATACTTGGACAAAATGTAAAGGGGACAAGCAGTAACTGAGCAGTAATAAAAAATAATTGAACACAGTGTAAAGGGGACACGTACTAACTGAGCAGTAATAGAAAAGACTTAGGCACCTTGTAAAAGGGACAAACATTAACTTATCATTAATAAAATAGACATGGACAGTGTCAAGGGGACAGTCACTAACTGAGCAGTAATAGAAAAAGTCTTGGACAAAATCTAAAGGGGAAACGCAGTAACAGAACAGTAATAAATTAGATTTGGATGAAGTGTAATGGGGACAAGCACTAATTGAGTAGTAATAAAAAGACATGGACACAGTGTAAAGGGGACAATCACTAAATGTGCATTAATAAAAAAAAAACTAGAACGCAGTATAAAATGGGCAAGTACTAAGATGCAATAAAAAGTTACTTGGCACAGTGTAAAGTGGACAAACACTAACTGAACTTAAACATAAAAGACTTGTCTACAGTGTAAAAGGGATAAGCACTAATCATTTTTTTTACATTTGAAATAGCTAGATATAACCGTAAGTTCTATGCTAACAGATCTTCTGTCGCACTTCTCACTTGTGGAAATATCTTCAGGCTTTTTATTTCCAATCAACTTTGATCTTCAAAAATGTAAACGTGATGTCAATTGTTATCTTCTGTCACCTTAATTCCCGTTTTTTTTTAATTATTTTTCTCTGTCATTAATAATGATCTTTCTCATATTGTCTCACACGCAGTAGTCTTCTGCATCTTAGTGACTTTATTCCCTTCTTTGGAGTGATATTATTTAAAAAAAAGGAAAAGAAAAATGACAACTAAAATTTCAGTTTTTTTTAAATTTATTTTTTATTCCCATTTACTATTTGTTTTGTTTCTTTCCGTCAGTTCATTTGTCAAACACGAATTATTTAGTTCGACCTTTTACAATTCTGTCCAAAATTGATCAAAAGTTTTATCCAAATTTGATATTTGTATCTTTCGAGCCGTATACGCAATACAGTTCGTTCTTCTTCGAAGCCATTTTTTTTCCTTCCTGGAAATAAAAATGCATCGAATGACGAAAATGTTTTTAGAATTGAATCCGACCATCTTTATATCTATTCTGACATATTTTATAGGAAAACAGCGTGGGTAAGAAAATGAGAGTAATTCGATTTACAGAAACGCCTCACGTAGACATTAATCTTTTTCTCTTCTATTTCTCTTACTTTCTCTTGTGAAACTTTCTCTCTCTCTCTCTCTCTCTCTCTTGGCTTCTTGCTTTTTAGTTTGCATTAATATTCAAAAATGAAAATGAACTGTTAATCGTTATCTTCTGTCTTCTTAATTCTTGTTTTCTTTTTTTTTCATATCCCCGCACACTCAGTAATTTCTTGCGTCTTAGAGCCTTTATCGCCATGCTTAGGGTGAAATGATAAAATAATGTTCCTTGTCCTTTTTGAATGTGATGGATCGTGGCTTACCACATCTTCCCATCTTTTGTCGCTATGAACAATGCTTACTCCCTTTCCTAGTTCAGCAATTCATTCACACATTCTCGTTAGGTAGGTTTTTTTTTACTGTTTCCCTCTGCCAGACTTACCTTCCTATGAGTGTTAGATTCTCCAAGCCATCTTTTCTCATCATGTGTCCAAGAAATTTCAACTGTTTTCTTTTAGTTTCTATTTTCTTTAAAACTCCTTCATTGCTCACATTCTTCCTCCATGATATTCTGATCATCCTACTGTAGAACCACATCACTATTGCTTAAAGTCTACTTTTATATATGTGAAAATTATCAAGCATCCACTGCCATATTGGAGGATTAATATTACATCGGAGTTCAGCACTATTTTCTTTGCTTCTAATTTTGCTTTAACGTTATTTGCTTTAACTTAAACTGTACTTTAACTTTGCTTCAACTTTGCTTCTAACCATTTTTGCTTCGAACTTTCTTCGCTTCTAAGTTGGTTCTTAATACTTTGCTAAGTTTTTTTAATACACCCGAAATCTTATTAATTCTTTCGCATCCTAACTCACCAAAATAATTAAATGACTCCATAAAAGAGCATATGTCAAGGTTATTGCATTTAAATTTAATTTTAAGTTTAAAATTACAACATTCCAACATTTTCAGCTTTTCATGTCTGTGCATAATTGTAACACTCGCATGAGTTTTTTTATATTCCCTTTTCTCTCCCTCGGTATATATAATTCCATTTAAAAAACAAAAAACAAAAGAAAAAAGAAAAAAACATAACTTTAGTCAGAAGGAGGAATCGCATCATACAAAACCGTTTACGCTGTCATTAAATTTGCTAACACACACACACACACACATATTATATATATATATATATATATATATATATATATATATATATATATATATAATGGAATTGCTGCAAGCGCTCGGATATAGATATTTTTGACATTAAATACAGAAAAGAAGACACTCAAACCAACACACCAAAAATTAAATCATAAACTTAATCGCATATCTTTTCAGTACTCTTTAATGAAACTTGTATAAGAGAGGGGTTGCTGCCCAAATACATAATTATATATATATATATATATATATATATATATATATATACTAGACTCTACCGACGTTATCGACGTACAAGTGGGCCAGTTTTTTTTTAATTTTTTTTCTAATTTCGACGGAGGTCAAATGCGGAACATATTAACAACAGCGGAACTGAGCAACACTATCATATCGTTGCATGTACATTGTTGAAATCAGTCAACCACATCCATAGATAGATAGATAGATAGATAGATAGATAATAGTCGTCAATATATTTTTTTCCGAGAGGATAAAATCCAGGTAGAACTCAATGTAAAAGACAGAGCAATAATATAATATAAAAGTCACAAACACTAATATTCCATGGTTATAATTGATTACATTGGAATCGTAATCATGATCCATTTCATCAGACCTATTAAATAAAGGTATGAAATAAGCAACGCTATCATGTCGTTGCATGTACATTGTTGAAATCAGTCGGCGTACAAGTGTGCTAGTTTATTTTTTAAACCGAACAGCCAGCTTACTCGCACATATGGTATAATTTGTTTATAGTGGTGACGGATTATGTAGAACCAAGATCACTTTCCTGAAAAAAAAAAGAAAAAAAAACAAAAAAACGAATAGAGAAAACTGGGACACAATGTGCCACGATTTCTCCAAACCAGCCTCCTTAGGTTTTGTATTCATTGTTGTCCTTCCGCTAGACTGGTTGTCAACCAAGACTAAAAAGAACAATATGTCCTACTATTTAACCCATAGCTAATGGGAGATAAAGAGATGGGTTCAAACCTTTCCCAAGTGCATCTGCGCATGAGTGAATATTACGAACTCAGCTCGAATTCAAAGTGGGATTCGATTATTTTGCTTTAACAGTTTTTAAAAAACTTGAAAACAAATTTCGATTTATTTAATAAATTTACGAAATATCATCCGACATTATAAATGACATCGGTGTTATTAGTAGAGGGAACATATTCGAAATATGGTTCACATGAATATATCCTGAAACTTCTAAATATTCGATGGCTAATAACTTTTTTATTTTTTAATAACAAATTGCAACATGAATCCACAAAGAAACGCGTCTATGTATATATATATATATATATATATATATATATATATATATATATATATATATATATATAACATCAATAATTCAGTATGCAACAAAATTTTAAGTTTTTGCCTTTGGTCAGTACGTGTTATTTCATAATTGTTTCTGTCTAGAAAAATAAAAGAAATGACTGTTATTCCCTTCAAACTTTGTTTTTGTCACCTGAACATGCAGATTACAGAGGTGCATCTGAAGAGAAAAAGACCCACTAGCTCAATCAAAAAAGACCTGAACGACCTGATGAAAGATCTTGGTCACACAAAGTCCAATGCCGAACTTTTGACTTTCAGACTCAATCAGTGAAATTTGTTAGATAAAAGTGTGCTAGTCACGGGCCAGGGAAAGCTTCATCGGTATTTTACAAGCTTTTTCACCCGTTAACACGTGCTTTACTTTCGCCACAATGAGACCAGTATGTTCGAGGTAGTTGCAAACACCTGTAATCCCAGCCTGAAAGCCGCGCTGCTTCATCACGGGGACATGTATCCATTTCTTTCCTTGGTTCACTCGGTGCACCTCAAAGAGGAATACCGCAATGCCAATATCTTGCTAGATGCCTTGAAATATGAAGAATACAGTTGGTAGGCTACCAGAGATTTCAAAATGGTGGCCTTTCCGATGCGTCTCGAAGGTGGCGTTGCCAAGTTTCCGTGTTATCATTGTATTTGGGACAGCAGAGAGATCAGAGACATCAGTGGGGACACCTGGGACATTAGTGGGGGACACCGCGGCACACTACCACAGTCGGGGCTGGCTACAGCAGACCAAGACCAAGTTGAATGTAGAGATGAACAACATCAAAGGGGAGCCACAGTTGCGATCCCGGAAAGTATTGTTTCTCCAACTGCACTTAAAATTGTCACAGCTATAGATAAGGAATCTGCAGGTTTCAAGTAACTTCAAGAGTTCTTCCCTAAGCTGTCTGCGGCAAAAGTCAAAACCGGTGCCTTCGTCGGGCCACGAATAAAGATCTTCGAGTGCAAGGAATTCCTCAAGAATCTGACTAGAACGGAGAAAGCAGCTTAGAACAGGTTCGTCGCAGTGGTTCAAGCCTTCAATATATATATATATATATATATATATATATATAACACATGAATTAATCTAAGCCTAAAATAATTCAAATATTAATTTGCATTAAAAATGAAAATTTACACTCACAAACATATAGTGATTTTCCAAGCGTAGCTCAGATGTGGCACAAGGCCGAAAGTAAGGGGCACCTATTGAGGATCGAAGTCACTACTCAGTCGTAAATCATATAGCAAGGCAGGCTTCCTAACCATTACACCACGTCGTGGTACCTCAGACGCAAACATATATGTGTATGCATGTGTGTGTGTGTCTGTGTGTGTTTCATTGACTAATATAGACATAGTGTGTCTACTTATTTTTATATTGATCCTTTTCCAGTTGTCTAATCAGTTTCTTAAGGTTGAGATAAAATTTATCAAGGAAGGCGTGGTAGTTTTTGTATTTTTTGACCCAAGTACTTTCGATCTTTTCCAAGATCATCTTCAGGAGTAAATTACAAAGACAAACTGATTGTAACTGCGATAAAATCTGTATTCCGTTGTGATTGTGATTTAAAAAAAAACACACGAACGTATTGTGTTATAGTTATTTTAGAATTTTAAATTTATCTCTTGCAGTTATGCATTTTTCTTTTGAAACACAAGCATTTCAATATAACCTGAAGAAACTGATGAGAAAACAGGAAGGATCAGTATAAAAATAAGTAGAAAAATATGTCTATATTATTCAATGAAACCTGTTTAAATGAAGATATGCTACCTATATATATATATATATATATATATATATATATATATATATATATATATATATATAAGTGCAGGTATGCAGAAAATAGAAAAGAACACGTTGGGTGCATAATCCGGGGTTCCTTAGTATTTTTGTTTTTATTTTTAAGAAGACAGTGCTCCATACAGAAGTAGAGCTTTATTATAATAATAATATTTTTTTGTTTAAAAATATGATTCCTTCGCTACATAAGAGTTCTCATGTTTCAAAAACGAGAGCCGAAACCATCCAAATAATTATTAAAATTAAGTTGAATTGAGGTGTTTAGTCCCGTTTCATCTTCTAGCTTATTGTCGATGTTGGTAAACCAGTTTATGACTTCTTTGGTGTTAATCCAGAGTGTTAATCCAAGGTGTTTTTAATTTGGCTAATGATCCTTTCCAGGATTTTTTTGCTTATATTTCCTATGTCGGGTCTAGTGGGGTTTATCATTCTGGTAGTGGGGTCTTCCTCAAAACCGTGTTTGTGGTCCTTACAACAAATTAATTAGAAAAAAAACTTAACTAAGACTTTATAAAAAAAGCCCAGAATAACAATATAAATATGGTTGACAGTATCAATAGAACTAGTAAAATGATTACTGAAAAATTAAAAATAAGTGATAGAGTTGGCAAACTGGCCGAAAAGGAGTGCTACATCACTCTTAAGGACCACAAACACGGTTTTGAGAAAGACCCCACTACCAGAATGATAAACCCTACTAGACCCGACATAGGAAAGATAAGCAAAAAAATCCCGGAAAGGATCACTAGCCAAATTAAACCACCTTGGATTAACACTCTGGATTAACACCAAAGAAGTCATAAACTGGTTTACCAACATCGACAATAAGCCCGACAACACCCTAATTCAGTTCGATATTGTCGATTACTACAAGTCAATATCAAGAGACCTCTTCACGACTGCCCTTGAGTTTGCTACAGTATATTCCGACTTAACTAAGGAAGAAACAAACATAATTCTCAGTGCAAAGAAATCTGTCCTCATCCATAATGGGGACCAGTGGATTAAAAACACCAATGACAACTTTGACATCACCATGGGATCTCTAGACTCTGCAGAATCTTCGGACCTTGTCGGTCTATTTATACTGTACAATCTAACCGCCCACTGTGAACTAGACATTGGGAACATCGGGCTATACAGAGATGACTGGCTCATGGTAGTGAGGAGCTCCACAAATTTTAAAACAGTGAAAATTAGAAAGATAATTTCTAAAGAATTCGGGAAACTAGATTTAAAAACAATAGTCAACACTAAATTAAAAAGAGTAAACTTCCTAGACGTAAAGACTTAACGAACAACGTTCACCTACCTTAGAGAAAACCTAATACTAATCCCCTGTATGTACATCCTAAGTCAAACCACCCTCCATCTATAATTAAGCATATACCCACATCAATAGAGAAAAGAATAAGTATGAACTCAGCAAATAAGGAAATATTCCAACAACACAGTAGTTTTTATAACACAGCCCTGAAAAATAGCGGATACAAAAACGCTGACATAACCTATAGAAACGATAGTACCAATGATAAGAAAAACAGGAAAAGAAAGATCATCTGGTATACCCCCCTGTACAAACCAAATGGTCAGCACCAAACTAGGCCATAAGTTCTAGCTTTAATTGAAAAGCACTTTCCACTAATAGCAAACTTGGCGACATCTTTAACAAAAACACCTTAAAATAGAGTTACAGCTGCAATGAAAATATAGAAAGAATCATAAAAAGACATAATAAGAAAATACTAGAAAAACATGCAAACCAAACCAGTAATAAAACACATAAACTAAAATTGGATAACAATAACGAAAAATTATGTGATTGTAGAAACCCTAAAAACTGCCCGTTGGAAAATAAATGCCTCACAAAATCCGTGGTATACCAGTGCACTATCTCATCCATTCAGAGTCCTAACACTGATAGGATATACATAGGCTTAACGAAGAAAATTTTAAAATTAGATGGAGGCAACACAGGAGCTCCTTCAACAATATTCAAAATAGAAATCAGACATCTCTATCCCAATATTTCTGGCATCTAAAAGAAACGAATAAAACACCAAAAGTAAAATGGAAAATAGTAAATAAAACAAGAACTTGTAAAACCTGGAATGACCCATGCCCTTTATGCTTACAGGAAAAACTACACATTATTAAATTTCTAAATAATGAAAAATTATTAAACCATAGGCAGGTGTTAACGGTTTTTGCCGACATCAACAAACTTTCGCATTAAATAATTAGCATAAAAAAAAATCCCATAGCTAAATAAAAGTCTTAAAAGCTTAGCCAAATCGTTAAATAGGAAAAACCCTTTTCATAATCGTCAAAAAACAAAAGAAAAACAAATTGAAATTCAGTGCAATACGATAAAAAATATATAAAACACCCACTTGAATAAACATATAAATAAATAAATAGATAATCAGATGGACAATAATAAAAGACAATTCTCCAGACACATAACGACTTGTAGGCGCGCCATAAAAATATCCCTCACTGGGAACCAACTAAAGGGTGACCGCAAACATTAGATTTGAAATAGATACCCTACCCAACCTTAGCGAAATCTCTCAGAAGATGATGAATCTATTGATAAGAATTAACTCTCTGACCACTTAACGTAGAAAAAGTCTAGCCACTCCCACAATAACGAATTTTGTAACGGACCATGCCTAAAAACACACGTAAACCGAGAGATAGCTTATTCCTAAAATTTCGCTTGAAGATGAAACGGGACTAAACACCTCAATTCAACTTAATTTTAATAATTATTTGGATGGTTTCTGCTCTCGTTTTTAAAACATGAGAACTCTTATGTAGCGAAGAAATCATATTTTTAAACAAAAAATATATATATATATATATATATATATATATATATATATATATATATATATATATATATATAAAAATGCTTATATATGTCTATATATATATATATATATATATATATATATATATATATATATATATATATCATTGGTTAAGGAACAAATAGTTTAACACTTCATCAGAAAACCTCATTTTCTGATGAAGTTGTAATAAAGTCGAAACCTGTTAGATTTATAAATGTTTCCTCTTTGTTCATTATCCTATAATTCTGTCGAATACCGAAACATACTTATTTGTATTTGATGCCAATTCAAAGATATGTATATAGCCAGAAAATATATTTAGATTATAAGAATCATTTTGGGAGATAATAAGGATTTACATAATCCAAGGTCTACTATTTAATCCATATCTACGGTGGGGAGAAGAGGTCGATTCACACCTTTCTTACGGTCATTTGCACGTGGGAGAATATAACGAACTCAACTGGAATTCGAACTCTGCTCTCTGGTTCCAAATCCCGAGCTTTTATTCATTGAAACACACACATCCAAACTTACAGCATCTGATATTCTTAAGTGGTCACCTATCTAGGTACTGAACAGGTTCGTTCTTGTTATTAATATGATGTTATGGAATCCTCCTATTTTAGAGTTTCACATATTTGTTTGATTCTACAAAAGCCACCAAAACAACAGTTAATGTTGTTGTCTTGAAAATCAACATTCTACTGAGGCTCTTTTATTTTCTTAACGTTTTCAAAGTTCCTGACAGTTGGGATTGTATCAGCGACCAGAAGACATGTTTTTTTTTTACAGTTATGCCTGGTAGATTTGTCTGGATTTCCCTAACAGTCTGAACATTGAAATTCCAGTGAATGGCAACTCTTCATTCTCTACAGCTTGTGGTGGCTTATGTTCCTACCAATTCTAATTGCGACGGAGGTCAAATGCGGGACATATTAAAAAAGGTATGAACTGAGCAACACTATCATGTCGTTGCGTGTACATTGTTAAAGTCAGTCGGCCACACTCGTAGTTAGATAGATATTATTAGTCGTCTATCTACATATATATTCTTTTTCCGAGAGATATAAAAGGCTAAAACACTAATATTCCATGGTTATAAGTGATTACATTGGAATGGTAATCACGATCCAATTCATCAGACCTACAAATTCAAAAACAATTGAAATAATTTTTGAATTTGTAGGACTGTTGATTTGAATCATGGTTACGATTCCAAAGTAATAAATTATAACCATGGAATATTAGTGTTTGTGCCTTTTATATTCTATCACACACACACACACACACATACGCACATATATATACTTTATTATAGGATATTACATTCAAAAATGTAGGAAAATGCTACACAAATGCACTTACGTTTCAAACACACCTCATCAGGCGTTAGTAAACTAGTTTATTAACGCCTGATGAGGTGTGTTTGTGCATTATTGTCATTATTATTTCACATTAATTTATTATTTAACATTAATATTTGTGTAACCTAACTGTTTATGAAAGAGTATATTTTTTCTACCAGCCTCGAGAAATCATATTAAAGAAAAACATATACTCACCGTCATATTTTCTTTAATAAGATTTCTCGAATATATATATATATATATATATATATATATATATATATAACGATGTATATATTAAAAATAAGAGAGAAATCGCCCGGAACCTAAGTACAGAGTCCAAAGAAAAAAAAACCTTCGACACGAGTAAAGTAAAATAACTAAGCAAAGTGCTCAATACGCTAAGTAGAGCAAAATAAGTAAAAACTAAAGAGCCAGACAAACCTACCTAGGTTTCACCTACGCGGAACTGTTCACCCTGACGCTCCACGTAGGTGAAACCTAGGTAGGATTGTTGTTTTATATATATATATATATATATATATATATATATATATATAGCCGCACTGATGAGCTGTGAAACAGCGAAACAGTCTGTCTGTGGATGACGTATATATATATATATATATATATATATATATATATATATATATATATATGTATATTACTTGGTTACTTACATATATGTATGTATATGTAAACGCAGCATAGACACGTGTATGTGGATATATGTACGTTGGATTTGCATGATCTATTCCATTATCCATTAGGTGTCCCGGTATTACCCACAAATTATGATTCTATCATTCAACTAACTTACCTTAATTTAATTGGTCTTAAGGTTAAACCCCCATAACCTATTAAATACTATTTACTTTAAATCCCAGGAAAGCACACTTGTTGGTAGTATACGGAGCACGGCATAGTGGGAACATAAATTTAGTTACAGCTCTAACCATAAATAAACTTCAACCCCTGACCACTTCCCCGTAATCAGATACCTCACGCCCTCCCACATTCACCAACACAAGCCCTTTATCATAAACAAGGTGTCTTTAGGGGGAAAAATGATATTGAAAATAAATTCAAATCCCCACTTCATGTTGAGGTAATTTTAGTATATAGAGGATGCACGGTGGAGTAATGGGTAGCGGCTTGGATTGAGGAATCGCAGAGCCGAGTTCGAATTCTAGTCGAATCCATTACATTCACTTACGTGCTAATACTTTTGGGAAAGATATGAATTCTCTTCTTCTCCCTCCAGCTATGGGTAAAATAGCAGGACAGACTGGGTTCTATAGCCTTGGATGGCAACTGGTCTAGGAGAAGGACAACTCTGAATTCAAAACCTGCTGAGGGTCGTTTGGGGACGTCGTGGCACTTAGTGCACCAGGTCTCTGTATTCGTCCCTTCAAAAAGTGTGGATGGTCCTGCACGAAACCTTCACCACTATAATCAAATCTCATGTGCCGGTGTTGGGCTGTCGGTTTCCTGGAAACTGATCTGCTTGACCCTCATACGTCGAAATCGACGATATATATATATATATATATATATATATATATATATATATATATATATATTATATATAATAACCAACAAAAACTATTCTTAAATGAATGCTCAATACAGAGTAGAGCGAAAATTATAACATAAATAAAAATATTATCACTTGATAAGACATCAGAAGTGTTGAAACAAAATGGCTATTTTTCTGCTGATTTTATAACATATTTATGTTATAATTTTCGAATAAATAATTATATATATATATTCTCTTTATTTATTGGAAACTTTTCTGGTTTCTGAGAAGAATTTGAAAAAAAAACCCAAAAAACATGTCCACTGTGTTGCTCGCGCATTCTTCTTTCATACATTCTTATCAAAAAGTATAGACAAAAACAAGAGATAGATAGATAGATATGAACAGACTGAGATAGATAGATAGATAGATAGATATGAACAGACTGAGATAGATAGATAGATAGATAGATAGATAGATATGAACAGACTGAGATAGATAGATAGATAGATAGATAGGAACAGACTGAGATAGATAGATAGATAGATAGATAGATAGATGATTAGATAGGTAGATAAATACGAACAAACTGAGAGAGATAGATAAGAACAGACTAAGATAGATAGATATGAACAGACTGAGATAGATAGATAGATAGATAGTAGATAGATACGAACAGATTGAAATACATAGATAGATAGGTAGATAGATAGATACGAACTACTGAGATAGATAGTTAGATAGATAGATAGATAGATAGATACGAACAAACTGAGATAGATACGAACAGACTGAGATAGATAGATAGATACGAATAGACTAGATAGATAGATAGATAGATAGATAGATAGATAGAAACGTTAACGTAGTTTCTCACTTAGGTCAGCTGATGGACAGCTGGGAAGCAAAAACAAAACAAAAAAAAAAGTAACAGACAAACCGGAATTTTAAAAATAGGAATGCTTTTATTGAGCTTCGTTTCATATTGGTCACTTGATAATAATGAAATGTTTGAAATTAAATGTCAGAAAACTGAACGAAAGCCGCGAATAAAAATATTACATAACTTAACGTACGAGAACTCCGTTGATACAATGGCCACAATGTTGTAATAATAGCCATAAAGATAAGGTTATTAATCTAATTCTGAATAATAAGACCACATTCCAAAAATTTATAACTTTTTAAAAAGATTTTCCTTGCCATGGTCACTAATTTTGGGCAGTGAGATGACCTCACTCTACACACTTCCAAGAACTGCTACAAATGACAAAAGTGAGCGAGAATCCTATAACTTAGCGCGCATGCGCGACAGAGTTCAACCAGTGCCAAGCGGCTTCACTCTGTGTACTTTATCTGGATTACTGTCGCAACAGTATTGACACTTTTTGATGAGATTTCTTACTTTTCCCAAAATATGATTTAATATCACGTTTTTTTTTAAATGGTCTTCTTAGTTCGATTGAAAAATCTCCAGTCTCCTCTGTAAAAAAATTGAACACACCTTTCAGAAATTCTATATCATTAGTAAAAGGAAAAAAAAATCAAAGGTACTTTTGATATAAAAATTATTCTCATTCAGTATAAAAAAAGGCGATATTAACGCTTGAATTCTTTTTTTTTAATTGTTAAATATTTATTCGAAATATCAAGGGAAAACAAAATTGAATCATCTGATTCAAAAAATCTTTAAAAGTCAGCAACTTATAGAAAGTTAATAAAACTTAGATTGCTACACCCAGATAATTTATTTAAAAAAGGTTTTTCATAAAATATAAGTTGAGAATCGCTATAGAAAACGTATGGAAACATGTTTTCTCAACAGTAATGATACTGTTAAAATTAGGGTTACATTGGTTGGATTTGATATCTGAGTTAGACGTTCGCACTTCATGGAAATCTTCAGCTAACAATACTTAGAGAACAAAGACGAAATGTAGTAATGTTTTCAGCTTGTATTGTAGACAGTAGAACTTTATTGAATTGGCCAAATATTGATTCTTTATTAAGTTTTCTACTTAATAAAGCGAACAAACCCTAACCCTAACCGTTGGCCAACACTTTAAATTCTAGATGATAGAATCAAGATTTATTGCAATTTCTTTGGCATGACGATTTTAAATGTTACAGATGAAAACTATGTTTTAAGATATAGAGAATATTCATCAAAGACAATGCCCTCAAATTCTGTAAGGTTGACTATTGCCCTTGTTGTCAAATTAATACAATGATCCCCAGCATCTCAAAAATAGGTATCAAATAAAAATGGGATGATACATAATTTAAAGAGATGTCTATCTAATACGAATTGAAAACATTTAAGTAAAACAATAAAGCTGGGAAGCGATGAAAACCTTCTACAATATTTGTTCGTTCCAATCTCCAAATGGGAATAACTGCAAAATATTTACACCCACAATTTATAGAAGCCAGCACACAAATGGATGCTTCTTCCTAGCCAATAAAATAGGCCAATTCTCGGTTTCATATGACTTGATCCCGGTCTGTCTTGCCTTGAAGTCAGAACGCTACATTCGCTTATCCGAATTTGCTGTTGTGTGTCAAACCCAATTCTTAGTTTGTGAAATTTTTTGCCATATTTGCTTTGTCTCATTATTTACATTATTCGGACTATTGTCCTCATCTTTGTCGCCATATTTATCACAACGTTTCGGCCGTTGTACGCTCCGGCCTTCTTCAGATGGTTGGAATTTTGAACTGAACCCTTTATTTCGCTTACTGGGGTAGACTGTTCTAGTTCCACGTGCCATGTTTGATAGATGTCAGTTATCAGTTATCTCCTGCTAATTTCCCTCTGAAAGTTCTCCACTGCCTTAACCGGGTATTGAACTCTTTGGGTCCTGTCACTGGATCTAACCAACGCCTTTATCCATGTGTCCTTGAGGGCATCTGGGTATGAATTTCTGGGTATTATAAACCTAATGTCTTCAGCAACCATTTTTTACCAGTGCTCATATTGCAATTTTTGCTGTTATCATTGCATGTTTTTACCAGAGCTCATATTGCAACTTTGTTGTTATCATTGCTTTTCTCTGGCACTCCTTATTACTGGTTCCCATATTGTATTTATTTCTATGCTTGGTTGACTTAGGAGATTTTTGTGGCCTAGCATATGTGCTGATTCCTTAAGTTTACGAATTTTCCAATGGTGTTCCCTGTCTATGATCTCAACATGATCCCACAGAGGGCGGTGATCTCCCTTCTCTCTCTATATGTGGTCATCCACACCTGATTTTTCTACTTCCCCTCGTGGACGAGCTTCCTGGTGTTCTTGAAGCCTGACCTTGAGGGGGTGGCCTGTTTCTCCTTTATATTCCTTTCCGCAGCTGCACGGGATAGCGTACACACAGTCTTTAGTCATGTTCTCCTCTATGGGGGGTATCACTCGGGAGAGATATCTGCGAAGTGTCGTCAAGCTTTTGAAGGTTGTCCTGATGTTATATGGACCGCAGATCCTTTGTATTTTCTCTGATATAAAAGTCATAAGTGGTGACCCAGAGACGTTAGATAAAGAATTGGTCAGTATAAGTAGTACCCTACAACGTAACAACTATCCTGGGTACATGGCAGCAGCCCCCCAAAACTGGGATAGGCGGGTACAAGAGGAGGAGGACAACAACATTCAGAAAACAGTCTGCCTGCCTTATGTGGAGGGGTTATCTGAGAAAATATAAATAGCATATACAAAGAACTTTTATTGACTTTCAACCAAATTTGCATAAAGGAAAATTTATGTTCTAATAAGCAGAATATATATATGGAATATTAGTGTTTAAGCCTTTTTATTATATCCTTACTCTGTCCTAGACATTGAGTTCTACCTGGATCCTTCCTCTTGAAAATTTTTTTTCTGAAAAATATACATGGGGAATTTTTAGATATATTTTCATATGTATGTATATTTTATTTTCCACTAATATATATATATATATATATATATATATATATATATATATATATATATATATATATATATATATATATATTATGAAATGGAAAGTCCGACAATTATTTTAATACGTTATTTTCGTAGATACAAATATTTAAGTAAATGCTCACTTTATAGCCAGCAATATTAACAGCATTTGCTCAGTAGCTAAATGGTGGAGCACGTCAGTCTATATGACAGTTCTGTGTGAGATACAGGTTCGATCCTGTTGGGGCACATTCTTTTTTATAATATTTCACAGACATTCAGACCGATGAATGTTGTTAATACTTTTCATTATAAACAGAACATTTACTTTTGTATCTATAAAAATAACGTATAAAGAGAATATATATATATATATATATATATATATATATATATATATATATAAATATATAAATATATAAAGGGTTATTCAAAAAGAATGAACCTATTTCATTATGCAATATTTTAATAAGGAAATGCAATAGAAAACTCCAGCCAAGTCACAAGTATTCTACTCGCAAGCAAATTTTATTTCCTGTCTTACAAGGGCTCAATGTGACCACTACCCGCAGTACAGGCAATATCAATACGATAAGAGAATTCCTCCCAGATGCGTATCAGCATATCGCGATCCATTGAGTTGATCGCTGTTGTTATTCGATGTTTATGTTCATGGAGGTTAGTGGGTAGGGGTGGATCATAAACGCCATCCTTTAAGTATCGCTACAAGAAAAAAATAACACACGGTAAGGCCTAGGGAGCTTGCAGGCCAAGCACAAAGAGCGAGGTCTTAAGTGCTTGAACGAGGCGTAGTCTATAAGGTTTTAAATGTAGACGTTTTCTTAGCACACGTCAGATAGTGGATTAAGTGATCGATAGCTCACGCCTAGCCCGATTTGTGGACTTCCGTGGACCCCACTCAAACGCAGCACGGATTCTCGACACTTGTTCCTCCGAAACTCGTGGTCCTCTTGGACGTTTTTCTTTAAACAGACACCAACTCCCTTGAATCTTAAATCAGCGTCGAATGGTCTAAGGGAGGGCGGATTAATGTCGAATTGCCCTTGAAAAGCACGCCGCACCGTGACAACCGTAATTGTTTTTGCGGATTTGAGAACGCAGAGCGCCTGAGGACTCGTCATTCCGGGGGTAAACGCACAACTGAATGTTTCCGGAGATACAGCGCCCATGTGGCAATGTGGCAGCTATTTAGAAAACTCCTCCTTCAAATGTTCACTGACTCATTTCATGACGATGTTTGAGAACTGAAGCAATGCGTCATGAATTCTTTTTGAATAACCCCCATGTATATATATATATATATATATATATATATATATATATATATATATATATATATATATATATATACTTTATCTCCCACTAGCTATGGGTTAAATAGTAGCGCATATTGGACTTTTTAGCCTTGGTTGACAACCAGTATAGCGGAAGGACAACACTGCATCCTGTACCCCAGTTTTCTCAATTGTTTTATTTTTTCGGAAAATGAACTTGGTTCTACATAATCCGTCACCACTAATTAAACAAATTACATCATATGTGCGAGTAAGCTGGCTGTTCTGTTTAAAAAATAAACTAGCACACTTGTACGTCGACTGATTTCAACAATGTACATTCAACGACATGATAGTGTTGCTCAGTTCATACCTATATTTAATAGGTCTGATGAAATGAATCATGATTACAATTCCAATGTAATCAATTATAACCATGGAATATTACTGTTTGTGCCTTTTATATTATATTCTTGCTCTGTCCTGTCCTGGATTTTATCCCCTCGAAAAAAATATATTGACGACTATCTATCTATCTATCTATCTATCTATCTATCTATCTATCTATGGATGTGGTTGATTGATTTCAACAATGTACATGCAACGACATGATATCGTTGCTCAGTTCATACCTTTTTTAATGTCCCGCATTTGAACTCCGTCGCAATTAGAATTGGTAGGAACATAAGCCACCACAAGTTGTAGAGAATGAAGAGTTACCATTCACTGGAATTTCAATGTTCAGACTGTTAGGGAAATCCAGACAAATCTACCAGGCATAACTGTAAAAAAAAAACATGTCTTCTGGTCGCTGATACAATCCCAACTGTCAGGAACTTTGAAAACGTTAAGAAAATAAAAGAGCCTCAGTAGAATGTTGATTTTCAAGACAACAACATTAACTGTTGTTTTGGTGGCTTTTATAGATGATATCGAAAGAATCAAACAAATATGTGAAACTCTAAAATAGGAGGATTCCATAACATCATATTAATAACAAGAACGAAGTTAAGCAAAGTCAACCTGTTCAGTATCTAGATAGGTGACCACTTAAGAATATCAGGTGCTGTAAGTTTGGATGTGTGTGTGTTTCAATGAATAAAAGCTCGGGATTTGGAACCAGAGCGCAGAGTTCGAATTCCAGTTGAGTTCGTTATATTCTCCCACGTGCAAATGACCGTAAGAAAGGTGTGAATCGACCTCTTCTCCCCACCGTAGATATGGATTAAATAGTAGACCTTGGATTATGTAAATCCTTATTATCTCCCAAAATGATTCTTATAATCTAAATATATTTTCTGGCTTGAAATAACCTGCATAATGTTTGATAAACCGTAAAACATAAATAAATCAATCACATTTGCTCGACACAGCGATCACAATTACGTTATATATTCTATGAATGTACTTAAATGAATATATATCGAAGTGGGAACTTAATTTCATGAATGTATTTTGATGAATCTACTTCAATTAATATACTTTATGTAATATACTTTAATAAATATACCTGGGAGATTGCATTTTAATGAATATATCTGGATGAATGCATTTCTATGAATACACTTCGCTGTATGTACTTCGATAATGCACTTCGATGAAGGTACTTTGATGAATGCATTTCGATTAATGCACTTCGATGAATTCAATTGATGAATGCACTTCAATGAATGCACTTCGATGAATGCAATTGATGAATGCACTTCGATGAATTCAATTGATGAATGCACTTCGATGAATGCACTTCGATGAATTCAATTGATGAATGTACTTCGATGAATGCACTTCGATGAATGCAATTTATGAATGCACTTCGATGAATGTAAGGTCTTTTTTAATTGCGCATAGAAGTGAATTTGAGTTTTTACAGACAGATCTTAAACTTTAAGTTCAAAAAGAAAACCGGAAAACTTGAGTTACCTTAAAGGAGTTTTTCAAACAGTATAGTGATGAAATAATATCATTTCTGAAATTATTCCTAACGAGCTTAAAACCGCCATATCGGGCGGCATTTAATCTGGCTCCTGCGGAGAGCTCTTGATTGGGCTTTCATCACAATAAGTAGGAAGGAGTAGATGTGATAGGCAACAATAAACTACAAAAGAACTCAAAATTGATCGCTGCATTTAAGTATTACTTTAATATTTAAGCTTACCTTTTAAAAGTTCAAGGACAATTCTGCCGCCACTTAATTTAAAGACAACTGTTGTACATAGGTCCTTACTTTCCGTAAAAAAAAAAAAATTATCTTATGGGTAACTTTCGCTGGATTTCGCAATAAATTTCGACTATTCCCAAATTTATTTCCAAGTTATAAAATTGTTATCGTACAAAAAATTTCGTCGAAAAAAATCACGTAAAAATATCGCTGAAAACAATCGCTTAAAGAAAACTTGGGAATCGAAAATTTCAAGATTTCAGGTCCGGATCCAACTCGGAATGTTTTTAATTTGCTCATGGAGTCAGCCTGATTCCAAAATGGTATTTTTGTGGACCGTGTGGGTTAATGTGAGTTTGTATCAGAAACACGTGTGTAACTCCTGGTAGAATATTAAAAGGTCCAACTACAAAAAAAAAAAAAAAAAAAATGGAGGGACTTGAATTAAGTCCAACTGAAGATAAAGAAGACAAACAAAACCGATGTATATATATAAACAAATATATGTATTAAACAAAATAATTTGACAATTGACATAGACAATAATATTTGTGTGTGTGTGTGAACGTTTGTGTCTGTTCTTTGGTGAATGTTCGTACGTACGTGTATGTGTGTATAATGTTCATAGCGTCTCCCACAAATGGGAGGACGCTGATCTTCTAAGAGAACTTACATTGTAGTCGCTGAAATGAAGAAATGAAAAAGAGAACGAGGCGAGAAGTCGCCCAGTATTTATAGTATAGGGAGAATGACCCTAGTGATAATTTGGGAATTAAAGAGGAGCTAACTCCGACAGTATGGTATGTTGAGCTAGAAACCTTTCATGAAAGGAAAAAAATATAACAAAAAATTAAATTGTTTTTCTATGGCTTTAAACAAGTTGGAAAAACATCGCAAATAAAGCCAAGATCTGCATAAAATTCTCATTACTGAAAAATCTGTGAAAACAGAGATTGCACGAAAACAGTGAGGAGAGGGTAGATAGTAAAAAAAAAAGCATATATAAAATTACTTTTTGACTCCATGTAAAAACATTTTGGAGGTTAATTTTAATCATTCATATTTTACATTAAAACAGTTTTATAAGAGCAAAAATATTTAACAATGGATGATCCCCTAGCCCAAAGTTGAAAGTACAGCCTCTCGGAGTAAAATTAAAAACACGGACATTTATCTTTAAAAATACAGTAATTTGAAAACAGTATTTTTTTTTCATTTGAAATGAGCTATTGAAAATTAGTGTTATGTCCCTTTAAGTTGAAAAAGTGTAACACAGTGACATACTGACATTCGAATTTATTATGTAGATATGTGACGGTTATCATATGAAATCATATTATTATTCTATATGTCTCGTCCCTTTAGGTGGTCATGTCTCTCCACAACTTTCTATCTGTGTGTCACTTCACTGTACTACCCCGTGTGGCTTTCTCCCTTTGCTAAGACATCCGCCCCCGATCCACTATCCATTCACACCAGCCCGTCAAGAAATCGGCTTACGACCTTCATCCATTTCTCTTGTCCTTCAATATTCCAACTTAGGGTTAAGTTTTTCAAGTCCTCCTTCCTCATCATGTGTCCAAGGATCCTTTTCTTGATTTTGAGTAGAAGTGTTCTTTCTGTTACCAATGTCTTAAAGACTTCTTCATCCATGGAATTTTCAGTATCTTTCTGTAGAATTTCTGCTGCTAGTTTTTTTGTTTGCCTTATCCTTCGGGAAATTGTCCATCATTCATTGCCATATAAACGGATCAATGTCACATAGCCATCGATCACTTTTTGCTTTGTTTCTAAGGAAATTCTTCCGTTTCTCAGGCTCTTTCGCTAATCCAATGCCTGTTCGGATTTTGCTGTCGCGTTTCCCATTCTCTGTTAGAATCCTCTCTAGATATTTGAATTTCAACACCTGTTTGATGCTTATATCTACAAATCGTAACTCGTATCGGGAGCTTTTTCTTTAGCTGATGACTATACTGTCTTTTTTAGTTGATATTTTTCTTGTCTCGCTTTCTTCTACCACCAGGGAGGTACTGTAGTTGTCTTTTCGACCATGAGCACAGTGTCATCTGCGTACTTTATACTGTTAAAATTAAACTCCCCGATAATAAATCCTGTTAGGGTATCCATCTCCTTTAAGATGGCGTCGCTTTATAAATCTGGAAAGAAGCCGAATTCTTCTCTTACACCCTTTCTAGTTTTTTTTTTTTATAGCTACTCAATTTATTTTACATCATATCAAAAACACTGTTAATTTATTAACATGAAACTTATAAGCATGACAAGACAGATTAGTTCATAGGTTAAGCTTATTTTAAGCATAAATCGAATTTCTGATTTCTAACGTAATTTCAAAAATACCTGTCATTTCTATGTCTACTTACACTTGAATTTTAAACATAGAATAAAGCATTTGAAATTTTGTTAAGCCTGATTAAGCTCATCTAAAATTATTAGACTAAAAAAAATAATGTCTAATGCAGTGGTTCCCAAGAATTTTCTTCTTTGGGTCGCATTTTCGGAATGAAGATTTGTTCACTCTTCAACATATTTTATGTGATACAAAACACATAAAAAAAACAACAACAAAAAACAAAGAGATGATAAAAGGGAGATAACCGGGGGATTTGAAGTTAGAACATAATCTTACTTATTATAAAACGCAGATTGTGTGTGTGTGTGTGTGTCTGTACGTTTATATATTGGATCGGATTTCCTACATTTTTCAACCGATTTCAACAAAACTTCACAGGACTACGTAAAATTACCTTGCGGTGGTTCAGACAGTGCCAAAATTTGGAAAACACAATTGTTTTTGCATGAAATCAATTTGAAAACACGATAAAACACGATTCTGTCGCCAGAATGAAAGAGGGACAACTCATATCGAGTTATACTTATTATAAAACCCGGTTTGTTTGTGTGTGTGCGTGTGTGTGCGTTCGTTTATATATGGGATCGGATTTCCTACATTTTTCAACCGATTTCAACAAAACTTCACTTTTTTTGTTGGCAGGTAGTGTTTCTTATTGTCTTGCGCAAAAATTCCATTTACAAGACAATTGTTTAAAATAAAATTCTATTCAATCGATAGACTCATAACGATTGAAAACAATTTTTTTGTTTGAGTTTGGGTTTGATCAATTCGAAAAAAAAAAAAAAAACTAATTAAGACATGCGTGTATGTCAACCTTAAACAATAATCTTTGTCAATTTTATTTTTCAATCTTTATGATGGTCGATACTTGATCTATCTCTTAATGTTACATCCCCGGGCAACGCCGGACTCTACTGCTAGTCATTGATAACTCCCGCCTCCAATTTCCCCACTTACTATATTCTTAATACTTGATATAATGCAAAAATATCACAATGAAAAAAATCTGCCAATAATTATTTATAACTATTTAAACTGGGACTCATGCATGCAATTACAAGTAATCCATAATAATATTTTAAATTTTGAAATCATATAAATTTTTGGCATATGAATTTTTTGAAACTGTCTCTAAATCTTCGATTGCTTTTCAATCATTCCGTCTCTCCTGCTATCCTCTTCCGATGCACCTAGGGGGCGCACGCCCCCCCCTGTTTGGGAGCCACTGGTCTAATGGTTGTATCTTTGAATACTGACCGCTTGTTGTTCATATGTCGTCAAATTTGTACATACTGCATTCTATACGTGTATAAATTTGCGTAAATAATCACTATAGTCATGTTTTTTATTAGTAAGAGTGTCCTTCAAGACCACTTATCACTTATTTTTCCATTTCTTAAGTTCCCCGTTCCATGTTCCTCCATCGATTCACACACATTCCTCAGGTAGGTGACTCGAAAAATCAGTAGACATCCCTGCGAAATGATGAAAATTAAGTCGACGCTAAAATACAATCGTGGTTATTGAATATATCTAGTGTTAGAATTCTCAGTGTTAATCAGTTTGTGATGCATTTGTTGTTCCCTAAACCTTATCCATAATATTTCTTCTTCTTCTTCTTCTTCTTCTTCTTCTTCTTCAATAATTCTTTTTCAATACTTCTTTTCTTTCAATACTCCTTAAATACTTCTTCTTCTTCAATACCTCTTCAATACTTCACCTTCTTATACTTCAGTACTTCTCCAATACTTATTTTTCTTCTCAACACTTCTTCTTTAATACTTTCTTTCTTTCTTTCTTTCTTTCTTTCTTTCTTTCTTTCTTTCTTCAACACTTCTTGATATTATTTATTACTACTTCAATAGTTATTCTTCAATACGTCTTCTTATTCAATACACCTTCAATACTTTTCTTCTTCAATATTTCTCAAATACTTCTTCTTTATCACTTCTTTGTCAATACTTCCCCTTCTACTACTTCAGTACTTCTTCAATACTACTACTACTACTACTACTACTACTTCTTCAATAATTCTTCTTCAATATTTCTTCTTTAATATTTCTTTCTACTTCTTTTTCAAAACTTCTTCAATGTTTCTTTTTCTTCTTTATCTTCTTCAATATTTCCTATCCGTTGTTGCCCTTACCAGTATTCTTCCTTTGCTAAGCCTCTTGGTCGCCGCCCATTCACACAAATAAACCAGGGAGGTGACTCGATAACTTCCCCCATCTCTCATGGTTTGGTTTACTTTGGTTTGTTTTGCTTTACGGCATATCAACCTCAATGAGTTATTTAATGCTGACAAGAATTTTATTGCTGGTAATATTTTCCAAAAATGTGTTGCTGGTAATAATTTTTTTTCAAAATTCATTGCTGGTAATAATTTATTTTATAAAAATGTATTGCTGTTATTAAAACCTATTTTTGCACTTTCATAGAGTTTTGACCCCAGTTTGGGGGATTAACTATTTGCCCATATCTGGGACCCTAACAGATGCTACCACCCCGGGTCAAGGTGGACCTAGAAATAACAGCAAGTAGATACACGCTCCTCAAAACCTCCTGATCAGAAGTCTTGTTGTTGGATGTAGTTTATTGTTTTACCTAGGACGCTCATTTCTCTTACCTTAATAGGCTCTGAGAAAGTTCAGCTTTCTAAGCCTTCCTTCATCATTATGTGTCCAATTAACTTCAGCTTTCTCTTCCTTATTCAGAGTATAAGTGTTCTTCTTGTCCCCTTTTCCTTTAAGAGTTCCTCCTTACTTTTTCTCCCCGTCCATATGATTCATAGTACTCTTCTATAGAATTGGATTTCTGTTACCTCCAGTTTTCTTTTCATCTGCCAGGTGATATTTCAGCATTCACTGTCATATAAGCGGACTTATGTTACATGAAAGATCCGCAATTTTTCTTTGTTTTTAACAAAATCTTTCTGTTCTTTAGTACAGTGATTTTCTTCTGGCAGACATCTTTCGCTATTCCAATGCATTCAGTTTAAACAGTAACAACAAAGACGATTATCGAAGAGAAAATTAGTCATATAATCAAGATGTTAACTTTCTACACAAGAAAAAAGAGAAAAACGTTTGGAAGGAAACTACAAGCAATGCTAGAAGCAATACTAAAAGAGCGATAAAACTTTGTTGACTTCAGAAGTCTAATTTTTTTAAGGAACATTTGTAATTTCAAATTTTATACATGTCAAAGCTCTTTCTTTAAAGAATGCCAAACAATTCCTGTATAGAAAAGGTTATTTTCGCTACCATTATATGTGTGTGCTTTTGCGTGTGGGTGTTATCGGCTAACTTTAGCACGATTGTTGCTGCCGTTCTGTTGGCAAGTTATTTCGTTTTCCATTTGATATCATGGAACCGAAGATATTTTTCCAATAACAATGCTTAACACTGGAAAAAATGTTTCTGTTTCTCGTACGCCTGGTGGATTCTCTATCGATTCGGGCTGGGAAGAAGATTGGTTGAGTGCATTCACCTGTGACATCAGTGTATGGTGGTGCATAGCGAAGGTTGAATGGAGAAAAAAAATGGCGGCGATCTGTGAGCGGCGGCCATTATATTGCTTGTTAGTTCCACTGGGTCGAAAGATTCCAAAGACGTTTTTGATTCGTTAACGCCAGATGACATGGAATTACCAAGATGTTCATTGCCGATTCGGAGTTTCACCCTGCGGCATCTACTGGAAAACATTCTTCCATTTTTTTTATTTCACATCCGTTGTTTCTGCTTAGAAGTGATTTTTATTTTATTTTCCATGATTATCTTGTTTGATTTGCGTCAGTTTTATTAAGATTCCATATTTTTAGCTGTGTTTTTGCCATTAAAGTTATTTCTTTATCAATTTCTCTTCTCCGTACATTTTTAATGAAGTTAATACATATATTACTATCAATTATAATTTTATCTATATTTCTGAGATGAGGTATTATGTACACTATTTACATTATTCTGACTATTGTCCTCATCTTTGTCGCCATGTTTATCACAACTGTTTCGGCCGTTGTACGCTCCGGCCTTCTTCAGGTGGTAGGAATGTCGAACTGAACCCTTTATTTCGCTCACTGGGATAGACTGTTCTAGTTCCACGTGCCATGTCTAATGAATGTCAGTTATCAGTTATCGCCTGCTTAATTCCCTCTCTAACTTCATCAAGGACACATAGCACAGTGGATAAAGGCGTTAGTTAGATCCAGTGACAGGATCCAAAGTGTTGTGAGTTCAATACCTGGTTAAGGCGGTGGAGAATAAACAGACAGATGTGAATGAATACATTGTAATAGATAGATAGGTATCAAGAGAGATAGATAGATGGTAGATAGATAGATAGATAAAAAAACAGCGATAGATAGATAAACAGACAGATAGATTGATAGATAGAGAGATAGATAGATATCAACATAGATATCAACAGAAATAGATAGATAAGAATAAACAGATAGATAGATGTAAATGAATATATTGTAACAGATTGATATCAACAGAAATAGATAGATAGATAGATAGATAGATAGACAGATATCAACAGAAATAGATGGTAGATAGATACACAGATAGATATCAACAAGGATAGATGATAGATAGATAGATGGTAGATGGATAGAGAGATAGATATTAACAAAGATAGATAGATGGCAGATAGATAGATGTGAATGAATAGATTGTGATAGATACGCCAATCCTTTTCACCAACCATGATTATTTATTTGAATGCTGTATATTCAAATATATACAAAAAAGAAAAGGGTTAGTTCAACAAAGCAGAGTGTACTAGACGATCCTAAGGAAAGAAGAAGGAAAGAAAGGAAAAAGGAAGGAAGGGAAGAAAAAGAAAGAAAGAGAAATGTATGACGCATGACCCAATTGAGGGTGGAGATAGGAGTCAGAAAGAGATTTAGGTCAGACGTCTTGGCCGATTTTCGAAAGTCATTTTGATAAGAATGTCGGTCAGAGCACCTAGCCTACTTTTTGCATGGAAAGACACCTTATCAATTTGGATAAAGAGAAATTTTTTGGGAACAATGAAACAATTTTTAATCAGAGAAAAAAGTGTCTTTGGGTTGAGGGGAGTGACCGGTGGAACGATATACAGACCTGTTAAGAATTGGACACCCACGTTAATAAAGTAGAGACATTTCAATGTAGATAATTAAGATTTTCGACTATCAGGTAAAACAAAGAGGTAAAAAAAGAGGGACAATTGCTTTTGGCTCACAGAGGGCGCCAAGAAGGCGGAAAAGATCCTTTCTAAAGTCAAGACTAATTAGCAGCGGGCTGTTTGACAAAGTCCAGGTGAGAGAAAGCCAAAGATTGTCATTTTGCGTACGTGCAAAAAGGGGCAAAATTGGATTTTGTTTTTTAAACAAGAACGATGTAACCACGCCCGCAAACAGAGGGGAGAGGATGTTCGATCAATAACAATTGGTCGAATACGATCACGTGACCTGCGGAAGAAAAGGGAAAGAAATGTTTGATCAATAACAATTGGTCGAATACGATCACGTGACCTGCGGAAGAAAAGGGAAAGAAATGCTCGATCAGGAACGATTGGTTGAAAAGCGGTCACCTGACATACGAGAGACTAAGAGAGATGGATGTGCGCCGCCCCACCAAAGGTACTGCGAGGAAGTAGGGGCGAAAACAATAGCGATAATGGAGAAGACAGAATTAATGCAGTTTTTGGAATTATCGAGAAAACCCTGACGCCGACAGACCCACCCCAGTTTGTTGCGGCGTCAATATAAGCAGGACCCCAGTCGACAGAAATCAGTTGAGTTGGAGTTGCAGTTGGAGTTGAGAGTTGGACCGCGGGCAGGGATAGAGCCTGAACGCGGCCATCAGGCCCGATTCACTCGCCCCTTTGCGGGCAGAAGAACCCAGACAAGAAATCCTTCCAGCCCAAGTCGAAGACAGGAGAACTTCCAGCCCAAGTAGATGAAGAAGAAGATTGCCTGAAAGCCTGAGAAGAATTGGAGCTGCAGACAAGCCGAAAGTCGATGAGAGGTTAAAGTTCATCCCCGGACGGCAGCGAGAAAAGAACCCTCAGACAAGAAGAACTTCCAGCCCAAGTAGATGAAGAAGAAGATTGCCTGAAAGCCTGAGAAGAATTGGAGCTGCAGACAAGCCGAAAGTCGATGAGAAGTTAAAGTTCATCCCCGGACGGTTCAAGAACGGACGGCAAGAAAAAGAAAACTTCCTCAGAAACAAGAAGAACTTCCAGCCCAAGTAGAAGAAGAAGAAGAAATACAACTCAAGTCGAGAGAAGAATCAACTGCGAATGATCGATAGAAATTAGCCCCAGTGTCGAACTGAACCACACTCCGACATACATACATGATTCTAGAAAGTAGGTAATTCGACATTTTCCTATTGTGTGATAGAAGCTTGGTGCCATAGTCCACAGAGCGGGTCGGGAATTGAGAACAATTTTGTTTTTATGTAACGGACTTTAAGATATAAAAGGTTGTTACCCTTTTTATCAGCAATTTTGTTTGGTGTCGTGAGTTTTTATTTTATTTGTGTTTTGCCACCCCCGTCGGACTCAACTTGTATCGGCCCCGATCCCTGCTGGTCCCGTCTGTCTAAGATCTAAACACAGCGTGGGTAGACAGACCGGAGATCGGTATAGTTGCTTTAGTGACCAGGTATTGGAAGCGAGTCGGGGAAAGGCGAGGCTGGTGATCATCTGACCAAAGGGTTGGAGCGGCACGCTTGGACCCAGGAGGAGCGACCAGGAGGAGCGACGTCACCGTTGGCGCCGTAACCAAAGGATCCGACACTGGGCCAGGTGTGTAACCGTCACAAGTGGTGCCGTGACCAACGGATCAACCCTGAGACAACCACGTCACATATGGTGCCGTGGTGACCGAGGGATTTCAACCCTGAGAAGACCACGATCGACCGCCGTTGCTGAAAGTTCAAGCAGAAATCAGAACGACCCGGGACCAAAGGAAAAGAAGGAACAGAATCGTCTGTAAGGTAGGACACCTTGTTTTGTTTCCCAACCTCGATTGTTGCTATATAGACTGTCTTTCTCTGTAGACATGTCAGATTATGAGTCGGATAGAGCAGTGGGGGGGGTGAAGAAGAAGTAGGGCAGGGGTTGTCAGTGGATCTAAGGAAGCTGTTGGGTGGACCGAGGGTCCCAGTATTTGATGGCAGCGGGAAGGAGTTTAGGAACTGGCTGGCAATCCTCGAGAAGAGCCGAACCATCTACGAGCTCTCGGACCAAGAAACCCTGTACCTGGCATACGATGCCACAAAGGGAAAAGCGTCTGAGTTCGTAAGGGGGCTCTTGGAAAATCAACCCCGCTTGGCTTGGGAAGAAATAAAAAACTGCTGACCAAAGAGTTCGCCGACGAAGGTACGGCCATAGAGGCCATGAGGGCCCTTTTAAAACTGACACAGCTACGGGATGAAACCCCGGGAGAATTGGGGGCCCGAGCGGGGAAGCTATCGTCATTGGCATTCCCCGAAGTGGTCAGGGATAACGCGGTTATGCAGGCTCAACTGGCGGACCTGTATGTAGAGGCGCTGAGCGACGAGCGTGTTCGTCACGACGTATTGAAAGAAGGACCGCTCAGACTGTCGGCAGCGATAGAGCTGGCCAGGGAGAGCCAGGGGGTGTGGGATAAAGTGAAGAGGTGTGGGAAGAAGCAGATACCAAGTCAGGAGGCTGGAAGAAGGGGGGTAGGCGGAAGAACCCCGTGTGGAATCAGAGGGTTAAGGAAGAGGTGGATCGGGCAGAATTATGGGAGGAGGACCCCAATAGAAGGGCATGGTCGACCAGGCATGGCTTTTATAAGCCCACGCCGGGTCGATACGGGCTGGTCTGCTGGACCTGTGGGTACGAGGACCACAGGGCGGCGGAATGTCCGACGAAGTGGGGGTTGCCCCCAGACTTCGATCAGGACAGATGCACCAGGTGTGGTAAGAAAGGACACCTGGCCAAGTGGTGCGGGCTGAGGAAGGGTGCCCCACCAATATTAACAAAGAAGGCTGAGCCCAAGAAGAAAAGCCAGCGGGCCACCCCAGAATTAAGAGGGAGGGTGGCCCAGTTAAAAAGGAGAGAAATAAAAGCTTGGACCAGTGGGTGGGCGAACCGCTTGAATAGAGGACGGGTTCCCTGAGGATAGACACAAGGCCAACCCAGTTAAAAAGGGAAAGAGCAAAATGTTGGACATGTGGTCGGGCGGGCCACTTTGCGGCAAGCTGTCCAGCAAGAAGGTGCTGGCTTTGCAGGAGGCCAGGACACCTGAAAAGAAACTGTATTTTTAGAAACGGCCATGGGAGACCGGGAGAGGTCCGGCCGGGGTCGCCCAGGTGCAGGGGGCGCAGAACTCCACCTCATAAAAAAAAACGAAGATGAATTATTACTACCGGCGCCTATGGCTGGGTTAACCCAAAGGTGGGGACCCAGGAAGAAGAAAGCTCAGGTGTTCTCTTCGCTAACGCAAGAGAGAGAACTATCCTGTAGAGCAGAGATAGGTGGTAGAGAGATGAGGGCTTTGGTGGACACAGGAGCATCTGTGTCATTGATGAGAGAGGAAACATACAGGCGGGTGAAACGGAAGAGAAGGTTACGGGAAGCGGACATAGAGATCACGCAAGCAGATGGGGCCCCCTGGAGATAAAAGGGATGGTGAGGCTCCCGGTGAGGATTGGGAGGGTGAAAAGCACCCAAAATTTTTACGTAACCCCTGACCTGTGTACAGAGGCAATCTTGGGAGAAGATTGGCTCCGGAGCCAGAAGGCCCAGATCGAGTTTAATCCTACTGTGTTGGTGGTGAACGGCGAGAGAACGCCATTGGGATGCCCACCAGAGGAAGAGATAACCATAGTGGTGGAGGAAGATGTAAAGTTACCTCCTAGGACCGCAGTGTCGGGAAAGGGTAGGCTAATGTCAGAAAAAAAAGGTACGGAGAGGACCTCTGCAGTTGGTCCCTGTAGAAGGAAAGGGCCTAGAAGATAACGAGGTAACCCTATGCGAAACGGTAGTGGAGGCAGCCGAGTTGGTGCCCATTATGATGGTGAACCAGGCCCAAAAGACTATCAAGGTTAGGAGAGGGGAGAAGATAGGGAGAGCACTTCCCCTACGAACTCTGAATCGGGTGAGATTCGAGGAGGAACGAAGGAAGCTAGTAGAGCAAACAAAAGGAATCTTAGATGAGGATATATTAGCACCGGATGAATTTAGAACCAGAGTGGGGGGTCTGTTAAGGAACAATCGAGATGTGGTGGCCCAGTCAGACAAGGAGCTAGGTCAGACCCACACAGTCGAAATGAAAATCGACACCGGAGACCACCCCCTGTGAAATTAAAACCCTACCGAACACCTATACATAAAAGACCCCTTGTAGAAGAGGCAGTAGAGGAAATGTTGGAAGCTGGGATGATCGAAAGATCGATCTCTCCTTGGAGCTTCCCAATAGTAATAGTAGGTAAGAAAGATGGCGGCCACCGTTTCTGTGTAGATTTTAGAAAGCTGAATTCTATATCGAAGCCGTTGGCGGTGCCATTGCCATTGATAGACGACATTTTGGCATTATTAGGGAAGGCAAAGTACTTCTCTACGTTGGACTTGAGGTCCGGGTATTGGCAGGTAGCCCTGGATGAGGCTGACAAGGAGAAGGCCGCATTCGCGTGTCACCTGGGACTGTTTCAGTTCAGAGTGATGCCATTCGGTTTAGCTAATGCCCCGGGAGTCTTCCAACAGCTAATGTCAATAGTGTTAGGAGGATACGAGAGCTTTGCCATGGCGTATTTGGACGATATCTTGATATTTTCGGAGACAGTGGAACAACACTTTTTCATTTAAGACAGGTGTTGGGAAGGTTGAGGAAACACGGATTAAAATTGAAATTGTCAAAGTGTCAGTTTCTGAGGGAAGAAACTAGGTATTTAGGCTTCGTCATAAACGGAGACGGTATTAAACCCGACATGGATAAGGTAAAGGTCATAAGGGAAATGCCAGAGCCTAAGACAGTGAGGCAGGTAAGAGGTTTTATAGGAGCTATAGGCTACTACCGGCGCTTCGTCCCGGCATTTTCAAGAATTGCCATACCGCTAGTGGCCCTGACGAAGAAATACGCTAGGTTCAAGTGGACAGAGGACTGTCAACGAGCATTTGATTCGCTAAAGGAACAGTTGACAACCGTTCCACTGCTGACGTATCCAGACCTCAGCAAGCCCATGATATTATACACGGATGCCAGTGAGCAGTGTGTAGGAGCAGTACTTACCCAGCCGTGTCCTGATAAGGAAGGACCAGTGCCAGGCATACCAGAGGAAGTACCGATATACTTCCTCTCCCATAAGCTCTCAGAGACACAACAGAGGTGGCCAGTAATAGAGAGGGAAGCATATGCTATCATGTATGCTCTCCAAAAACTGGACTACTATTTAAATGGTGCGGTCTTCACTATAAAGACAGACCACAAGCCTCTGCAGTACCTATTGCAGGCAGAGTGGACAAATAATAAGAAAATTCAACAGTGGGCACTTAAGTTAAGTGGCTACCACTGTAAGATAGAGTATTTGGCAGGAAAGGAAAACACGTGCGCAGATTTACTCTCAAGAATACCGAAACAACTGGAAGAAAGATCTGTAAGGGTAGAACAGGGAGTAGATGATAAAGCCTATAGAATAGGAGTAATTAACTCTAATAAGCTAAAAGATCGCCCTATATTAGAATCGGACGAAGAAGGGGACGCCCAGATAATAACCGATCCTTACTGGACAGAAGGAATTGAGAAGGAGCAAGCAGACAGTGAAATAGCTGCTCTGAGAGAGAAGGTGAAGTCAGGAGAGACCACCAAGTATGCCATAATAGAGGAAAGGCTGTATTATCTCTCAGGAAGGGATGAAGAAGTCAAACCCAAGTTGTATGTGCCCAAAAGTTTAAGACCAGAGATATTGGAACAGTGCCACGAAAGGTTGGGTCACATGGGAATTGATAGGACATGTGATCTCATAGGAAGAAAGTACTATTGGCCCAAACTGTACGGAGAAGTCACTAACTATGTTCGAAGTTGTGTAGTGTGCCAGTCGCAGAGCAGAAGGCAGGAAATGGCACCCTTGGAGGAAACAGACGTACCAAACTTCCCTTCGAGAAAGTGAGTATGGATGTATCAGGACCATATGGGGAAACTGCACAAGGAAACAACTATATAGTGAGTTTTGTCGATTGGCTAACAAATTGGCCTG
The DNA here is from genome assembly GCA_903632075.3 of Acanthosepion pharaonis. NCBI lineage: Eukaryota > Metazoa > Mollusca > Cephalopoda > Sepiida > Sepiidae > Acanthosepion > Acanthosepion pharaonis. The sequence goes on from CAHIKZ030002379.1 coordinate 1,347,181, forward strand.
AGGCATTTGCAGTACCAGACAAGAAGGCCAGAACTGTGGCCGGGTTGATAATAAGTGAAATCTCCCTAGGTATGGTGCCCCTGTGCAATTGGTAACAGATAATGGCACGGAGAATGTGAACAGCATCATGAGAGAGGTTTTGACAGGTTTGAATGTAGAGCACATAAAAACATCCCCATATCACCCCCAGGGAAATGCTAAAGTGGAAAGGTTTCATAGAACCTTGGGAGATGTATTGGCCAAGTTGGTCAGAGAAAACATTGGAAATTGGGACTTGTATTTGACGCAGGCTCTGGCGGCCGTGAGGTTTACGATAAACGAAACCTCCAGATTTTCTCCTTATTTTTTGTTGTTTGGCAGAGACGTGGTCCTGCCTGTAGATAACCTACTGAAGCCCCGAAGAAGAAGGTATATGGGAGAAGATCATCATCAACTATTGCTGGAACAGCAACATAAGATATTCGTACAGGCCAGAAGAAGAATAAAGAGGGCCCAGAAGAAAAGAAATGAGAGGGTGAATGCTGAAAGAAAGGTGGTAGAATTGAAGGTTGGAGACCCTGTCTACTATAAAATCCACCAGAGAGAAGGAAAACTGGACCAGAGATGGGAACCGTACTACCGGATAGTAGAGCAGACGGGCCCAGTATCATATGTAATATGGGATCAAGTGGCAGGACGAGCGAGGAGGGTTCATGCCAATGATCTGAAGAAGGCTGAAATAGCTAACCTGGAAATGAGCGAGCCGAGGCCTAAGAAGACAAGGAAAAGGAAGGTAACTCTGGTTGAACCGGAAGGAATGGAGACGGAGGAAGACTCCGAAGAAGATGAGGAGATAGGTCAACTTGACCAGATAAACGAAGCAGTCCGAGTGACAGAGTTGGAACCCTCAGCGGGGATTAGCGATGTTCAGTCGTCGACTGAATCAGTGCAGAGAAGACCCCGTGAGATCGCCATCACACCCCCATGTCCGAAGGAAAGGAAGAAAAGACGAAGAGGTCCAATCAAGCAGTCGAAGGCTCTAAAAGGAGGCACCCTGAACAAGACGAAGGGTCCAGCGAGTGGGAGGAGGAGGATCAAATACCCCTTTCCCAGCTTAAGGAAAGGATAAAGAACAGGAGAAGTTTACACATAGAGTCGAGATGTATCGAAGACATTCAAGGCGAAGACTCTAAACAGGAAGAAGAATCAGGGGATGAAGAAGAGGACAAAGAACCTCCTGGACGAGAATTAACCGCAGCAAGAAGGTTAGAGGTTGAACAGGAATCACCTCAGAAGATGAGATCAGGGAGGGAGAAGAACCCCAAATCTCAGTAGAACAAAAGGGCTGTGCAGAATAGGAGCATTTAGTGTCGACAGATAGCGACACTGGCTCATCCAAAATCCTATTGGCTGACTATGGTAGATGTGAGTGGAGGGAATGGAGTCGCGGGCTGCACCTCACAAGGGACGGAAGAAGATCATTGGCATTGTTGATTGATCACCAGTGGTGTCATGAAGTACGACCTTTAGAGTGGGCGCCACGCACACCTGACCGGACCATTCTGTCTGCTAGAGGTTAGTTAGGGAGGAAGAGCCGAACTAAAAAAAAAGTTATGAAATGATTGAGTGATGAGTCGAGCGAGACTAAGTGATTGTGAAGAATAACAACAAGAGAATTTGTTACCTTTCAGGAATGATCAAGATGAAAGGGTTGGTGATGACGATGATGGTGATAGCCACGCTGGTGGTGACGATGGCGGAAGCCGGGAAACGCAGCCGAAACACCATTTTTAAAAAAACGAGCCAAGTAATAATAACCAGGTCTAAGTGGTTGGTCACATTCGTGATAGATTTGAACCCGTATGAGTCGCTATTAGATAAGTTAGGAAACGAGCTGACGCAGCTGGATGCAGCCCGATTGAAAGTAGGACAAGATTATCCCAAGCACAAAGGGTATCTTAGTTTATTGCACTCCCTAGAATCAGAAGCCACTATGATAGAGGCTCAATGGAAAGACATGCAAAACTACCTGCAGGGAATAGAGTTACTGCAGACGCGGGAACGAAGATCCGTACTCCCGATCGTGGGAAAGGCATTGAGTGTCTTGTTTGGAACAGTAACTGAAGATGACGTTAAATTCATAAGAAGGAAACTGGGACAAGTAGAAGTAAACCAGAGGACGCTTGCCCAGGTGGCAAGAGAGAGTGTGACGATATTAAATGTGACAAGGTTAGAAGTATCCAAAAATAGAGCCAGAATCAATTGGTTAATAGACAACCTGGCGAAATTGAGACAAGAGGTAATTAATAATACAGAAACTGTAATGGTTGAATTACAGGAAATAAGCGGATTCATGCAAAAATATTTCCAGCTAATGACGATTACGAATAAAGTACGACAAACTAGTCAGTCGTTGACGACCTTGCTGGAACACGTGAGAGCACAATTAGACATGCTGTCATTAGGACACCTCTCCCCAAGTATAGTAAATCCGGGTCACCTAAAGGAAGCACTACTTGGCATACAGACCGAATTGCCCCGCCATCTAAGGTTACCAGTGGACCCCACTAAAGAATTGTGGAAGTACTATAATGCCCTTGGATGTGTGACCTTGTTAGAAAATAGACGATTATTGGTAGTGATATCTGTCCCGTTACTAGATAGCGAGAGTATATTCGAGATATACCAGGTTATAAACTTACCCATCCCCTACCCCAGAAGAGATCAAGGTTTGGGAATGATAGCAAGGTACAAGGTGGAAGCAGACTACATAGCATTAAATCTGGGGAGAACGAAATTCATGTTGCTATCAGCTGAAGAAGCTAGAAGGTGTAGAGATGATACCCTGGGGACTTGTACCTCGTTGAGCCCTATCTATAAAACTGGTAACCGCAAACTGTGCATACTAGAATTGTTTGAAGGGAGGGGAGAAGGAATCAAAAGAATCTGCCAAGTGGAGGTATTAACAAACTCGGCATTACCACAAGCTATCAGTGTTTCAGACGGGGTGTGGGCAGTAGCCACCCAGAAACATATCAGCCTGTCTAGGGTATGTGGGGAGAGTCCACAAGGACATTAAGAATAAGGCCACCGTTATCCCTGGTGTCGCTACCCATGGGATGTTCGGCGGTTGGGGTGTCCATCTCCTTGCCCCCTATTACCAGATGGAAGAAAGGTATGAAGAAAAAGATTCACTCATAGAGATGATTGGTAGAGGCTTAGTCAATTGTACAGAATTATGGGAGCCGATAGTAAAGAGATTCTCTAATGTCACCTTAAATAAGATGCCAGTATTAATGAAGCCAATAGAAAAGATCGATATGGATCACTTAAGGGATAAGTTAAGTGCGTTGGGAGACGAAGGTGTAGCTTGGGAAGACGATGAGCAGATCGCGATAAGTTGGTCAATAGTAATGGGTACATTCCTAGTTATAGCCCTCGGGTGTAATAATATGGAAGATTAAGAGTAAGAGAAGATTAGCGAACGACAGTCTAGTGAGCATGCAACAACTCGAGAGGGAGATGCCGAGCGGTGTTCCTCACTCAGACAGGACTGGCGAAGAAATTGCTGGAAGACCAATGGAGGAGGCTGGCGTGAGACCACCACGTGCGGCGGAAAAACCTCCCACAGCAGAGAGGAAAACATTGACCAAGAAGAACAAACCCTAATGAACACATCTGCACCTACAGACACACGCACACATTTCATTGCATGTAGAACAGAAGAAAATGAAAAGAACATTTCATTGCATAGAACAGAAGAAAATGAAAAGAACAGAACAGAAGAAAATGAAAAGAACATTTCATTGCATGTAGAACAGAAGAAAATGAAAAGAACATTTCATTGCATGTAGAACAGAAGAAAATGAAAAGAACATTTCATTGCATGTAGAACAGAAGAAAATGAAAAGAACATTTCATTGCATGTAGAACAGAAGAAAATGAAAAAGAACATTACATTGCATGTAGAACAAAAGAAAATGAAAAGAACATTTCATTGCATGTAGAACAGAAGAAAATGAAAAGAACATTTCATTGCATGTAGAACAGAAGAAAATGAAAGGAACATTACATTGCCTGTAGAACAAAAAAAAAATGAAAAGAACATTTCATTGCATGTAGAACAAAAGAAAATGAAAAGAACATTTCATTGCATGTAGAACAAAAGAAAATGGAAAGAACATTACCCTTGCATGTTAGAAAGTAGAATAGAAGTGCATGAGACAAATGCATGGTGCATGTTAAATGATGTAATTGGGTTTTAGGTGTCATTTACGGGTAAATGACAAATCGGTTAGGGAGGATTGTGGCACCTTGCATTATTAGAAATATTCATAGAAATATGATTTAATTTTTTCTTACTCAGTTTATTAAACAGGTTGTTAATTTTTTTTTTTAAAAACGGAAAATAACTGAGTTGAAAATAATTCACTAAGAGTGTACTAGACGATCCTAAGGAAAGAAAGAAGAAGGAAAGAAAGGAAAAAGGAAGGAAGGGAAGAAAAGAAAGAAAGAGAAATGTATGACGCATGACCCAATTGAGGGTGGAGATAGGAGTCAGAAAGAGATTTAGGTCAGCGTCTTGGCCGATTTTCGAAAGTCATTTTGGTAAGAATGTCGGTCAGAGCACCTAGCCTACTTTTTTTGCATGGAAAGACACCTTATCAATTTGGATAAAGAGAAATTTTTTGGGAACAATGAAACAATTTTTAATCAGAGAAAAAGTGTCTTTGGGTTGAGGGGAGGACCGGTGGAACGATATACAGACCTGTTAAGAATTGGACACCCACGTTAATAAAGTAGAGACATTTCAATGTAGATAATTAAGATTTTCGACTATCAGGTAAAAAACAAAGAGGTAAAAAAAGAGGGACAATTGCTTTTGGCTCACAGAGGGCGCCAAGAAGGCGGAAAAGATCCTTTCTAAAGTCAAGACTAATTAGCAGCGGGCTGTTTGACAAAGTCCAGGTGAGAGAAAGCCAAAGATTGTCATTTTGCGTACGTGCAAAAAGGGGCAAAATTGGATTTTTTTTTTTTAAACAAGAACGATGTAACCACGCCCGCAAACAGAGGGGAGAGGATGTTCGATCAATAACAATTGGTCGAATACGATCACGTGACCTGCGGAAGAAAAGGGAAAGAAATGTTTGATCAATAACAATTGGTCGAATACGATCACGTGACCTGCGGAAGAAAAGGGAAAGAAATGCTCGATCAGGAACGATTGGTTGAAAAGCGGTCACCTGACATACGAGAGACTAAGAGAGATGGATGTGCGCCGCCCCACCAAAGGTACTGCGAGGAAGTAGGGGCGAAAACAATAGCGATAATGGAGAAGACAGAATTAATGCAGTTTTTGGAATTATCGAGAAAACCCTGACGCCGACAGACCCACCCCAGTTTGTTGCGGCGTCAATATAAGCAGGACCCCAGTCGACAGAAATCAGTTGAGTTGGAGTTGCAGTTGGAGTTGAGAGTCCGGGCAGGGATAGAGCCTGAACGCGGCCATCAGACTCGCCCCTTTGCGGGCAGAAGAATCCTCAGACAAGAAATCCTTCCAGCCCAAGTCGAAGACAGAAGAACTTCCAGCCCAAGTAGACGAAGAAGAAGATTGCCTGAAAGCCTGAGAAGAATTGAGCTGCAGACAAGCCGAAAGTCGATGAGAGGTTAAAGTTCATCCCCGGACGGCAGCGAGAAAAGAACCCTCAGACAAGAAGAACTTCCAGCCCAAGTAGATGAAGAAGAAGATTGCCTGAAAGCCTGAGAAGAATTGGAGCTGCAGACAAGCCGAAAGTCGATGAGAAGTTAAAGTTCATCCCCGGACGGCAGCGAGAAAAGAACCCTCAGACAAGAAGAACTTCCAGCCCAAGTAGAAGAAGAAGAAGAAATACAACTCAAGCAGAAGAAGAAGAGAGAAGAATCAACTCAAGTCGGAGAGAAGAATGCGAATGATCGATAGAAATTAGCCCCAGTGTCGAACTGAACCACACTCCGACATACATACATGATTCTAGAAAGTAGGTAATTCGACATTTTCCTATTGTGTGATAGAAGCTTGGTGCCATAGTCCACAGAGCGGGTCGGGAATTGAGAACAATTTTGTTTTTATGTAACGGACTTTAAGATATAAAAGGTTGTTACCCTTTTTATCAGCAATTTTGTTTGGTGTCGTGAGTTTTTATTTTATTTGTGTTTTGCCACCCCCGTCGGACTCAACTTGTATCGGCCCCGATCCCTGCTGGTCCTGTCTGTCTAAGATCTAAACACAGCGTGGGTAGACAGACCGGAGATCGGTATAGTTGTATTATGGGCCACAACGTTTTGGCGCCATGTTTCGGTATCTGTCTATATTTCTGAGATGAGGTATTATGTACACTATTTACATTATTCGGACTATTGTCCTCATATTTGTCGCCATGTTTATCACAACGTTTCGGCCTTTCGGTATCTGTCTATATTTCTGAGATGAGGCACTATGTACATTCTTTACATTATTCGGACTATTGTCCTCATCTTTGTCGCCATGTTTATCACAACGTTTCGGCCGTTGTACGCTCCGGCCTAATTCAGTTGGTCGGAATGTCGAACTGAACCCTTTTTTTCGCTTACTGGGGTAGACTGTTCTAGTTCCACGTGCTATGTCTAATGGATGTCAGTTATCTCCTGGTAATTCCCCTCCGAAAGTTCTCCATTGCCTTAACCAGGTATTGAACTCACAACTCTTTGGGACCTGTCACTGTATCTAACTAAAGCCTTTATGCACTGTGCCATGTGTCCTTGTCCTTGTGTATGAATTTCTGGGTATTATATACCTAATGTCTTCAGCAATCATTTTTTTGCCAGTGCTCATATTCTAGTTCTATGTGCCATGTGTCCTTAAGGACACATGGCGAAATTGATAAAGGCGTTAGTTAGATCCAGGACCCAAAAAGTTGTGAGTTCAATACCTGGTTAAGGCAGTGGAGAACTTGGAGAGGTGAATTAACATGAGATAACTGATAACTGACATCCATTAGATATGTTACGTGGAACTAGAACAGTCTACCCCAGCTTGCGAAATAAAGTGTTCAGTTCGACGTTCCAACCACCTGAAGAAGGCCGGAGAGTATAACGGCCGAAACGTTGTAATAATTATGGCGACTAAGATGAGGACAATAGTCCGAATAATTTAAATAGTGTAGATAATACCTTATCTCAGAAATATAAACAAATATTTATTTATTTACTTCTATTTACATTGTTCGTTCTGCTGTCCTCATCATTACTGACATATTTACAACGTTTCGGCTATTGTACTGTAGCATCCCGCTACTACCTTTTGTACATTTCTGTGCAAAAAAGTGTATCAGAGAGCCTGCTCGGCTTAGTATATATTTTCAGGAGATATCAGCTTCTAATTGGTCAATGAACACACAAGTAGGCTTTGCAATCCACCCACGTACAAATACTTTTTCCAGCGCGTGACCAAGACCAGTTTCTCGCCAATTTTCTGCGATCCTGTCACGTGATTACATTATCTATAAATAGCAGACACGATTTTGCTCATTCTCTTTTACTCTTCCAAATTCCTGTGAAGATGTGATCTTAAGGATTCTCGTCTAGACCATGGGCGGTCAGAGGTTAAAAGCATATTCACGCATGCACGTACGTACGACTTTTTCAACGTAGATTACAAACATACAGAACATTTCCAAACATGCAACAGGAACTTTTCTCTTTGAAATATTCTAAAACTACAGTTTATTCAGTATTTCTCAGCTTTATAATTAATTCAACTTTTGTAAGACAAAAATATTCCCAGTCTAACAGACATAACTCCAACAGATCTTTAACTTCTACGCATGTTCATCAATATACACAAATAAATACAAATGACATGTTTTAAAACCATTTTGTTTCTTCTTGTATTTCATGCTTTGTGGTATTTTACGTTTAATATAAATTGTGTGGTCATGTTATTCATGCAGCCGTAAACAAACATCTACAATTATCTATTCTTATTACCATACCACTACATATGATAATCCCGACGTTTGACATTGGGCGAGAAAACAATTAGACCACTACAGTACTCACCAATGTTCTTCACTTGATATAAGTTGAAATTTCGAACCGAACTCTTTATTTAGTCCATTGGGGTAGACTATTCTCGTTCCATGTGCTATACCTCTTCCAGATATTTAAGTTTCAGTTAAAGTTGAAAGGTTTCTACTTTAGCTCAAGATATAAAAGCATTTTGGAATCAGGCCGAATCCATGAGCAAATCTAGTGTCACTGACAAAACTAACCTGGCCGTGCGTCTCGAAAAGGACCTCCAATCGGTTGTGAACTGGGGCAAGAATTGGCTGGTTAACTTCAACGCTTCTAAAACAAAATTGCTCTCTATTCATCACCACAGAGATCCTTCCCTGCCCTCCATTAGAATGTCTGACGCTCACCTTCTCGAGAGCACCACTCTGCGGCTGCTCGGTCTCACGTTGACGGCTGACCTGAGATGGAATAAATACATTGAGTCAATTGCTTCGTTCACCGCAAGAAAAGTTGGCTCCCTGTGCCGCGCCAGGAAATTTTTCTCCCCGGAATCGATCCTCCAGATCTACAAATCAACAATTCGCCCTTGCATGGAGTATTCCTGCCATACATGGTCTGGAGCCCCTTCTGTTTGCCTCGGGGTTCTTGATAGGCTCCAGAGGCGGATATGCAATGTAGTTGGCCCTGCTCTGGCATCTCGTCTACAGTCACTTTCTCACAGACGCGCCGTCGCCTCCCTCTGTCTGTTCTACAAATACTTTCATGGAAATTGCTCCGAGGAGCTGCATTCGCTGGTTCCCAGACGTCATGAGTTCAAGCGCCCTACGATGCTGGCATCCCGCTCTCACCCCTTCACTGTCGAAACTCCTAAATGTAGCCGTCTCTTCTACTCCAATAGCTTCATGCCTGTAGAACTCCCTTCCCTATTCCTGTTTCCCTGAGAGCTATAATCTCCAGCTATTCAAGTGTAATATCAATCGACATCTCCAGTTGCCTTGATCTATCCACTACCCTTCTCCTCATACTTTCTTCTATCACTCCTATCTGATCTTGCTCTAAATTTTCTGTAACCCCTTGCGTCCTAATAGCTCCCCGCCTTGCTTGGGGTGAAATGCTTAAAAAAAAAAAAATAAAAATAAAAATAAAATAAACACATTCCGAGTTGGATCCGGACTCGCAATCCTGAAATTTTTGATTTGTAAGTTTTCATTAAAGCGATTGTTTTCACCAATATTTTTATCTGATTTTTTTGGTACGATTTTTTTTTGGTACGATAACAATTTTTAAGCAAAGTCTTAAAAAACAGGAAAATTTCATTAGACACTAAGAAAAGAGTGCTGAACTGTTATGTCATATCGGTTCTACAATATATCAGAATAATGCTGCACAATCTCATCACGCATGGAGAAGAGACATGAGGCAACAGAAATGTGATTCTACAGAAGGATACTGAGACTACCGTGGACTGAATACGTGAGCAACAATGAAGCTTTACAGAAAAAAATGAAAACAAACGAGAAACTTACACGTAGGATCAGAAAGAGACAGCTGAAATTTCTAGCGCACATAAAAAGGACAGAGGGCTTGGAAAAGTTGACACTCACAAGAACATATTGAAGGCAGGAGGGACAGAGGAAAACAGCGCATAACATACCTAGCGAGTTTGTGTAAATGGTTGGCAGCACAACAAAAAATACATTTTAATAAGGCTTATATTATACAGGAAGTTGTGGAGCGCTATGGCCGCCCACGTCCTAAAGAGACACGGCACAGGAAAGAAGACTGTCTTCGAGATTTAGTTGACAGGAATTATATATAAAAAAAAATCTACAGACGGATCTTAAACTTTAAGTTCATAAAGAAATCCGGAAAACTTGAGTTATCTCAAATGAATTTTTCAAGTGCTTAATGAAGGCAAGACGGACAAAGAAAATCAGCGCATAACATACCTAGCGAGCTTGTTTAAATGGTTGTCAGCACAGGCGATATTGCCAACAGATACATTTTAATAAGGCTTATATTGTACAGGAAGTTGTACAATATAGTAACTCAACACCACAAGTTGTTCACCACTGCAGGCGGCTAGGTATTGAACGCACAATTATGGATGCATGTCCCATTGGATTGCTTCCACCAACGCTTTTATCCAATGGGCCATGCATCCATAATGCAATTAATGTAAATATTTACGATGACACATCTCAGAAATATAGACATATATTTATTTATATATTTTGATTATTTGTATTCTGAGTAAAGTCCGCATTTGTTTTTATTATTATTTCAAAATTTCGGCCGTTGTGCCTCTGGCCTTCTTTAGTTGTCTGTCCATACGGGCAAGTATTTATTTTTCATCGCCATCTCCTATAATGTCAAATTAACCGTTTTATTTCAATAGTGAATTATAATCAAACTTTCGAAATATTTGCGCAGAATAATCCTGAACACACACACACACACACAAACACACACACAGACACACATATATATATATACATACATACATATATATATATATATATATATATATATATATATGTATATCAGGAACTTGCCGTCTGGGTAAACAAGGTAGGCGGGGACTACCCTGAATAAAATAGAATAGTAGCTACATTTTCCTTCTGTACATAAATTCAACACAAAAATATATTATGCTTTATTTTCCATAATTTTGCTACGCGGGTTTCCGGTCTCGGGACCTTCATCAGGCAAAGGTATTATTTAGAGGAATTAATTTTTCTTATGTTTTTTGATGTTAAATATTCTCAATATTAGACATTCTCTTTTTTGTGTGTTGTGAGACCGGAAACACGTGTAGCAAAATTATGGAAAATAAAGTATAATATATTTTTTTAAAAATCCACATAAAAACCAAACACGTTTGCGGTTCTTCTCTTCATTTTATTATACACACTTTTCTCTCGTTGGAACTACTATAACATCTTCCCTATATATATATATATATATATATATATATATATATATATATATATATATATATATGTATGTATATATATATATAGAGAGAGAGAGAGAGAAAGAGAGAGAGAGATAAAGATTGATTGATAGATATATACATATATAAATAAATAAATATATATATATATGTGTAGATATAGATATGGATATATAGAGGCATAGAGAGGGAAAGTGAAGGTAAGCGAAGGAAGAGAGACGGGAAATATGGGACATTGAGTTTAATCATTTTTTAAGTAGTAGATAGATAGATAAAAGAACGGAATGATTATATATATATATATATATATATATATATATATATATATATATATATATATATACATGTGTGTGTGTAGAGATAGATAGATATAGATGTAAATTATTTCGAAATTTATTCTATTATTATATAGAATAATGACAGAATATATTGCAATATAAGATTCTTACATATACACACACACAAGTGCTTTTAATGTGTGGGTTTGCTTTAATGAGTTTTAGGCAGGAGATAGATAGATAGACAGACAGACAGATAGATAGATAGATAGATAGATAGATAGGAATTGTAATATACTTCAAAATGTTTTAATGTACTTCGAAATATACCTACATGATTTAATTATATGAATCTCGACCCAATATAATACAAAAGAAAAATCTTCCATATCACACACACACACACACACACACACACACACACACACACACACACACACACACGCGCGCGCACATACACACACAAAAAAACACAAACACTAAAACACACACACAAAAACACACAAAAACACACACAAAAAACACAAACACAAAAACACACACACAAAAACACACACACACACAAACACAAAAACACACACATAAAAACACAAAAACACACAGAAACACACACACACACATGTATGTCTGGTTGAACTCAATGTATATACAAATAAGCGTTTCTGTTTCTGTGTGAATGAGGCACTTATTTACATAGGAATACGCGCGTGCGTGATTGGATATCGTGAGAAAATATCTACCATTCATGCGATCGCCAATCCAAACTTTCATCTTTGCCTCTCAAAGGCGCACGTGGTTTGACAAATTTCCTTTCCCTTTGATCGTGGATGCAAAAAAAGATGTAACATGTTTGTCACACTTTTAATATTAGCCTCTGTGCGACACGTTATCATTGTGTCGCTTATTTCCAGGTATATATGCAAAAATACATTGAAATGATTTCAAAAAGCAAGATATACGCCTTCGACCCATCGGGACAGAAAACGTTTTCCAATTTTCTTTCCTTTTTTTCTATTTTTTTTTTTTACAAGTTTCAACACACGCAGGCGAACAGAGTGTGAGAATGTTGAATTGTTATATGAGGAATAAAGGGGAGCTAAAAACATCTTCCGACAACACACACACACACACACACACACACACACACACACACACACACACACACACACACACACATATATATATATATATATATATATATATAATCGTAATATCGCACATATAGTAGTGGTGTTAATAAAACAGTGCTCCATGTAATACAACAGAGCTATATAAATAAATATACATATTATCCCACACCGATAATACGACTCTGAGTTTCATGCGCAACGCAAACTTCAGATGTTGAAGCGGTGTGAGATAATATATATATATATATATATATATATATATATATATATATATATATATATTATATATATATATTATAAGTATCCCATCCTATATAGTGTATTATTTCCCGGAACGGACTTGTCAACACTAAAGAGTTAGATAAAAAATGTTATTCTTTGGTGTTGACAAACCTGTTTCGGACGAAATGGCCATATATCATATGGGGTACTGAATTTTATCTACTTGTAATTCATATATGCTCTATAATAAGTACATTGAGGTCTCTTCTGTGGATCAGTTTTAATATTTTATATTACGAGTATTCACTTGGAGTACTTACCACCGACTTTTACCTATATATATATGCATATATATGTAGAACATACAAAATGTTTAAAAGTGAGACAAGAGGAACAATTATACTTAGCCTATACGACTAAGTATAGTTTTTCCTCCTGTCTTTTTAATCATGTATATATATATATATATATATATATATATATATATATATATATATATATATATATGTGTGTGTGTGTGTGTGTGTGTGTGTGACAGAATAAATAACAAAGAAGAAACGCTTAAAATCAAAGTTGTTTTCTTATTAATAATGCTTCACCGAAGAATTAAACAAAGTTGAAAATGAATTTCTGCTAATTTTTACTATTTTCTTTTATTTTTAAAATTTATTTTGGATTTTTTTGTTTTTGTTTTCGCCTCCATATTACATTCTCTGATGAATTTTGAATAAAAGCCAAACATGTTATATTTATAGACGTTTCTTATTTGTTTCAAACTCGTCAAAATAATCAAATAACAATTAAACAAGAAATATATATAAATAAATGAGCCGACACTAAGTAAATAATAAACTAATTAACAAATTACGAATGCACACACAAAAACAAACAAACAAATAATAATAATAATAATAATAATAATAATAATAATCAAATCATTAATGAATAAATAAAAATTACACTTAGTAATCAATAATAAATAATAGGTTGAAAATTGACAATTATTGCTACATGAGAACTTTTAGTATAATCAGAAATATAACTGTTAAATCAAAGCCAATAAACGCTAGGACAATACGACAGACCTTTGTAACCATAATGCACCATTAGCCAGCATATATAAATAGTCGAGCCAATACACAACATACATGACCTGAATATTGCATCCCATCAGGAAACAGAAAGTTGGCACTCGGTGTTGACCAGAGCGTCTACTTATATATTTACATACGCTCTATCGCTGATGTGTTTCTTTAACTCATAAATATACCATACCTGAAAACGATATATATATATATATATATATATATATATATATATATATATATATATATATATAATTAAATAAATTAGACATAATGTCTGCTTATTTTTAGCATAATCCGTTCATAATCACGGATAACCTTCCGTGTATTAGCATCAAATGATGAAAGGAATGCGTCATAATTGTGAAAATCGCTTTTATTTCCCAAGTACTTTCCATCTCTTTCTGAAATCATCTTCAGAGGTGCAAGTAGTAAGACGAAATCGTGTTGCTATTCATTACGGATTTTTTCCCCTTTTGCTTTTAAATGCGATTGTTGACATTCATGCTTAGCGTTCATTACTTAGGAAATAAAAGCAATTTTCAGTTATAGCGCACCCCTTGCACCATTTGATGGTAATACACGGAAGGTTATCCTTGAATATGAACAGGTTATGCTAAAAATAAGCAGACATAATGTCTGTAATTTATATAATCGAATTTGCTGCCTAACACACACACACACACACACACACACGCGCGCGCACACACACACACACACACACATATATATATATATATATATATATATATATATATATATATGTTGCCTTGATAAAGCCCCTTCAGTGGAAGAAACGCTAAGATAAGTTATCCTTTTGTCTTGATTCCTATTGTGATTTTACAGATATAATTTATCTGAAATTTTTACATCTATCTATCTATCTATCTATCTATCTATCTATATCTGTGTTTGTAAGTTTCGTTAAAACCGGCTGAAATGGTGTGGTGGATGAATTTTTTTATATCATTTCTCATCTGTTCGTATAATTTTTTCTTTCGGGAAATAAATTATCAAAAATGTTCGAATATTTTCCAAGAACTTTTGATTATACTTTTAGCCATTATCAAAGATGAATTTTATTTTTAACATTGACTGAATCTATGCATTGTTTCATGTATGTATCTAGAGATATAGGAATATTTTATTTTCCGAACGTGATCAGCATATTGTGACCGTTTTCATAGTTGATATTAGTGTTGGCATTTTTCCCCCTAGATACATACATAAAACAATGCATTCAGTTAAAAGCAAAGTAGAATTCATCCTTGATAATGGCTAAAAAATAGCCGAAAGCTCTTGGAAAATATTCCGATAATTTTTATATAATTTATGTCCCAAAAAGAGAAAAAAAATACACGATCACATTAGAAATTATGTAAAAACTCAATCACCACACCTTGTCAAAGTTCAGATTTTAAAATTTTTAAATTGCTTTAATACTCTAGATTATTCAAGCGGGATATTCTAGAATTTTTCAATAATGTTATCAGTAGGTATTTTCAGCCTAAAAAATACAAACAGAACATTCTGTAATTGATATTTTTTGCAAGTAGGTTTTCACCATGGCAAGAAGTAAAGAATTGACTAATTCGCAAAAAGAATTGATTGTTAAGCTCTGGAAAGGAGATAAAAGTTGCAGGAAAATCTCAGACAACTTGAATATTCCATTTACTATCATTATTTCATTTACTGCAAAGTAAAAAACTCAAAACTTTTGAAAACCAAAAAATAACAGGTGCTCCATGAAAGATTTCCATAGTTTCGAAGAAATTAATGCGTCAAATTAAACAAAATCCAATGGTTACTCATCAAGAGTTGCAGGAGGATGATTTGCTTTCATCAGGAATCTGTGTCACTAAACGCACAATAAGCAATGAAATTTATAGGAACACTCTAAAGTCACTCTACCCTAGGAAAACTCCACTTCTATTGAAAAGATACAGAGATGCCATGTTGAAATTTGTTTGTGAACTTAAGGATAAGGAAAAATCATATTGGGAAAGAGTGTTATGGACAGATGAAACCAAAATTGAGTTTTTTTGGATGTAATTCTAGAAATCATGTATGGAGGAAAGATGGTGATGGCCTTCAAACAAAAGAATACAGCTCCAAAAGTGAAACTTGATGGTGGTAGCATCATAGTTGGAGAATGTTTTTCTGGTACTGGCAACATATCCGTAATAGATGGTAGAATGAATGCTACAGCATATCAAAATATTTTGGAAGCAAATTTACAGATTTTGGTTGAAAATCTTGAACTTCCTCCTGATTGGATCTTTCAACAAGATAATGATACTAAGCACACTGCAAAATCTATGAAGAAATGGCTTGCTGAAAATAATGTATCCTGAAATGGCTAAGTCAGTCACTAGGTTTAAACCCAATCGAGAATCAATGGCGTTATTCGAAAATTCAAATCCAATCAAGAGCTCTAACATCCCGGATCTGAAGACCATATGTGAAAAAGAATGGAACAAAATAGCAACTAAAATTTGCAAATTATTGAGAACTACAAGTAGAAGTTGGTTACTTCTACAAAGTGAATAATGTGTATTCTACAAAGTGAATAATGTGTATTCTACAAAGTGAATAATGTGTATTCTACAAAGTGAATAATGTGTATTCTACAAAGTATTAAATAAAGATTATGTATTTTTGTATTGTGCGAAACCCTTTTTTTACCCATTAAAATGGATAAATGGGATTTATTTCTATTAAATCATTTTTTTCTATTTTCTCTACATATTCTGATATTATGCATCTGTGTACAGTTAATTATATGAAAAGTATGCTTATTCATTAGTTGGAAACACAATAAATTAAAAATGTATATCCTTTGCATTATTTACATTATTCGGACCATTATCCTCATTTTCATTGCCATATTCATAACGATTCGGCCGTTTTACGCCTTGGGCTTCTTCAGGTGATTGGAATTTCGAACTGAACCCTATATTTCGTCCACCGGAGTTGATTGTTCTAGTTCCACGTACCATGTCTCTTCTGGATGTCTCACTTATTTAGCTTTAACTCAACTCTTCATGTTTTGGTTCACCACTGCTGTGGCCTGGTATTGAACTCTTTGGGTCTAGTCTCTGGATATAACCAACGTCTTTATCCACGAGGCCGAAACGTTGTGAATATGGCAATGAAGATGAGGATAACAGTCCGAATAATGTAAATAATGCAAGTAATCATAATCCCTCATCTCAGAGTTTCTTTTGAAAAAAACTTGAATATTCCCCTATCGGTATAATATATGTTATACTTATATTCACCCAATACACGACTCAAGAACCACTCAAGAGACTTGCGGAATGAGGTTTCTGATTGGAGCGTACGAAGTGGATTGATTCATTGAATTGTATTTTACGGTTTATCAAACGTTTTTTTTCTAGTTATTTAAAGTTGAAATATATTTTACTATTTAACCCATAGTTTGGGGGGATAGATTCATACTTTCCCAAGGGTATTTGCGTGTAAGTGTGAATGTAACGAACGTGAGTAGAATTCGAACACGCAGCTCAGATTTCTCATTCCGAGTCGGTAAGAAGATCAAGTAGGAAGTGAAGATTATGAGGCTATGTAGAATAGATAACAATTTACCCAGGACTTGAAGGGATTAATATTGCAGTGTTCGGAGAAGCGTCCATGTCACAGATTGTTTCATAATATAAGGGTTCTCCCCAAGATGCTTTCTGAGGGAATCATGCAATGGAACACGGAGGAAACGAGAGTGGTTCAGCTCTGGGGACGTAGCAAAAACCAGACATCTTTGCAAAGGTCTTAAATGGTGGTATTGAAAAATGTACACGGTTGTCCGAAAATCATGTCATCCCTACATAATATAATTTTCTATTTTAGATGGCTGACACGAGCTCCTACAGTTTGGAGAGGAGGCTGCTTGCAAGTGAATGAACATTCTGGCAAGAGTATGGAGAATGTGCGACATGATTTCATTAATATTTTTTTTTATTGTTCTCATTACATTTGGTAGGGGTGAGAAGACCTTCGGTCCGTTCTATAGTCCCTCAGGGCATTTTCCATGAAATTAGTTATAAACTTGCAAAATTGCGCCTCTTGGTAAGAATTTTCAGAGTGGAAAATAAGATACCTCCCATCAAAACCGTGTAAATGATTTTCATCTTTTATGTACAAGTTAACGTCTCTTAATTAGTACAGATATATTATCAATGGCATGAAATACAAGTTTCTCGACCTCTTTGATAGAAAACCTTGGTTAGTGCGTGGGATTTTGTACTCAAGTTATATATGAAGTCCTGTGAATAACAAAACAATAGCCGTGCCTTAGCGTCTATTTTAATATGAGAATATTACAGGAAGCAATCAGCAGGTTTTGATAAGTACCCTAACCGAGGCTATTGTTTAGATGTCATATATGTACGGAGTTGTCAAAGTGTGGAACTTTTACGCAAGACACAATTACACTGATTCAAAATTCTAATAACTTTATTCAAATCATAAGTTCATTTATTCATCACGAAAGTAATAGTATTCAAAAAGTATGTCCTTTTATTCAATGTATAAGCATTTTTATCCCAAGTAAAGTAACTTTATTCAATTTATTTATCATTCAAAATATAAGTTACTGTATTTGTCAGGAAGGTGAATCCCTGATGTTATCGAGCTGAAGGACTCTATCCAGCATGTGGCACCTTTGGAAAGTACCTGAAAACCATATGACGGGTTGACCCAAGCCTTGTGAGTGAAATTGGGTACTCGAAACCATTGGTGAGCTGTTGTTAGTTGTGCTAGCATGAAGTCACAAGTCATCGTGACCGAGGGTTTGTGCGCGCCGGCCTTGTTCAGACTGTTGATCTCGCTAGATATCGCGCTCTCTCCTAGGAACTGTAACTAAGGTCCGCTCAGCATAGTTGCAACATCATCCCATCTGTGGGTGTTAAACAAACACAGATGTGTCTGTGCCGGCGTCTGCAATCGGGATTAGTTAATGGACTTCCATTTTCGGATACGAGTGGCTGCACCATTTTTTTTTTAGATACACATGTACTGAATAACGTTACATATCATTTTGAAAAAAAGTACATTTGAAATAAAGGCACATATATTTAATTAATAGCTCGTGACATCTATCAGATAGATGGAATTTAAATTATTATTATTGCATTATTCCAGAATTTTAATACATCAGTAGATAGCTGTTAATGTCAATAACTGAGCACAAATAGTTATTAATAAAAAAATAGTAATTAATATATAATATTATCCATAAGTACATGTGCAAGAATGTCGTTTTTTCTAAAAGTTAAAAAATAACAATAAATACATAAAAAATGCGTACATTGTCGAAAATTTCTATTTTCACAATATAGATATTTGTGCTATTTTATAATGCTTAATAATACTGAATATTTTTTTCTTTTTAAACATTAAAGTATATTTAATCACAACCCCCTCTGTAAACGTCAATATTTTCATGAATGAGGATCTAGGGCAATTCTTCTTTTCTTTGTTTTTATCAATATAACGGTTTCACCTTATTTACATTATTCGGACTATTGTCCTCATCTTTGTCGCCATATTTATTACAACGTTTCGGCCTTTCAGTATCTGTCTATATTTCTGAGATGAGGTATTATGTACACTATTTACATTATTCGGACTATTGTCTTCATCTTTGTCGCCACATTTATTACAACGTTATTTTTCTAAAAATTCCACATTGCAACCAAAAACTTTTGCGGTTTCTATCTTATTTTTAATATACACACTTTTCTCTCTTTCTGGAACGACTATAACTTCATCCCATTAAATATATATATATATATATATATATATATATATATATATATATATATATATATATATATATATTTCTGAGATGAGGTATTATGTACACTATTTACATTATTCAGACTATTGTCTTCATCTTTGTTGCCATATTTATCACAACGTTTCGGCCGTTGTACGCTCCGGCCCTCTTCAGGTGGTTTGAATGTCGAACTGAACCCTTTATTTTGCTCACTGGGGTAGATTGTTCTAGTTCCACGTGCCATGTCTGATGGATGTCACTTATCAGTTATCCCCTGTTAATTCCTCTCTCCAACTTCTCCACCGCCTTAACCAGGTATTGAACTCACGTTCTTTGGGCCTGTCACTGGACATAACTAACGCCTTTATCCACTGTTCCATGTGTATGAATTTCTGAGTATTATAAACCTAAACTCTTCAGCAACCACTAATAAGGACTGCCAGAGAAAAGCAATAATAACAACAAAAATTGCAATATGAGCTCTGGTAAAAACACGTATTGATAACAGCAGAAATTGCAATATGAGCACTGGTAAAAAATGTGTGCTAAAAACATTAGGTTTATAATACCCAGAAATTCATACATAGATATTCTCAAGTTCTCAATACCCAGAAATTCATACACAGATGTAATCAAATGGATTAAGGCGTCAGTTAGGACCCAAAGAGCGTGAGTTCAATTTCAGAGTAAGGATAGATTAGTTAATATATAATTGTATTTGTATTAATGTTCTATCTCATGAAATTGAGTACTTGATTTACAAAGACTGGTTGTCTTAGAAGCGCTATCTTCCGAAAATACCATGGCCGAGTGTGTCCTTTTTGCGAAATACAAGTTATATATATATATATATATATATATATATATATATATATATATGAGAGATGGAGAGATAGAGATAGATAGATAGATAGATAGATAGAGAGAGAGAGAGAGAGAGAGAGAGAGAGAGGTGGTTGGCATGATTCATGTAACCGTAGCACCAGGGAAGAAAGCTCGTCAAAGTAATTGCCATGAAAATATTTGTAGAAAAGACATTGAAAAGCCACGCCGAGTCGGTGAGAAAGTGACTGAAGTCGCGATGCCAAGTCAGGATCGATTCCATTGTAAATCCTTCTTTGGATTTTGTCAAGAACCTCGAGATGAAAAGCAGGAGCACCAGACCAGATATTGTTACAGTTTTTTGTGTATATATAATGTAACTGAGTTGGCTCAAATGACTTAACTCCCTTTGTAGTCCACCAGTAGAAGGTTAACCAATCAGATGTCGTAGAACATTCAATCCGTCGTGTATAAAGGCAGCCATTTTTGTTCACTCTACCCGAATGTCCAGCCCAGCTTGTCAGGCGAAGAGAACCAGAAGGACGAACTATGCTCTGCTACTTTTACCGAAATATCCACTGCTAACCTGAACAACGCTTCCCTACTATCTTCGAAATATTCACTGCTAACCTCTGGATTCTATACTCGAAGACGACCGTCATGATGAATAACAGATATGGCAACTGTATTCAATGCACGGACGAATGGTAGATTTGTAAATGTGCAAGATGGATTCTGACGATAAAAATTGCTTGATTATTTATAATATTCGGACTCATCTTTGTCGCCATATGCATTACAGCGTTTCGGGCGTTATACGCTCCGGCCTTCTTCAGGTGGTTGGAATGTCGAACTGAACCCTTTATTTCGCTCACTAGGGTAGACTGTTCTAGTTCCACGTGCCATGTTTAATGGATGTCAGTTATCAGTTATCTCCTATTAATTTCCCTCTGAAAGTTCTCCACTGCTTTAACCAGGTATTGAACTCGCACTCTTTGGGACCTATCACTGGATGTAACCAACGCCTTTATCCACATTGCCATGTGTCCTTGCTTGATTATTGTAAATGACGACTGAGTAACCATACAGAAGAGTATTTGTTCATATATGAAGAACCCTGCTTGGTTACCAAATTGCATGATGGGCACGATACTGGTTTTTGAGACATTCAAAACGAGTAGATATTTTCTGAACAGGTGTTGTAGAACTGAAGAGTTTCGTCAGAGCCGAGGAAAACTATGTTATAAGTTTTGGGGAAAAAATAACTATATGAGAATTTTTGCTCCATCTTTCATATTGGAATTTGTTATCAAAATATTCTAATATATTTCCTCTTCTCTGCAAGCCGATTCCAATAATGTTGTTTTTTTCCATAATCAAATGCTGAAATAATATAATAATAGTAAATAAAATCGTCAAAAAGACCGCTGGATAGATTCGTAACCACCTGGATGGGCTGCGGTATTGTCTTCCGGTCGTACCATGTTTTGTGGAAGCATTTTTTCTCTTGATCATATTCATTTACTTCGTATGCAGATGAAGACAGCGTTGTGTTGGCTGCTACAGGCAATGTAGCTGACACAACTATAAGAGATTCATCTGTTATTACTTGGCGCAGAGCTCGATTCATTTTACCTTTCTAAGGACGGAAAATGAAATTTGGCGAATCTGTCTGTAAGGGAACGTGAAGTATGTATATACACCTAGCTTAGATGTGGTACAAGGCCGGAAGTATGGGGCACCCAGTGAGTATCGGACTCAGTATTGAGTCGGAACTGATTTAGCAACACAAACTTGCAAACCATTACACCACGTCGCGTTTAACAAATGATTTTCTAAGCGTAGATTATACGTGGCACAAGGTTGGAAGTACGGGGAACCGAGTTAGGCTTAAACTGACTATTCAGTCGTAACTGCTAACTATTGCACTACATCGAAGTGCCCATCTATCTATCTATCTATCTATCTATCTATCTATCTATCTATCTATAAATGGCAATAGGAAAACTGTAATAGTTGCCGACGCGTTTCGTCCAATGTGGACTTTCTCAAGGCAAAAAACAAAATGAATTTATTTAAACAAAATAACTAATAATAACAAAAACAAAACGTCCCCAGTAGCTGGAAGAATCTAGAGAACGCTATTTTCTTTCAGTTACTAAGGACATTCATCTTTGTTGCCATATTTATCACAACGTTTCGGCCTTTGTACGCTCTGGCCTTCTTCAGGTGGTTGGATTGTCGAACTGAACCCTTTATTTCACTCACTGGAGTAGACTGTTCTAGTTACACGTGCCATATCTAATGAATGTCAGTTGTCAGTTGTCTCATGTTAATTCCCCTTTCCAATTTCTCTACTGCCTTAACCAGGTATTGACCTAACAACTCTTTGGTTCCTGTCACTGGTCTAACCAACGTCTTTATCCATTGTGCCATGTGTCAGTTTTAATATTTGATATTACTAGGAACCACTTGCATTATATGCTAACGGATTTAATATATATATATATATATATATATATATATACACACACACACATATATATATATATATATATATATATATGTGTGTGTGTGTGTGTATATATATATATATATATATATATATATATATATATATATATATATATATTGAACAATAAAAATATCAAAAAATTAAAATCTTGTGACACACTGGGTTTGTAGATTAATTTTCTTTCGTTTTTTTTTTATTATTTCATTTAGATTCCTCGACTAGTTTCGGCCAAAATGGCCATCATCAGGAGAAGAAATATTTCTGCTTGCTGTTAGCAGTGAACTACAGAAATGAATGTCTTGATGGAGAAAATGATCTTTTGCCTGTAGTTTTCATTTATTTTTATTTTTTTATCTTTTTAACATGAATCTTTTAACATTCCTTGTGTTGGTCAAACAGTCTCTTTTAACTTGTTATTTGTGATAAGAGCTGGATGGATCCATGCTGTTTTGAATTCCCTTGGTCAGTTTGACAGTTTTATTGGTTCCTGGAGAGGGGACGTGTCTCTGTTAAGTGTGTGTGTGTGTGTGTGGTATTTGGTTCTTAGGGAAGGAGTGAGTATAATATGTGTATTGCTGTGGGTGGGTGTTATCATTTAGCTCATTAGGGAGTGAGTGAGAATGATGTGTGTAAGCATGTCTGTCGTGTGTGTGTGTGAGAAATATGGGTTGGTTTTGATTTGTAGTGTTATATATTAGTACTATCTATATTGTTAAATTTATGGTTTAGCCCGGCTGGATAGTGTGTTTTTAAACGTTGTATCCACTTATTTTCATGGAACTCTAAAATCTTTCTAATGTTATCTGCTCTGAATTTTTCTATTCTCTCAATTATAGTGAATTTGGCATGGGTTTTGAAATCGTGTTTTTCTAGGCGGAAATGTTGTTCTACAGGTAATCATTTTTCATATATATATATAAATATATATATATATATATATATATTAAATTAAATTTACAGTGAGCAGTGACCGACTGTAACTGTCAGTTTCATACGTTTTTCACACAATCATCCGGCAGTTGTTAATTGTGGTGTGTGAAAATGGAAACTTTAAGTAGGCACCTAAGTCAACACCCGGGGGCAATAATCTGTTTTATGCGTGAATATTCAGGCCATGTCTGCTGTGTGATGCCTCAAAGATTTATATATTCTGGTAATTTTGCATTATGGGTAACCAGTTTTATTGTATTATGTCAGTTACATGTCAAATTATTCTAGAGCGTATTGAGTAGGAATAGTTGTGGATTAGAATGCAGTTAATTGTAGCTCTTGCATAGAGTTGTTTGCTAAATTGATTTCTTCCTTATGTTTGCTGATTATTTTTATAAAGTTACGAGTAAAATGAAATAGGCAAAACAGACTAACTGAAATAATACTCAAACAACAAAAAGAGCTATGAATATTTTGGAAAATTATAACTTTAGAGTCCGTATCCTCATATATATATATATATATATATATATATATATATATAAAGAGAAACCACGTCACACCTCTCTTACATCACAACACTTTGCCTACTTCACAACATTCTCTAGTTCTCCAAAATTCGTACACTGATGAGGACTTAAGTAAGTCGAAGGCTCTGTTTAGATTTCTTGTACTTTTTATCTGAAAAGAACTTCAGACGAATTCTGGTGGAATTTCCTCATAATCCGAGAAGGATTATTCGCAATGTCGAGAAAATTCTCATTAAAATTAATCGACAAAAATGTTTGTTGTTTTTATTAATATTTGCTGCCTAAATACACAGAATATATATATATATATATATATATATATATATATATATATATATATATATATATATATATATATATGTGCGTATTAGTGTGTAATGTGTGTGTGGTTATCAGTACATCGAAAACACCCAGGGCAACCACGTGTAAATGCATAATAATTTCCGAAAGCTCACGAAACGGTAACTGCCTAGATAAAAACGAAATACACCAAGCTACTGTAAGATGCAAAGGAAACATAAAATAAAAACATATAGGAAATACGGAATGCTCTGGGAATCAGAGAAGTCACTAATAAGAACATTTAAAATGCAAAATAAAACACCCTCAAAGAATAACATGGAATATAGGATAAGTAGCACTAGTTTACAGTAACCAATGCACCTATGTCTAAACAATAGTAATAGTCATTTTGCGAATGACATAACTAATTATGCATTAACCTAAGTTGATATTAATTTTTTCAAGGAGGCCTTCCTCGTAATGTGTCCCAGAAATGTTAACTGCTGCTTTCACATTTTTTTTTAGTTTCTGTTTACTTTTCTTTAAAACATCCTCGTTGTTCACATGTTCAGTCCATGATATTCTCACCATCTGTCTGTGGAACCATAGTTCTGTAATCTATCAGTCTCCTTTTTGCTTTCGAAGAAATTGTCTAGCATTCACTACTGTGAAGGAGGATAGATATGACGTAGCAGTATAGTATTCTTTGCTTTCTTTTTTTTCTAACAAATATTCCTAACTTTTAATGCTTTGCTGAGTTCCTGGAGGACATATTTTGCTATTTGCTTCTGTTTTCTGTGTCACACTTTCCTTCAAAACTATACACGTGAACTCTGTTCCTTAAGAAAAAAAAGAACCTTTCTTAGGACGGACATGAATTAATAGTTGATGTTTAAATCCTGATCAACTCTTTCCGCCATTTTCTTTTTTGTCGTACCAACAAAAATATAAATTAATCTCGTAAAATTCCGCGTAAGAGAAACCAGCATAACATAATCTTTTATGTAAATTCGTGTTTATTTAATAAAACAAATATGCCTTGCTGCTTTTGGAATTGAGTAATACTTTTATATGAAGCACTAATTCTGTTTACATAATTCTGTCCATTCGTTTACCTCATATGCATTATTATATTAAACAATGTCCTAACGGCTTTGGAAAAATTCCGCTTTATTTTCTTTTATTTTGTCCACTTTTACACGCGACTCGCGAAATCTACAGGAAATTTCATGTCATTGTAATTAACGCCGTTGCCAGATGAAACAAGATTTACTATTTTCACCGCAAGTAATGATTATTGCAGTTTTTTTTTTTAAGTCAGCGCCAGACATTCGACATTTAAAGACAAGAATAAAAAAAGATATTTAGGCCTTTTGCAAAAATAACGAATACGTGCCTTGTTTTGAGCTGAATAGTATGTGCTTCACTAGGGCTACATACAGTTTTGAATTGTCCTTCTTCTAGACCGGTTGCCATCCATGGCTATAGCACCCATTCAGTCGACCGTAATCGGGATCATCAAGTCAATGCCAACGATCCTTTGGTTAGCTGCATTGTATGTGCTTCGCCAGGGTTACATACAGTTTTGGATTCAGAGTTTTCCTTCTCCTAGACCGTTTGACATCCCAGTCTGTTAAGAAGTCGACCGTAATCGGGATCATCGAGTGAAAACATTACATACCAATTATTTGCGAATTTTGACTCAGGAGCTCAGGCAGAAGGGTTAAAATTGTTCAGGAACGCAGGGGTCAGAGTGTTAAAATTCTTCAGGAACGCAGGGCTCAAAGGGTTAGAATTGTTCAGGAACGTAGGGCTCAGAGTGTTAAAATTCTTCAGGAACGCAGGGCTCAAAGGGTTAGAATTGTTCAGGAACGCAGGGCTCCTTGGGTTAAAATTGTTCAGGAACGTAGGGCTCAGAGTATTAAAATTGTTCAGGAACGCAGGGCTCAAAAGGTTAAACTTGTTCAGGAATGCAGGGCTCAAAAGGTTAAACTTGTTCAGGAATGCAGGGCTCAAAGGGTTAAAAGAGTTCCGGAACGCAGAGCTCAAAGGGTCAAAATTGTTCAGGAACGTAGGGCTCAGAGTGTTAAAATTGTTCAGGAACGCAGGGCTCAAAGGGTTAGAATTGTTCAGGAACGCAGGGCTCAAAGGGTTAAAATTGTTCAGGAACGCAGAGCTCAAATGGTTAAAATTGATCAGGAACGCAGAGCTCAAAGGGTTAAAATTATTCAGGAACGCAGAGCTCAAAGGGTTAAAATTGTTCAGGAACGCAGAGCTCAAATGGTTAAAATTGTTCAGGTACGCAGGGCTCAAAGGGTTAAAATTGTTCAGGAACGCAGGGCTCAAAGGGTTAAAATTGTTCAGGAACGCAGGGCTCAGTGGGTTAAAATTGATCAGGAACGCAGAGCTCAAAGGGTTATGGTCTAATGAACGAAACAGTAATTGATGTTGACTTTTTCCTTTTATAATGGAATTATTATCTATATTACTTTAGTTTGAGATTAATTAATGCATTTATTTATTTTAAGTATCAGAAAGACTTAAATTTAACCGTTTCCTTTAAAATTTTTTTTAATTATGTCTATTGGCTTGGAAAAGGGGGCATTTCTTTTATGAAAGGAGTCATTTGAAAAAATCCCGAGGCGCATATTTAATATAAAAGCGAATTAAATTCGCATAAAAGAAGCAAAACTAATGAAAGGAAAAAGAAAAACAACGAATTTAGAAAAAGAATAAAAAGAAAATGTCAAACATAAAAAAGCAAAGAAACTAAAAATAAAACAAGAAACGATAAAAATAAAAAATAAAAAATATTCAAAAATAAAAAAAATTTAAAACAAAAAAGCCAAAAAAATAATATATATATATATATAAAAATCCAACAAAGAAAGTCGAAATGAAGACAGAGAGAAAATCGAAAACAGGACAACTGAATATTTCCAATGTATGGTGTCTCGAAATCGATAAATTCGATAAAGAAATAAAAGCAGAACGACAGAAATCAAGGAAAGTCCGATTTCCACGCACGTAGTTGCCTAATCAATTAGTAATCCGCATAATCGAATTAAGAAAAAGCTGTTTTCGCAATTGTAATAACGGGCACAATTGACGTTTGTTTTATGTGCAAAGAACACAATAATTTCGCAAATAGATTTGTAAAGCGTCTAAGAATTTGTTGTTCTTAAAATACAAAGGCGATTTGTGTGTGTGTGTGTGTGTGTGTGTTTTAAGAAGACGATCAACTGAAAAGTCCTCGGCTCGAACAATTAAAAAAAAACTAACCAAACGACATAACATCGGAGTTCTTTTTAGAAAACCTTCATGGTTAGGACGAAAGTTTTTTGTGAGAAAAATACATAATTTGAACAACCCTTTTGGCAACAATTTAAAATTCATAATATATATATATATATATATATATATATATATATATATATATATATATAAATTATAACATAAATATGTTATAAAATCACTACAAAAATAGCCATTTTGTTTCAACACCCCCGGTGTCTTATCAAGTGATGATGTTGTATGTAGAATAAATGGTTTTAAATGTTTCAAATTAATTAACGATCCTTCGCAAGGGGAAAACGTTGTTACAAAAGCTAGAATGACCAATCAAAACACATGTATACGAGAATTCAAAAAACTTGACAATGAAGTAAGGTTATAATAGCTATTAAAAGCTTTTAAAGTTGGGGTTAGAATTTATTCTAGCCAATAAGTATTAAATTATATGATAAAATTTGATACTAAAATTAAAAGTAAAAAATTACCAATTTTAAAATCTAAATTTAATCTCTATTAAGTTTAAAATTATAAAATTACTGAGGAGTAAAGAAAAAATACATATCTTATTCAATTTATTTTTTCATTGAAATTACGTTAGAATAGACGCTAATATCGGCTGGTCTTCCTGAAAAAAATGTTTACATTTTAATTCCAAGTGTGTGAGTGGGATGCCAACTTCTCGCGTAAAACAATACAAACACATTCAGATTATAATACAAGCACCCAGACATATTTAGATATATACACTCACAAAAAAGTGACAGGAAACATTTCCACGGCCCTTTATATAAAAAAAACCCGAACACATACATACATACGCAATTAAATGTGCATGCATTTTCTATACACATAGACACCGATAAATACATGTACACGCATCCGCATACATTGACCTAAAGTATCTGATACCACAACCAAGAAATATTCAAGACTGAAAGTGTTATTAAACGAATGCTAACCACTTATTAAAATATAACTTATACGGGCAAATATATATAGATAAAAATGGTCAAACAGAACAGAGAAACAAAGAATAGGGAAAGAAAGGACATTAAAACAGATATATATGTTTAAAAATAACGTTATCTAATATATAAAAAACGAAAATTCCAAACACACAAACATCTATAAAAATATATATTTTTATCATATGAGTCGATATACGCCTTATTATACATTAGGTGACAGAAAATAAGATAATAAGAACTACCCACAGATATAAGTATACAGTCACATATATATACATATATACACATACACACAAATATATGTCTACACATACCTACATATATATAAAATACGCATACAAATATGTATATATAAACATATAGAAGAAAGTATAAATATATCAAACCACACAGCGACGTAAAAAATAAACAAACCAAATATAAATGTATATACATACATGCACATATATACAAATACACATATACATACATATACACATACACATACATATACATACATATACATATATATACATATGTATGTATACATATGCGTATATAAACTAAACACACAAACATACATATATACCAACACATATACAAACACACGTATATACATTAAAAACCATACAAACGTAAATTCACCTATATAAACATATATACGCACATACACATTTATATATATATATATATATATATATATATATATATATATATATATATATATATATATATACACATACACATATATAATATATATATATATATACACACACACATATACCCATATATAATATATATATATATATATATATATATATATACACATAAAATAAGAATATATATACAGAAACCTACACATATTCTAACAACATTATCTTATTGACGATAACATATAGTAAAAGTTCATAATAATTTTTAAAAAAGTAACCACACACAGTTGTTGATTAAATTTATAAGCAATTAAAAATCTCTATCAAACAAAAGTAGATTTTAGTTAGTATCGATGATAGGTTCCAAGACACTAATATATACATACATATACATATACTAGGACATACGAATATACATCCACATATACAAATATATAATCATGTATAAATACCCGTATCGACACATCTACATATACACATATATAAGTAGACTTCCATCCACGCATATGAATACACACACACACACACACACACACACACACACACACACACACACACACACACACACACACACATATATATATATACATATATATACATATATACACATATAAATACAAATACATATACACACATATATATATATACATATACACATATACACACACTCATATATACATATATATACACACACACAAATACACATACATATACATGTATACACACAGACTTACACACGCAGCAGTAGACACAATACATACCTACACATACACACAAACAAGCTCACATACGATAGGTGTCAAAACACACATACACCCATACACACACACACATATATATATATAAATATATACATACATATACATACCTATAACAACAAGTACAGATATATACGTACATACACATAAATACACAGACATTCAATCATATACATACATAAACATACATACATATACATACATAAACATATATCTATATACACCCCCCATATACATGTATCCTAACATACGTACATAAACATATTCATACATACAGAAATATACGTAAGTATAAATACAGATACACAACACAACTGGACATATATATATATATATATATATATATATATATATATATATATACCAATATTTTTTAACCCTTCTTTATATATATATATATATATATATATATAATAAAAAAAATTACTAACATATATATATATACACACACACATACACATCCAGTAGTACAAACACACACACATACACACATATACAGACACGAATAACACTGTGTAGGTACACAATACACATTCATATCGTCAGGATGATCATCAGGTTATAAAAGTAATAATCTATTAAACTTACAGCGACATATCATTATCATTGAAAGTACACGACCCCTATAATAAGTTAAATTTATAACGGTGTTTACAATTAGCTGTTAGTTCATATCTTTGATTTAAGAGACCAGTCTTATTTTTAAATCTAATTATTTCAAATTTTTCGTTAAGACATAGGTAACACGGGGCACATAGGGAGTTACATGTCTGGGTTTTCTTAACCAATTTCCATTTAACCGTAGATGTTTTATTCTTTTCTTTTAGACTCCATAAATACTTGGATAATGAAGTCATGTACTTATAGTTACTGTTATTAAAAGATTACATATGCCACCGCCAATTTTCCTTGAATGGTTTCATGGTGCTACCAATGTAAAAAAAAATATATTTGGATTTTCTAGTGTTAAGATTGTACTAAGATAAACTACAGAACTAGTCATACAATTATTTTTTAATGGACAATTATTAGGATTCCTACAATTACATAAGTTGTTATTCGTGTCATTATACTTAGTATTGCTGCTTGCAACCTGGTGATTAATCAAGTTTTTTGAGTCCCTATACTTGTTAAATACTCTGTTGTTATGTTTTTAATTATTTTCTCTAGGTTATCTGCACAACTACAACTTAATTTAAGGGTATTAGGATTAAATATTTTACTAAGTGGGTTAGTTTCAGGGTTGTGGAAATGTTTCTTGATGAGGTTTAGAAATATACGTCCTAATTTAGTTTTAACCATTATATTGAAAGGGGGAGTGAACCAAATAATCTTTCTAGATCTTCTTTTCTTATTATGGTTGCAATTAACAGGGTTTTTTATATTGAATAGTGGTATCTTTGTATCCACTATTTTTGAGTGCAGAATTGTAAAAATCCCGATGTTTATTGAAAACATCTTTGTTAGAAGAGTTAGTGTTAATCCTAAATCCAATGGAAAAGGGTATGTGTTTGATAACTGAAGGGGGATGATTGGAATTTGGATGCACTTATATTGGGTTGGAATTAACCTTCACATATGGTTGGAAAGTGTTGCTAGCAAGGTCTAGGGTGACGTCTAGAAAATCTACTTGTTTAACATTAGTTGTAACTATTGTCCTAAGATCTAAATCATTAAATACCCTATGGATCATTTTCCTAATACGGTCTACCTTAATCTCAGTGGAGTTTTTAACCACTAATAAGCCATCACCTCTATACAATCCTACACTATCAGAATCTAGACAATCGAAGGCACTTAAATTGTACAAAAGAAATAATCCAACGAGGTCAGAAGCTTCAGAAGAATACAAAGAACCCATTGAAATGTCAAAATTATCGTTGCAAGACTTTTTGGTCCACAGTTCATCCTTGTTGATCAGAACAAAATTTATATATATATATATATATATATATATATGTATTTGAATATCTGTACTTGTTTGGTTTTGATATCTCTAATTCATTTTTAGCATTTTGGCTTATTTTTTTCTTTTACAGACAAGCATACATTCTGTTTGTTTACAAGATCTAGAAAGTGTTTTAACAGAAAACGTAAAATTCTTTCAGACAAGTAATATAGCTTTCGCTTCTCTAAGCAAACTGCTTATGTACTAAAGATGATTGCTGAAAGAGACTATCAAGCCTTAGATTAGAATGGTGAAGCTCGAGTTGTTGCTTTCGAGATCTCGAAAGCGTTTGACAGTGTCTGGCATATCGGTCTTTTTCATAAGTTGAAAGGCTATGATATTTCTGAACGAATATTTGAACTGATTCAATCTTTCTTATCAAATAACAAAATATAAGTTGTCCTGAACAACCACTCCTACAAACTCTTTCGTATTAATGCAGGCGTACTCCAGGACTCTATTTTGGCACCTACTTTGTTCTTAATTTTCGTCATTGACCATGCTTATATCATATCTCAACTTACTGGTGACCCAACTATTTACTCCTGTCTTGATAGTAAGCCTGATGACCTACAGGCTGTTGTTAACTGGGGCAAAGAATGGCTTGTTAATTATAACAGTTCCAAAACGAAACCTTTCTCTATCAATCACGAGAAAGAGCACTTCCTGCCTCCCATCAGGACGGCTGATACGAACATCCATGGGAGTTACACGTTGCGTCTTCTCGGGCTTACATTCTCGGCTAATATGATGTGGGAAGATTATATTGAATCCATCGCTAGGCCTACTGCTAGGAATGTTGGTTCAATGTGTCGTACTAGACAATTTTTCTCTCCTGAATTTATCTTACATATCTATAAGTCTACCATTCCTCCATACCTTTATTATTGCTGCCATATATATATATAAATATATATATATATATATATATATATATATATATATATATATATATATATATATATATATAACAGATATCTTCTTAAACAGTGGTTAGAAACAGCCGAGTGGTTAGAACGTTCGCATTCTGGCCATGTTCGAATCTCACCGTCGATAGCTGTGGCCGAGAGATTGAGCGTGCAGTTTTGTTCAAGTTGTTGATCACGCGCTCTTTCCCGTAAACTGGAACTGCTCAGTATAAACCACAGGTGGGCTATGTGGGTTTTCAATAAACACAAATGCGCCTCTGCAACAGGGATTGCCTAACGAATACGAGTCGCCAGCTATACTACTATACTTCTGAAACTAGACAAAGTATTAAGAGACAGGGCAATGTCGTCAGAGAAAATTGTGTTGAACTGCTGTTCTTAATCTTCTAATAGCAGTGAATTTCTTCAAAGATGCAGAGACGATATAAAGCAACAGAAAACGTGGTTCCACAGAACGATGAGGGGGGAATACTATGGACGGGATATATTAACAAGGAGGTGCTTTTAAGGGAAATGAGAAATAGATACATAAAGGAGCAGTTTACGCATACTGAGAAAAGAAGGTTTAGAAAATTTAACACTCACAGGATATAGTGAAACAAGAAGGGCAGAGTGATGGCGAGATTCGTTCGTATATTAGGTTAAATAATATATAAAACATACCAATATAAAACAACTAATTCAATTATTACTAATTATAAAACAACTAATTAAATTATTCAATTAAACATATCTGAAATAATCCTTGCAGCATAAATACACCTTATCACCTTATTTAATATATATATGTATATATATATATATATATATATATATAGGTGATAATATATATATATATATTATACATATATATATATATATATATATTAAATCAGGTGATAATATATATATATATATATATATATATATATATTAAATAAGGTGATAAGATATATATATATATACAGCCATCGCCAAAATTATGGAGCACCTATAAAAATTTGAGATAATAGTTTAAACCTACGTATTTCAAGGTTAAGAATCGTACAGTGAACAATTGAGAGCAAATGTAAATTATTTAACAGTATTTGTAGTATTTTTTTGCTTTAAAGCCTCTCTCAAGAGCTTTAGCTGAGTTTCGTACTAAATTCATTCCAATATTCAAAATGATTTATTGTCATACTAAAGGTTGTTTCGTAATTTTCGGGTAATATTTGATTCCTACCAGTGTATATTTATTTGAAAATGCCTCCAAAGAAGCAGCTTTCAGAGATTAAAAGGGCACAAATTGTTGCTTTATCTGGTGAAGGATATTCTCAGGTAGAAATTGCCAGGAAGATGGAATGTTCAAGGAAGGGGATTCAAACAACGATTAAAAGGTACAAGGGAACAAAGTCTTTCAAAAACAGAAAAGGACAAGGCCGTAAAAAGTCTACAACCGCCAGGGAAGACAAATCTTTGAAAAGAGCATCCCTTGCAGATAGGAGGAAAAGTTCTTCAGAGCTTGCTGCTGAACTTAAGGAGGATGCAAACAAAAACATATCAGCTCGAACAGTGAGAAGAAGGTTATTAGAAGTGGGATTAAAAGGATGCAAAGCCAAGAAGAAGGCCAACAAGAAAAAACGACTGGAATTTGCAAAAAACCATGAAAATTGGACACCTGATGATTGGGGCAAAATTGTTTGGTCTTACGAAAGTAACTTTGAGGTAAGTTAACAGCTTCTATTTCCTAAACTTTGGATGTAATAATTGAAATTTTTATGTGAATACACATCCATAACATTTATTCAAAAATTGTAACAAATTCTTTTTTTTTTTTCATCAGATTTTTGGCACCCCTGGAGCGGTTTATGTTCGCCGTAGGGAAGGAGAGGCATTTCATCCTGATTGTGTGGTTCCAACTGTAAAATTTGGAGGAGGAAGCGTAATGGTTTGGGGCTGCATGGCTTCTTCAGGCACTGGAATGTTGTACACATGTGAGGGCAGAATGAACTCTACAATTTATACTAACATGCTGGACCAGGTTTACCGAACCTCTTTGACTAAAATATTTAATAATAACATTCCAAGTGATGTAATCTTCCACCAAGACAATGCTCCATGCCATACGTCAAAAGTTTCAATCGGTTGGTTTGAGAAAAAAGGGATTACAGTGATGAAGTGGCGCCCTCAATCCCCAGACCTAAATCCCATTGAAACTTTGTGGTCCCATTTAGGGAAAAGAGTAAGAATGCACAAATGTTCATCAAAAAAAGAATTAGAGGCCAAACTTCATGAAGAGTGGCAGAAAATAGATCCTACCACCTGCAACAACTTAGTCAATAATCTGCAAAAACGAATAAAAGCTGTTATAAAGTCAAAAGGAGGACATACCAAATATTGATTGGTGTTATTAATGTTTACTCCACTATTCTTAACCTTTAAATATATAAGTTTGAATCATAATTTCGATTTTTCATTGGTGCTCCATAATTTTGGCCAAGGCTGTATATATATATATATATATATATATATATATATATATATATATATATATATATATATGTATTAAGTAATGTGATAATATATATATATATATATATATATATATTAAATAAGGTGATAAGGTATATATATATATATATATATATATATATATATATATATATATATATATAATAATAATAATATAAATATAAGTAATTATACTTGTCTGGAAAAAAAGTTAGGTGTTTTGTAAATGAACAAACCAATGCCCAAGGAAAAAATAAAGGACAAAAAGAAAGAACTAAGAACATGTACTTCCGGCGATAATAATCGTCTAGAATCTAAGTTCAGAGTCCCCCCAACCCCCCTCCAAAACGACTAAAGCAAAAGTAACTAAGTAAAGTGCTCAATACACTAAGTAGAGCAAATCTAACTATGACTCTAAAGAGCCAGGCAAACCTACCTAGGTTTCACCTACGTGGATCGTCAGGGTACGCATGCCAGCGTAGCCTCTCGATAGTTATATATATATATATATATGTGTGTGTGTGTGTGTGTGTGTGTGTTTGCGTGTGTGTTTGCGTGTGTGTGTGTGTGTCGGATGTCTCTAAAGTTTCTAAATCGGTGTGTCGGTGCGCACAAATGCGCCCTGAAAGTAGCCAGGTGTGCCCCAAGTCTACGTAAGAAGAAGGCAGGAGCATACAACCGTCAAAATTTCGTGAATATTGCAACAAAAATAAGAACAATACACTAACGTAAATAGTGTAAACAACTCATCTCAGAAATATAGACTAATCATTTTTCTTTTGCCTTCGTCAAGGGATTTAAATTAGTCATTATAGACCGCTCTAAAATAATAAAAAAGAATTCTTTATAAATCCTTTTAAATTAAAGCTGTACCGCAAATCTTTGGAATGTTATAGTTTCATATTTTCAAATTTCATAATTAATTTTTCTTTATCAAGATTTAAGGTGCGTCCTGAATTTTTTTACAAGAGCAGCCTCAAGGAAAACAAAGGGTGAGAAACATTGAACTAAAGTCGGAATATACAGGAAATGTCATTAACTATACAACTTTTTTTTTACCTCCGCACATGGTTTTGTTAAAATTAGAAAGAATTGACTTTTCTTTCTGAGGTATGCTAAAGGAGAAGGTGTGCTCAATGAAAATCACAGATGCAATATGTGTGAATGATCGTGTAAACAGCGAATGTCCTGAAATTGACGACACTAGAAAGTTATACATACATACATACAAAAATACACACACACACATACACACTCAAACACACATACATATGTTTGTGTGCGTGTCCAAGAAGAATTTGTATTACTACCACCCACAAAAGACAATGGTTAAACATAAGAAAACATAAGAAAATATGAATTCCTTTAAAAAATATGTGAAAATAACCATTTTTCGCCTAATGAAGAACACAAGACCCGAAACACAGAGTAGCAAAGTATGGAAAATAAAGTATATATATAAAAAAAATTATCAACATTCTAACAAAAAACCTCTTTTTTATATATATATATATATATATATATATATATATATATATATATATATGGTAATCCGTTGGTATAATCCAAGCGAGTCCTATTAACAGAATATAGAATTTGAAATATTAAATATTAAATGTTAAAACTGACTCACAAAGAGCTTAATAAATTTTATGACTTTTCTTAATAAATTTTCTAACACCAATACTTCACCTAGTATGGATACCCCATGCAACAGTAGAAACGGAGATCTCTGCCCAGTGTATGGTAAATGCAGGGCATCTAATGTAATTTACTAGGCAACAATTTACCTTAAAGAGAACAAGGAAAACAACTATGCCTATATTGGTATTTCCGCAGGAGAATGGAACCAGCGTTTATATATCCATCGGCTCTCATTTCCAACACCAAATTAAAGTGCCTAACTACACTTCCCCCAAAACTTTAGGAATTGAAGGAGAAAAAACAAAACCCTCAGATTGACTGGAAAATAATAGGGTTTGCCCACATTCCTAATAGCTTTAAAGGTAGGTGCAATCTATGCCTACAGGAGAAAATTAGAATCATTAAATTTGAAAATCAAAAGATACTCTTGAATCAAAGGAACGAATTAATGTCTAAATGCTGCCACCGCAGTAGATTTAAGCTTACCGAGACTTCTATCGAACCAGCATGAACTACCTTCAGTGGGCATTCACCTGGAAATCTCTGCTCCTCCCCAGTCCTGAATGAACTTGAATGAACTGTTATCCCTTAACAAGTAATTGAACTACTATCAATTATCTATCACACAGCACACACAACTTCTTCTGTCTTTATATACCCTTATTATTTCCAATCTGCTCCCTCCCATATAAATACCCCTCCTTTATCACTAATTTACTATTTATTCTTAATATCTATCAATAATATCCCCATTAAATTTTCCTTTTCTGTTTCTTTCGTTTGTCCTAAAATTGTTTATAGACCTTTTCTTTTTCTCATTTTAAGTCTCTCTATTGAATTATCCTTGATTATCCAATACATATAGGCATTAAATTTGCACTAAAATGGATTATGATATAATAATAAACAGATTATCTTTAAGTTTATTAAATATGTAATAAAATATATTTATGAAGTTTATATGAGTTCTTAAATTTGGATGTATATGCGTATATATATGTGTATGTGTATGTATATGTGCGTATGTGTATGTATGCGTGTGGTTATATATATATATATATATATATATATATATATATATGTTATTCGTAATGACGGTCGTCTTCGAGTATAGAATCAGAGGTTAGCAGTGAATATTTCGAAGACAGTAGAAAAGCGTTGTTCAGGTTAGCAGTGGATATTTTGGTACAAGTAGCAGAGCATAGTTCGTCCTTCTGTTTCTCTTCGCCTGACAAGCTAGAACTGGACATTCGGGTAGGGTGAACAAAAATGGCCGCCTTTATACACGACGGATTGAATGTTCTACGTCTTCTGATTGATTAACCTTCTATTGGTGGACTATAAAGTGAGTCAAGTCATTTGAGCTAACTCACTAGTTACATATCTACACAAAAACTATAACAATATATATATATATATATATATATATATATATATATATATAATTCTTATATCCAAAATATATTTATTAGGGACCATTCAGTATATCCAATATTGAGTAATCAAATTTTGGTATTATCATATGGTACCTACGTTAATATATGAATTTGCTAAATAGTGCTAAAGGGTAACTTACCGATACATATTAGATTACAGGATTGAAGAAGTGACTTTGGAAAACATATCTAAGGGAAATAACTAATGGTTATACATTCTTACTTAACAATAACTTTTATTTCATTTTTATTTTATAATTGTGTTTAATTGCGTTTGATTTAAGGCTCATTTGAAAAAGTTTTAAAGGTTTTATCTAATTTAACTTAACTTCTTTTATTACCTTTTGAAAATATTTTATCCTAACCTTATATGTATATATATATGTAGATACATGTTCGCTAGTATATGTATGTATGTGCATGTATGTAGGTATCGATGCGTATGTACGTATAGATAGCTGTACGGGTAGAGATGTTCTTAACGTGTACGGACACATATGTGTACGCATGTATATCAAAATTCCCTCCAAATCTTTGAAACGCTTCCCTTAATTTTTGGGTTCTGACATATGGAAGAATTTAATACACCAATAATTCTGAATTATCTCCCTTTCATCTCACGAAGGTTATCTCTTGATATTTTATATAAATAAGGTTTTTCATTTTTTTCATTAATTTCAGTGGATTTCCGCTGGGTCAAACTTTAGCCATGTGACCATTAAGATGTAGGTCAGCTCATCGGGTTCCCCTCCTCTCTCCTTTCCCACTCCTACCTCCATAATATAATACTCCACATTACTTCCTGTAACTATGCTTTCTCCTCTCATCTCTTACATTCTGTCTCCCCTGACACTCTGTCTCCCCTTTCCCAACTACCCGGTCTCCTTCTACAAACTGACACCATAAACAGTTTGAAAAAATCCTGGGTATTTTAAATTTAAACTTCGTAGGTGAAAATAGTCATTAACTAATGGTATCTTAATTCCAATTATAAGATATATATATATATATATATATATATATATATATATATATATATATATACATGAATTATTCACACAAAACTAATGCAAAGGTTAATGATTTAAATGGCGAGACATCCATCTCGCAAACAATTCAAATGGTACAAAAAAACCTTCAGATCCGTTATGAATGAATTGATCCTTGTTTATATAAATTTCTGCCGTATTAGTTGTTATTTTTACTACAAGCTTTCGTCTGTTCCTACAGACATCTTCAGGTATATAATAGATGTTGTTCTTGTTTTTTTCTCTTAGTAATATATATAAAGAAATGGACGAAGTCCGACAATTATTTTAATATATTTATTGTTAACACGTTGTTGTTTTTTTTTTATAGATAAGCCGGTAAATGTTGTTAATACTGTTTATTACAAACAGAACATTTACTTAAATATTTACTTAAGAATTTATTTCAATATTTGTATATAAAAATAGCGTATAAACAATAACTATAATTGTCAGGCACAGTCCATTTCATAATATATGACGTCATCTGTCTATGCTATGATACACTTCGAGCAGATATGAGCATTCTGAAAAAAAGTCATAGGAAATTTGTAGTCTAAAAGCAGTAATTCGACTTTGATAACCAGACGCTTTCTCTGTAGCTAAATGGTATAGTACGTCAGGCTATATGACGGCTCCGTACAGGCTACAGGTTTGATTCCTGTCGAAGGACATATTTTCTATGAAATTTCTCGGACATTCAGGCCGATAAATGTTGTTAATACTGTTTATTATAAACAGAGTATTTACTTGCATATATAAAAAATAACGTATATATATATATATACATATATATATATATATAAATATAAATGATAAAATATAGTTTTAAGGTATGCTATATTTATAGATTAAAGTGCTCAATATCAGGGATACAGCGTATGTAAATATAAAAGTGGACATTGGAGTCAACACCCAGACGATTGCGTTTAGCATGAAACAGATTGTCGCCTCTTTCTTTTATGAACATTTCATTAAATACGACAGACAAGGTGCTTTTATTCAGTTTTTTTATACAATTTCTCATGCGATCTAAATAAAATTTCTTTTTGATGATAAATTATATAAAAATTGATCATCTGAAAAGAAAAGAAATTATTAGATCGCATGAGAAATTGTATAATATATATATATATGAACAGGTAAAAAGTTGCAAATTAAAAAAATAATGTTTTTATGAAAGTATTTATTTATTTATATATATTTGATATTTCAGATCGACCTCGATCATTCTTCAGAAATGATAGTTTTAGAGGTTTGTTTACAAGTAGCGTCCGTCACGTGATATGGAACGCCACTGTATTCGAATATATATATATATATATGGTCTGACGATTGCGTATAATTCTAATACAGAGTGACTGCCGCCTCTGGGTGCTGACTTGGATGTCCACTCATATATATGTGCGTGCGTGTGTGTGTGGGTGCATGCTGATGTAGATAAAACAAAGGAAAATTGCAAAACTACAGAAGGATTAGTATGAGTGGGTGGGAATAGTAATTCGTTAGGAACTATGCAAATTGACAGCATTTGGTTTATACAGAAGTAGGGATTAAATGTATTGCGAATACAATGTCATCTACTTAGTGTATATTGTGAAGATCGTATCTAATGGTAATAATATGGTAAGTTTTTTTCTTCTTTTCGAATCATGTCTTCTTTTCTGCGTGGCGTTCCTTCAAAACATTGTATTCTTTTTTAACTCTTAGGAATTTTCATCTTTTCACAATTACGCCCACTCCCTGTTACGTTTCCCGCCTGCCATTAACATGGCTGACGCTAGATTCATGCAGAGCATCACACTGCGCCTTCATGGCCTCAGGTTTTTATGTGATTTGAAGTGAAGCGACTAAAATACCTGCATCTACTGCAAGAAAAGTTGCGTCACTTTGTTGTGCCAGAAAATTACTCTCGTATGAATCCATCTTGCACATTTACAAATCTACCATTCGTCTCTGCGTTGAATATTGCTGCCATATCTAGCCTGGTGCTCCTGCTGTTCATCTCGAGATTCTTGACAAAATCCAAAGAAGGATCTGCAATGCATTCGATCCTGACTTGGCATCCCGATTTCATTCACTTTCTCACCGATTTGCCGTATCTTCCTTCTATCTGTTCTTCAAATATTTTCATGGCAACTGCTCTGACAAGTTTTTTTCCTGGTGTCTCGACTACATGAGTTTAAACGTGCTACTAGATTGGCATCTAGGTCCCATCCGTTTACCAGCTTCCACTCTAACAGCTTCTTTTCTCGCACCTCCCGCCTGTGGAACTCCCTCTTATTTACTTGCTTCCCTGATAACTACAATCTTCAAAAATTTAAAGGTAGCGTCAATCGCCATCTTCTAGCTTGTTGAATCCTCTTCACCTTTTCTCTTTTCTCAATCCTCCCTATACTCAGTCTTTTCTCTCATTTTCACCCCCCCCCTGCGTACTCGTGATATTTCTACCCTGCTTGCTGTGAAATGATAAAAAATAAACTAATTCCGTAAGTAACTCATTATTTTCCCCCGGTCACTTTTGTATCACGTGAGTGTTAAACTCTTCAAGCCATCTTTTTTCTCATTACGCTTCCTAGAAAATTCAAATGGATCTTTCTGATGTTAAGTGTAACTATCCCTTTGCATTTTTCTTAAAACTTCCTCGTTATTTATATATTCTGTCCCTAGAATTCTCTAGAATGTGCAACCACATTTCTGTTGTCTCAAGTCTTATCGTTTTCTGTGAGGAGAATGTCCTGTATTCACTGCAATATAGATGGATTGATTTTAAATAGCATTTCAAAACACTTTGTTTGTTTCTAATAGCATTTTCCTCTTTCTTAATATGTTGTTTAGCTTCTGGAAAGCATCTTCTGTTATTGCAATCTGCCTTCGGATGTCCTCTTTAATATTGCTGCCACATATGGCCTGGTGCTCCTAAGTAGATATTCTTGATAAAATCCAAAGAACAATCAGCAATATTATTGGTCCTGACCTGGCTCCTCGACTTCAGTCACTTTCCCAACACCGTAATGTAGCTTCCCTCTGCCTTTACTACAGATACTACCATTGTAATTGTTCGGAGGAACTCTTCGCTATGTAACCTAGACTTTATGAATATAAGGATTGCTGGATTGGCGGCAAGGTCTCATCAATTCAAAGTTGGATTGGCTAGATATAACAGTCGGGTTCTAAGCTAACAGTTTCTTTCCTCGCACTTCTCATTTGTGGAACTCCCTTCCGGTTCCTCGCTTTCCAGCCAACTTTGACCGTCAAAAATTTCAATGTGATGTCAATCGGTATCTACTGTGTTTTTGATTACTCTTCTATTGTTCTCGATCCTTAACAATGTCTCTCTTTTTTCTCTCTCATGAATTTATCTTACTGCTGTAACCTAAAAAGGGTTACTGAATGAAGAATAACCAAAACGGAGCTTGGAAATGAAATTATAATCTTTATAACATCAACAAAATACAATACTCGCCAGCGGCGTAAAGTAGGTAAACCACTACTAGTGGTGCACTACTTAGCATATTACTCCCATTTACAATGGTGTTCAACGTATTTATGATGATTGGGACATATCTATTAGTGTTCATAGGTTCGGTTTATAACACTTACATATTTATAAGTCTTCCATTCCCCCATGCTTTTAATATTACTGCTACATATCGCCCGGTGCTCATGTGGTACATTGAGAGATTCTTGATAAAATTCAAAGAACAATCAGCACTATTAGTGGTCCTGATCTGGATTCCGCCACTTTCCCACTACTGTAATGTAACTTCCCTCTACCTTTACTATAGATACTTCCATGGTAATTGTCGGGATAATGTCTTCGCTAGTGTACCTAGACTTTATAAAATCCAAGATATTTATATTTTCGTAATCGGTCGGATTTTGTTAATTCCAATTCGTTGTTCGCATCTTGGGCTATTCATCTCACTGGCAACAATACATTCCGTCCTTTTAGAATTGATAGATAGTCCTTTCTTCTTTCTTTCCTTTACTACCTTCTGTACGTAACGTATATTTGTCTGGTAAGTGTACAGATCAAAACCGAGAAACGTTCGCTTTAGCTGACATTTAAGGGAAAAGGGTACAAAAATGCTTATAAATACTGAAACATTAAGAGTTCTATCTTTTGTAGGCAGGACGGATATACTTTCATGATTGAATTTTTTTGTGGGATTACGATTATTTTCGCTCGAGAAAGAGGTTTTATTTGTTTCTTGAGTTTATTTTCTCGGAACATATTTTTTTTTGTATTTATTTCGATTTAATATTGCGTTTCTTTAATTTTTTATCTTTATTTTCGCGTGCTGACTGATTTTTTATTTTTTGCCAAGATTAAAAGATTCTCTCTTCATACATTGCAATTCATTCCATTCCTATCGCTCTGTCTCTACACACACACACACACACACACACACACACACGCACGCATATATATATATATATAATAAACGCGAAAAATAACAAACAAAACGAATAAACAAGGCCTGAGCAACCCCAAGAGAAAAGAAAAACCTTACACAACTCATCAAAAACAGAGAGTGCTCAATAGTTAAGGCCAGAAATTGCAAAACAGAAACCAATCCCTAAAATAGTTGGAAAACATTTCACGTCTG
This sequence comes from Acanthosepion pharaonis, assembly GCA_903632075.3. Lineage (NCBI taxonomy): Eukaryota > Metazoa > Mollusca > Cephalopoda > Sepiida > Sepiidae > Acanthosepion > Acanthosepion pharaonis. The sequence continues at coordinate 1,391,460 of CAHIKZ030002379.1, forward strand.
AAATATATTGGACTTCCTCGTGTGTTATAATTTTACGAGCAAATCGATCCTGCGGCAGTTCCAAGCAGAAAATAAGACAGTCATTATTTCTTTTTATGTGATATGTTCTTTCAGGGCGTAGGCGATAATGGCTCTCCACCTCTTTCTGTCCCTTGCAGCTCTCAATATGTTCCTTCCCTCTGCTTCCTCCCCCAGACCACGTTCCGTCATCCACTTGCTTAAGTCAGCCAGGTATGTCACGCGTTGTTTTCCCTTGTCTCTCTTTCCTTCTATTCGACCTGTGAGTATCAGATTCTCCAGGCCCTCCTTCCTCATTATGTGTCCCAGAAACTTCAACAGAAAAAAAGCCCAAAAAACAAAACTGATCTTTTATATGCAACGAAACCAGCTCTCCATTTACTCATTCTATGTCATTTCCCATTACACTACATGCCATTCCTGAAAATTGCGGGAACTTAATATAAAAAAAAATGAGAAGAAACGTCCCGGATATATTTTTTTAACGTCATTCAAAATTGGTAGTGGAGCCAGTGATGAAAAAAAAGCAGGGAAAAGTGTTAATTTGACTGAGACTTGTGTTGTAAGTCCTCCAAATGTTCATGATATCAATCATTTTCGAAAGAATAATTTTTTTTAAAGTATTCCACCCCAAGCAAGGCTGGAGTGCTACTAACACGCAAGGGGCTACAGAGCAAGAGTAAAGAGGATTTTTTAAGGAAACGATGTAGAGAAGTAAGGGGGTCATGATCAAGTCATCAGAAGATGTCGATTGACATTACATTTGAATATGTGAAGATTATAGCTATCAGGGAAGCAAGTAAGAGGAAGGGAGTTCCACTGGCGGGAAGTGCGAGAGAAGAAGCCGCTGAAGTAGAAGCTGACTTGTGAATTCTACCCAATTTCTTTCACAAGGCTTGGGTTCACCCGTCGTATGGTTTTCAGGCACAATCCAAATGTGTCGCATGCTGGGATCGAACTCTCCTTTCTGACAAATCGACCATGGTGAGATTCGAATCTGGGTCTTATGGCCAGAAGGCGAACGTTCTAACTACTCGGTCACGTGCCCATATATATATATATATATATATATATATATATATATATATATATGCCCCTTCAGAGATTGTATTTCTGATACTAATATTGAACGCATTACATATATTGGTTTTACTATAACCACACTCTCCTGTAGACTTACGCGTCACCTTTCTCATTTTAGTTCTGTTAAACAACATTTCTTTGAAAAACATAGCCATGTACATAATATTAGACAGATATTAGTTGATAACACAGCATAATTAACAGATACACACAGTAAAAAGAACCTTCAGATATCGGAGGCCATCTATATTAAAACAAACCTATATACTCAAGAAAATTACATTTCAAACTAGTCACAACACATTACATTGCATCTAGACATATGGTTCTGTTGTTAATAATACGGTGGTATGACGTCATAGAACCGTATCATGAACTTATGACCTGCGTCTGCTATTCCGCGACCGTTATCTTCGCATAGCAATCTTCTATGTCAATATAACAGAATAATAACTTGGTTTAAATATCCGCATAATCACCCTGTGATTGGCTCAGGTGAATCGAAATCTTAGATCAGGGAACAGGTTAATAAAAATATCCAAATGTTGGACAATTTTTGTTTTTATTTTCACTCGAAATTAAAACAAACATTAGAATGGCTCATGATCAGACATAATAGACATTCATTGTCTGTTATATTTAACAATATATATATATGTATATATATATATATATATATATATATATATATATATATATATATTGTCATCCACAGACAGATTGCTTCGCTGTATCACAGCTCATCAGTGTGGTTAGACGTCCGGTTGCCTCTAGCAAGGATCGAAACCCGACTGAATTGACGTCAGTCTGAGATCCTAAAACTAATTCGTTGGCACAAGGCAGGGATGAAGGTGAATTTAAGTGTATTTATTTTAGATAAACACACAGTGACTGAGAGAACTCGATTTGATTTACCGAAGAGTCTTGCATTATTATCCGTAATAGTCACTGTTTACAAACTCACACTTCCTCCCCAGATAAATTTTTCAGGAGTATATATATTGTCATATATGTATTTTTCTTTAATAAGATTTCTCGATTATTGAAGCCGGTAGGCGAAAATAACTAAATCCAAGGCTTATTAAATTAACAGTGTGTCTATTAAACATAACGTTTAAGTAATAACATTAGTCGGATTAATAAATAAAAATCAATCACTTCTTTAGAAATATATATATATATATATATATATATATATATATATATATATATTAAGAAATGGACAAAGTCCGACAATTTATTTATTAAAGACATTTTTATGTTTAACGTTCATTTTATAGATACAAGTATTTAAGTAAATGCTCTGTTTATAATAAACAGTATTAAATAACATTTACCGACCTGAATGTCCGAGAAATTTTCATAGAGAATATATATATATATATATTAATTATATATATATATATATGAAAATTTTACCGTTTATACATATAACATTTAAATACAATGTCAATCGCTATCTACTTTCCTCCTGATTACTCTTTACTCTTCCCGTTAATTATTAATGGTTCTGTTCCTAATTTTTCCCCACCCTGTAACCCCTTGTGTGTTAGTGGCTTTACTGTCTTGCAGGGTTTGATAGCGATTAATATATATATATATATATATATATATATATATATATATATATAGGTATTTGTGCGTGTAAGAATTTCTCCATTTACGTGTGTGCGTGTGCGTATATGTGTGGAGAACGATAGGTGCCACAACTTTTAATCTCCAATAAAATAGTGACGGACCCTTTCTGTATCAGGAAAGTGAATGACGTAAATGAGATTAAATGTCACATCCTATCACGTGTTTCGGATTCCATCGCAATCGCAGAAGAAGAAAATGGTGTAGCATCCTTCCTCCATAGAACAAACGTCATTGTTAATACAAGAATGGAAGCAAATACATGGAATAAAAAACAGTTTTATCATCTCTCCACAAACTGCATCTATGTTTGTCGTTCCAAGTAATTTCTGACACTACGCTATCCGTCTCTGTTCCTGTTCGAACATCCATTAATTCGAATTTTTCAAGTAGTTGCTTTTCCTTGCTATTCTTGCCTTTGGTAGGTCTTGTGGGTGTTGAAATCTCTTGGTCCCTTTTCTTCTTTTTCTGTCCCAGAATTTTGTTGTTGTTCTTACTGTCCTTAACACTTTACATTTGTGCCATAGAGGAAGATAATTAATAACTACCGACATCGAGGTTCGAGCATGACACTCTGAACTCATGAATATATGTTTTCCGCCAGGTATATAAATAATGGTGTCAGCCTACTGACTGGAATGATTATTAAGTGACTATTGAGTGGAACTATCTAGTCGAATTTGTGTGAATTATTATGCGTCGATGAGTAGGGTTTTGATTTAGGATTTTCCCGGACGTTAAGCTACTGAAAAAGTATTCACTGAAATGATTAATTATCTTTGGTTGACTTTTACTTCATTGTTCTTGTTAAGTATTTATTTGCGGTTGTAATTAAATACAGTTTTATTTAATATTGAAATCTTGAGTTATACGTAAGTATTAACGGCCTCCGCACGTCACAAAACTTATTTCATCCTGGGTATGGCGATAAACTACTTCCGGCAGCAAGGCCTGTGATCGGGAGGTTTTTAGGGGTGTGGGACCACGTCTTAATTGGTGGTGTTCCCGTTTCCATCCTGACCTGGGATGGTAGCACCTGTTAGGAGTCTCGGCTATAGTGAATCCCCAAACTGGGTTCAAAACATTTGAAAATATAAAAATATATTTCCATGGAAATAGGACACATCACCCAGTATATAAAAGCGTTGGTTAAGTAATGCAAATACTGAAATGACCTAAAGAGTTCTGGGTTCTATACCTGGCCACAGCAGATGGAACAATTTGGAGAGTCGAATTAGTAAAGGGAATTAACTGAAACTGAGATATATATATATATATATATATATATATATAAAGATGAAGGCATGGCAGGTAAAATTAGAACAATCTACCCACCCCGTGGACTAAACACGTGGTTCCAGTTGGAAATTCCAACGTATATCACCCGAAGAAGGTTGGTGCATAAAAACGACTGAAACGTTGTGAATATGACAATGAAGACGAGAACAACAATCCAAATAATGTAAATAACGCAAATAATCACAGTACCTCACCCAGAAATATAGACAGATCCTGAAGAAGTCCGGACCGTATAACGGTCGAAACGTCGTGACTATAGCAATAAAGATGAGGACAACAATCTGAATAGAGTAAATAGTTACAATACCACAGCTGGGAAATATAGAAAAGTGTTAAAAAGTTGACAGCAATACATTTTTGGAAAAAAATTACCAAAGCTCTCACGAAAAATGAAATTGAATGACCGATATGACGTTAAACAAGCAACCCCCCCCCAAAAAAACAACAACTAAGCCTGCTATGTACATATGCTCAGATTAAGACTTCTTAATCTGAGCATCCATTGACAGAACCACAACCTTATCGCCTCAAGTCTCTTCAAGTTTTCATTTGTGATTCAATTGCTCAGTATTCACCATTTTATAGGAAATTGCATATTACATAGAGTTTCAACTATATTTTGTTTATAATTATATCCCTATAAGTTTTAACATTTTTCTCATTTTCTGGAAGACATCTTTCGCTATTCATGTGCGTTTATACACACACACACACACACACACACACACACACACATATATATATATATATATAGTGATATAGAGTCGTGAGAGAGAGTGTGACAGACTATATATATATATATATATATATATATATATATATATATATATATATATATTTGTGTGTATATATGTGTCTGTGTGAGTGTGTGTCAAATCTTTGCCATTGTTGGGGAATATTATAGTACCAGATTTGATCTTAATTACACAGGCACTATTTCTTTTACCAAAATTGAATTTGGCGATGAATAGCTGAATTGGTTTTGATTAGAAGACAAAAATAAAATGTATATATATATATATATATATATATATATATATATATATATATATATATATATATATACACACACACACACATATATATATATATATATATATATATATATATATATATATTAGTGTTTATACGTATAAAAGGAAATGTCAATAGCTATCTATTTTCCACCTGATTACAGTTTTTTTACTCTTCCCGTTAATTATTAATGATTCTGTTCCTAATTTTTCCGCACCCTGTAACCCCTTGTGTGTTAGTGGCTTTAGTGTCGTGCAGGGTATATGTTGAAGGATTAATATATATATATATATATATATATATATATATATATATATATATATATATATATATATTATATTTATGTATGTATGTATGTATGTATGTATCCATGTACGATGAGAACGAATAGAGTATAATTCCAATGTTCGTAAGATTTAATTTAAAAGAGGGATCAATACAAAGTAGAGCAATATTATTTATTTTAGGATATTACACTGAAAACATGTCAAAATCGCTGCAAAGTACCAGTTGTGTTTCGATGCGTATCAAATGCATCCCGATTGTAAATTACTGGCGAGTGAACTGTTTATATAGACATAAATGCAAAATACAACACCTTTTTACGAGAAAATAAAAAAGGGGGTTATATAATTTGTGGTCTTTACTCTAATCAGCCAGTCAAATATGACCTACGTTGAATTTAAACTAAGCGAAAAAGCAAAAATGTAAAGAAAATATTTTTTTATAAATGGGTCAAGACCCGTAGATTGGCAACTAACGGCAGCCAGACATAAACTAAAGCGGGTGCAAATGGTTAAATAAATTATAAAAACCAGAAAATGCCATTTTCTAAGAAATAAAAATCAGTTGGGGAGGTAATTTGAGAAAGAAGTTATATGCTTTGTGAATTTCCCATATAAATTTTTTATAGTTGATATATAAATAGCTTCTTTGACAAACTAGTAAATAATTTAAACGTAGAGAATTTGGTAAATTAATGTGCAACTGCTGAGTAAATATTCTTCATATAAGATGTTAATAACACGAATCAATCAATCTAAAATGTCAAAAATAGCAACAAATACATCTGTACAAGATGTTACTAATACTACCCGGAAATTAATACAAAATTATATTAAATCCAGATTAATCTTACATATAGAAAGATAAGCCATTTTGTGCAACGGAGTACAACTAAAATACAAGAAAAAGCATTGTCAGATTCCAAAGTTTAACTATATTGTAGGGTAAAGTATGTTTACAATTTACTGTTGATTCATTTCTTTGATTTAATAATGAACTTTTGTCAAAAAGTTAGATTATTTCGAGTTTTTCATGTAAACGCCGGAAACAGAATTCATATAAAGATGTCTTTGCCATTTTTAAAATTTACATTTCACATTTGGACTCTTATTATCATCTTTTAAACTCCAAAAAATATTTAGAAATTGATGCATAATTTCTGTAAGTAGTATTAGTAAAGGACAGTATATGTTGGTAACACTTAGTCTTAAAAGAATTCATAGTACTACCAATATAGAATTTTTCAACCGTCGGATTCTCTATTCTAGAGATAGTAGTCAGATAAAGTAGAGATTTAGTTAAACATTTATTTAGCATTGAGCAATCGAAATGTTTACGTGGCAACATCGCTGTGTCGTCCCAGCATAGCAAGGTTTCGAGAGCACCATTAGAAAGTACTACATCTCAGTAACTGTCTGTCCATTGACACACGAGGTGCTTGTTAATCGACATGTCTTCAAAATGCGGTTGTTGAGCTGATGTCATGGAGAGACTTCGTCTTGTCCACAAAGCCAAGGAAAGCCTTAAACTGTTCAAATTATCTAAAAGCACCTTGCAATAGAGTCTCAGACGCCAAGGATAATTTTAGGCCAGAACGCAAAATTCATAAGAAGCACTATGTTGTCCCCAGGACGCCCGGGTTTATTGATGAGGTTGTCAAGAAGAAGCCCAGCAAAAGCATGAGGAAAATCGCCAAGGAAATGGGAACCAGCAGGCGAACAATCGGGCGTATTGTCAAGGAGGACTTGAGTTATAAATCTTATGTGATCAAGGGGGTCTACTTGCTCACCGTACCACTGGTCGCCTGACATATGCCCCCACCTCATTGCCAGATTGAAATATACCAAAACAGGCTCTCTAGGCAGACGTTAGAGACGGCATGGCCAACATGGACCGGAATGCAGTCGCCAAGGCCTGCTCCAGTTTTCAGTCCCTCCTGTCCAATGGTGGCAACATCAAGTGATTTGTACACCTTGTCTATGTACCTGTGTAAAAAGTTTCATTGAAATGCATTAATTTGTTATATAAAAAACTAAAATTAAGTGTAAACTAGTCTAGATGGCAACACTGCTTTGGTGTGATATATATATATATGTCAAATTTTCTTGATTACACATCGGTTCTCTATTAAATGCCCTTCGTTTTTAGTTAGCTCCCCCCATCTTCTTTTTTTTCTCCTTCCCTCATCTTCTGAGTTTTAAGTTTAGATCATATCGTTTTTTATTGTGCGTAGTGTCACCTAAAATGTATACACACGTTTACGGTGTCTATTGTTTAAATTTAATTTAGGTCAGCGAATCGGTAGAAAAAATGTGGGAAAATCCGAATGGAACTTTCACTACAGAATTAATAATTACCGGAATCGGATCAAGTTTGTTTCCCGCGAAAAAATTATTACCTGTAGAACAACATTTCCGCCTAGAAAGACATGATTTTAAAAGCCAAGCAAAATTCACTATAATTGAAAAAATAGAAACAGACAGAAAAGATAACCTTAGAAAAATACTAGCGGAACATGAAGACAAATGGATTTTGCGCTTCAAATTATTTCGTCCAGACAGACTTAACCACAAATTTAACAACCCAGATAGAATTAATATATAACTCCAAAAATCAAGTCATACCCACATTTAATGCTTACAGAGGTGTTGAGGTCTCACACTTATACACACAAACATACTAATATATACATATACACACATCACACACACTCTCTAAGAAGTAAAAGATAACAGACACTTAAGACAGGCATCCCATTCCCAGCAACCAATAAAACTATCAGAATAACCAAGGAGGGAATTCTTTCTCAGGAATCTCCCATCCTCTACCTTAGGAACAACTTGAAAGAGGCCGTTTGACCAACACGAAGACTGACCAAAATTAATGATAAAAAAAACAAATGAAAACTACATATAAAGTTAACTTTTTTTCAGAAACTGTCATTCACTCCTGAAGTTAACTGTTACTAACAAGCACGGATTTGTTTTTCTCCTGATGATAGCCATGCAGGCCAAAACTTGTCGAGTAACCTAATTGAAATAATAAAACAAAATTATTAATATACTACCCAGTGTGTTTGACAAATTTTAATTTTTTACCATTTTTTACTGTTCAAAACATATATATATGTATGTATGTATGCATGTATATATAAAAAAAATTTCGCTTGAAGATGGAACAGAGCTTGGTACTTTAATTCAATTTAATTCAAATAATTATATTGAAGTTTTCGGCTCTTGTTTTGAAACATGAGAACTCTTAAGTAGCGTTGGAATCATATTTTTAAATAAATAATTATACACACACACACACACACACACACACACATATATATATATATATATATATACATATATCGCATTTAAGTACGATTTAGTCATTTACACCATTTTACTCCGTTTAGAGGCTTTTCAAAATGGGTAACTGTCTTTTAATGACTCTTGTTCATTCTTGTTGTTTTGACTTCACTGTCCACGTTTATATTTATTTTTACATAGTTTCTATCTCTGATATTGAGCATTTTAACCCATGAATATACCATACCGTAAAAAACTATATTATATATATATATATATATATATATATATATATATATATATATATATATATATATATATATATATTCTGTATATGTAAAGACGTTGCACCTTAACTGATGAATCGTCATGAAATTCAGAATTGTTTCAGTAACAGATAATAGTTTTAGCAGATTCATGTCAAATCTCTCAAGTGCATTTTCTTTCTTTCTTTCTTTCTTTTTTTCTTTCTTTCTTTCTTTCTTTCTTTCTTTCTTTCTCTAAATTCTTATTTATTTTATTGGGTCTTATGATCCAGAACCCAGCAGTTTTCAAATTTTAAGTATGGTAAATGGTGGCAAGCATATATTTCCATCTCTTGATACTTTTCCACGATAAAAAAATCCTTCCAGTGTATCAAAAAATAAATAAATAAAACAAAGAAAAAAAAATGAAAAGTTTATCTAGGAACAGTTTCCCAAGAAAATGTGGATTATTTTTTCTTGTTCATTCTTTCTCCAATTTCTATCAAGAAATTCGTCAGAGGAGTTCCTCACCACTAAAATAAAAAAAAAAATAAAAAAATAAAAAAAAACAAAGACCGATATATTTCATCATTGCATTCTCTCTGTTTTTTTCCTACTGGAACATTGGTTGATTGGTTGGTTTTCTACGGGTTATCAACCTTTTGCAGATTATTTAAAGCCATAAAATATTTTTAGCTTGTAAGAATATTTTTGTAGATAATAATAATTTACATTATTGACATCATTTGGACTGTTGTCTTCATCTTTATTATTATATTCTCAACGTTTCGGTCGTTGTCCGACCTTCTTCAGGTAATATACGTTTGTTTTTCGAACAAAACTTTTTATTTAGTCTATGGGATATATTGTTCTAATTCCCCGTGTTATGCCTTTTTTTGGACATCCCAGTTTCAGTTAATTCCCTTTAGTCACTGAACTCTTCAATATTTTGTTACCTCTACTGTCGCTAGGTGTTGAACTCAACTTTTTGGGTATTTTGTTTATTACTTTAGCGAAAGTTTTTATCAATTGTTCCATGTTTCCTTAAAACTTAACCCAAAGATTTGTGAGTTGAATACATGACCACATTTCGATAACAGATGCCTTGTTGGTAGATCATTGTTTTAAATAGCTATTTTAAAAAAAGCCCTTTTCTCGTTGCGACATCAACGAATCTGCTACTTTCAGTTTCGTTTTCAAAAGTAATAACTGAATGGATTTTTAGCCGACACTATTTCTTTATTATTTCTTAATATTTCTTAATTATTTTTGTTATTATTCCTTAATTATTTCTTAATTATTTTTTTATTATTTCTTGATTATTTTTATTATTCCATAATTATTTTTTATTATTTTTTAATTATTTTTAATTATTTTTTAATTATTTTTTTATTATTTCTTAATTATTTTCATTATTTCTTAATTATTTCTAAATTATTTTTTATTATTTTTAATTATTTTTATTATTTCTTAATTATTTTTCATTATTTCTTAATTATTTTTATTATTTTTAATTATTTCTTATTACTTTTAATTATTTTTTATTATTTTTTAATTATTTTTATTATTTTTAATTATTTTTTATTATTTCTTAATTATTTTTCATTATTTCTTAATTATTTTTATTATTTCTTAATTATTTCTTATTACTTTTAATTATTTTTTATTATTTCTTAAATATTTTTTTTCATTATTTCTTAATTATTTCTTCATTATTTTTTCATTATTTCTTAATTATTTCATAATTATTTCTTATTATTTCTTATTCATTTCTTAATTATTTATTATTATTTCTTGATTATTTCTTTATCATTTCTTAATTATTTCTTGATTATTTTGTTAATTATTTCTGAACTATAAAATAACTTAAAAATAACGTCTTTAGTGATAAGAAATAATTTCGGATAAAAAATAAATTCTCTCTCTCTCTCTCACACACACACACACACACACACACATATATATATATATATACATAAAAGGTTAATGGTCAGAGTTGAATCAGACCATGAAACAGTGGTATTAAAATGTGCTCAATACACGCGTGAAAAAATAAAATAAAAGTAAAAATAACATGTAGAGCATTTATAGCTCATGTACTCTACCAAACTAGCTAAACATGTGTGGAATTTAAAAGAAGAAGAACAGGAAAACGATTGTAAGGTGGAAATTTTTTTAAAAAAGGCAAGGCCTTACACCAGCCACAAAAATATTTATTTGCAACCTCTGCCGTCAGGAAAAATTAGGAATTATAACATTGTCGGGTCCAAAGAACATTTTAAACCAGAAATCCGAAGTCTTAAGTCCTTGCTTATATATTAGAAAATTCCTCTGAATCACATATGAGTCTGGATAGAAAAAAAAGTAATTTACCTTTCAATTAACCCCCACTGATATATTTACATTGCCCTTTCTTCTTCTTCTTCTTCTTCTTCTTCTTCTTCTTCTTCTTCTTCTTCTTCTTCCTCTTCCTCTTCTTCTTCTTTTTCTTCTTCTTCTTCCTCCTCCTCCTCTTCTTCTTCTTCTTCTTCACATTATCCTCATCTCTATATATTACACCCAAAGTCGTGCGTTTGTTTTTTACTTTTTAAATAAAAATATAGCGTTCATTAGTTTAAAAATAATAAAGCGTTAAGAGGTCATTTGATAAAAATCACCTTAGGATACCTTAAGTTTGAAACCAAGGTAGCGGTTTCAACTGACTTCCTGACCTATATATATATATATATATATATATATATATATATGCCTTTTTGACATTTCGTAAAATAATTGATTTTCTGTGTCATAGTTCGATGAACTTTTGTTGCAAAATAATGAAAAATGTTTAATTCAGTTTAATTTTTCAACGAATATCACCCTGACACAAATTTTCTAAAATCCTATATAAGTATAGTAAGACTATGATTTTCTGGTACCTTCCAGAAATTTATGGAATATTCTAGAACATGCTTTTGTTTATTTGTAAGTTTGGATTTTATCTTATACTAGCAGCATGACCCGGCTTTGTCCGTGCTTGATTAAAAAAATCGTACGACTCATACAGCGATCGCTATCACTTGACTTAAAATATTTTTGACCTTCCTTGCCTTTAAAGGAGTGCCCTTTACCGTGCTGATGTTGCTACATGCCTTACTCACACTGTAATTTTTTTCTAAGCTCTATACTAAACATTAAATCTGTTACGAAAAAAGAACTAAACAAAATGAACACAAAACGATCAGCTTTAAAAAAGGACTCGTAACTGGAAAAACCGAATGAAAAAAGAATGTTAACAACAAATACTTTTTCACATCCAACCCAGTTCTGCGGAATCAGAATCAACGTTGAGTTTAAGCAAGCGAATTAGCCAATTGGAGTAAAGTCCCATGCATATTTAAATTTTTCCTATTTGTGACGAATGCAGCTATCGATTTTTTTTTGCATGCTAGTAAACATTCGTGTCAGTCAGCTGTTGGCTCTCACGCTGGCCAATAGAATCTTCCTGCCTATTCGTGGCAGCCAGCTATTGGCTCTTACTCACTCTGGCCAGTACAAAATGACCGCAAACTACATGAAAACTGCCGTAGAAGCATGAAAAAATCGATTATTTCCACTATCGATGGGAGTTGGAAAATGCAAAGTCGGTCTTGGCTTTCCCACTAAATTGGAGCATGTGCCTGTAAATTTTGCTGCAAATCCGTCGAAAATTGTGGCCGTGCATTCGGTACACACACACACACACACACACACACACACACACACACACACACACACACACACACACACACACACACATATCCTGCCTTTTATAGATAGAGATCTATAAAGTGTTGAACGCTTTAAAAGTACATAATTGCCATCAGTTAGATCATTAGCAACTTGAAGAATAAAGTTTCTGAAATATTTAGATTTTTTACCATTATTGCATAGATGCTAAAATCGAATTTTCTCTTGGGGTGACCTTTTTCAAGGATTAAAACAAATTAATGCCTTTGTCGTTACTTTTGAACAAAATTTCATCGATTTGTGGGATAGGAAAATAGAGTAACAATAAATATATATTTAGCCGCAGAGAACTTTCCGGTTAGCAAAGTTCAAATTACTGCTTATAAACCGCCCTGTGTATGACGATAAATTACATCCGCGTCCTGGGTAAGACGATAAACTATATCTGACAGCAAGGCCTTTCATTAAAAGGTTTTGAGGAGAATGGAACCACCTTTTAACTTCCCAAGTCCACCCTGAGCCTGGTGGTAGCACCTGTCAGGGTCCCAGATATGGGCAAATAGTTAACACCCCAAATAGGGTCAAAACACAATGGAAGTATAAAAATAGTTTTTAATACCAGCAAATTTTTTTGGAAAAATTATTACCGACAGTACATTTTTCAGAAAGAAAAATATTACTAGCAATATAGTTTTGGTAAAAAATATTACCAGCAATGCATTTTTGAAAAAAAAAATAACCAGCAATACATATTTAAAAAAAATATTACCAACAATATAGTTTCGAAAAAAAATACTAGCAATACTTATTTGAAAAATATTACCAATAATACATTTTTGAAAAAATAAAAACACTACATGGAGGTTGACATACCGTAAAACAAAACAAACCAAGCGAAACCTGCTTATAAATACATATCTCTGATGATCTTTCTCGATATATCATTTCTGCTGCGAAACGTAACCTAACTTTAATAATGACAACATATTAGAGGAAATGGATTAAATCCGACAAATATTTTAATATATTTTCTGTTTATACGTTATTTTTATGGATACAACGTATTTGAGTAAATGATCTGTTTTAATTAAACAGTATTAAATTATTGTCATTATTTACATTAGGTTACGTTTCGGAGCAGAAATGATATATCGATAAAGATCGTCGAAGATGTGCGTTTATAAGCAGTAACTTGAGCATTGCTAACCAGAAAGTTCTCTGTGACAAAATGATTAATAGTACGTTAGACAATATTACGGTTTCCATATATAAACCTGTGTCACTCTGTTCATTCAAGAGTTTTCTGTCGGAATACATCTCTCCTTTATAAAGATCCTTGAAGTCATCACATTAAGCTATAGTCCTAAGAAGGTTCATACTTTCGAAGATCTTAAATTCAGGTTTGACTTGGTTATTTGAACTAGATAGCGATGAAGTAAATCAGTTGATTTTATCAGATGTCAAATCTTGATGTCTGGAATGTAATTCAAGAAAATGCATCGATTATGGTGAAGGCTGCGAGAGAAACCTCGAGCGTCGGATGCTATATTTCGCTGACATGGCATCAAAGAGAATACGATGGCCTCATGTGATTAATCAGAATTGAAAACAATGGCATATATCAAAAAGATATCCTTCGAAGGCTTTCCGCAATATTGCAAAGAAATAAGAGAGGGTGAAAATCAGTTCCAAATCCTTCTTTCTCTCCGTTTAGTGATTATCAAATATCTCCAAGCAAATTATTGCTCCAAGCCATAAAATGTAATATAATTGGTTATCGTTTTTATATCTATGATTGAATGGAATTTCTCTCATAATTTAAGGCGTAGATTTAGTGGATTCAATTAGTGTTAAAAAGAAAAAAACGTTTTTTCCAAGATTTTCCGAAAAAGAGACATTTCTAAAGCAATTTCATTCATTTGTGAATAAGTTCTGTAAGTTTAATTAAAATCCGACAATTATTTGATTTTTTTTCGAAGATTTACAAATCAATGTTTTTCATCACAAAAAGACACTAAAATTTCTTTGTTCGACCTAAAAAATAAAATAAATTTTAACCAAAATTTCGAATGGCATGTGGAACTAGAACAGCCTACCACAGTGACCGAAATAAAGGGTTCAGTTCGACATTCAACCACCTGAAGAAGGACGGAGAGTACAACGGCCGAAACGTTGTAATAAATATGGCGACAAAGATGAAGACAATAGTCCGAATAATGTAAAGAATGTACATAACACCTCATCTCAGAAATATAGACAGATACCCAAATTTAGAATGTTCTAAAAAAAAAAAAAAAAATGAAAAAATTTAATAATAAAAAAATTCTTTGGTCTTTCCTCTTAATAATAACAGATTTTGATGATAAATTTTTGTTTTTATTAAGTTTGGTGTATTTTTTCATCATGCTTTGCTTATTTTTTTAGCAGAGATTCCTATATTTGTGGGTGAAAAACAAATTATACTACGTCCTTGAATTTACTTACATAATCCATTAAAGGATCCTTGCATAACTCTTGCTCCCATAATCCTTCGATCGATGTGGATATTTTGCTATTCTTTCTGTCATGAGCAAAAGCAGACAGGTATACCTTTTTATTCTGATCTTTACAATTCTTCTGACGTCTATTCACTAAACTCACCTGTCGACCAGTGAAAAAATTGTTCACTCGATAAAAGTAGTTGGTCTTCCACAATTAGAAAAAAAGTCTACGTTGTCCGTTGGCTCGCATACTGGATATCTGACCGTTCACTTGTATTGGGATTTGTGACATTAAAATTAAATTTGTGAAAATTAACAATGCCATATATCAAAAAGAGACCTTTCAGAGCGTTGCGCAATAAGAGAAAGATGAGAGAAAGTGAAAATCAATTGCAAATCCTCCTTTCTCGTTGTTTAGTGATGATTAAATATCTCCAAGAAAATTAATGCTCCAAACTATAAAATGAAATATTTTGTCATATTTTTTATATCTATGATTTGATAGAATTTCTCTGATAATTTAAGGTGCCGATTTACTTGATTCATCATCTGATATGTGCCGTGTACATTCAGGACGTGGGCGATCATGACTCTCTACGCTTTGCTGTCTTTACTAAATTTTGTTTTTATTATCTCACCTAATTCTGTTCTGCGAACCACTGACACAAGCTCGTTAGGTATGTTATGTTATATTCTACCACTATTGTATACAATATTTCCTGTGAGTGTTAAATTCTCCAAGCCCTCTTTATGTGTCCTAGAAATTTCAACTGCCTCTTTTCTGATGCTAAGTATAAATATACTTTTTCTTTCCATTTTCTGTAAAACGTTGTCGTTGCTCAAATGTTCAATACATGGTATTCTCAGTATCCTTCTGTAGAACCACATTTCTGTTGCCTGAATTCCCTCCTATTGAGATGAGATTTCCCAGCATCCGCTACCATATAAGTGGGATGATATTACATGTCACATCAGTACTTATTTCTTTGTTTCTAGCGATTTTTTTTCTGTTTCTTAATAGTTTGCTTAGTTTTGGGAAGGCATCTTTCGCTATCCCAATGTGTCTTCAGATTTCGTTCACGTATTTTCCGTACTCTGTTAAAACACTTCGTAGATATTTACATTTTTGCTCGTGTTTAATTACGGTATATATCCAAAATGTTTTCCTTTTCTCGTATTCTTTCACCCTGACTAACCAATTGCATCTTAGTGGCTTTATTTTCTTGTTTGGGGTGAAATGATTAAAAAAATATTGGTTAAAAGACATGAATTCTGTTTTAGTTTCCTTTATGTGAAATCCAAATTGTGTTGCAGAAAATTCTCATCTGAGAAAAAATAGTTCAAAAGCGTTCGATAAAACCCCCCCTAAAACATCTGTAAAATTCCTGTTTGAATGTATTCGACTCACCCCAGTCTTTGCCAAAATGGACTTTGCTCACAGTGTTACGCACGAGCTTTAGAGAAGCAAGTTGCATCAGTGAACACACTTGACAGATGACCTCCTAATCAAAAGGTGTAGATCAATACCTTCCCCAGGCATATGAATAAGTGGTCAACCCAGCTGCACCTAAGATATGCATGCGTGAGAAAACCTTTTTAGTAGGTAGGAATATGAACAAGAATCTCTTACACCCTGTTGTTAAGGTAGAATCCACGTTAGGAGAAAACCCCAAAGCCACACGCCCACTGAATTGATGAAATCTGGTGTTGAAAAAAATGGAATGATAAATATGTAAGTCACGATGCTACTAAAATATTTTATTCCGAAATACTTTTCGAAATTTTCGGTATTTCGTAATAAAATATTTTAGTAGCATCGTGATTTCCCACCTGATGAAACGTTAAAATATTTTTTTTAAAGTTGAAACAAGATGTACAGTTTTGTAGTGGGTATGTACATGTTCTAATGTAACAGTGCATACTATATATATATATATATATATATATATATATATATATATATATATATATATTTTAACATACAACGTGTGTTAGCACGTGCGATACCCTGTCTTCATCAGCCGCCGACCAGGGGTGATCTTACGGTTTCGGTGGCTATGGCGGGACCGCCACCTCAGGCGCCACCAGCAGCGTTTGCCCCCAGGCAGGGGATGTGGTGCAGTTCAATTTACATTACATGAATCATTCATACAAAAAACAGATATAGAATTTAATGATTTAAATGGCGAGAATACATCTTCGCAAACAAATTTAATAAAGTATATTAACCCCGAACCTGTAGATGAATGTTATGATCCCTGTTATGATGTTATGATTCCAGTTGCATAAGGTCTTTTTTAGTTTTTTAGTTTTTACAAGCTTTCGTCTTTTTTGTATGAATGATTCATGTAATATATATATATATATATATATATATATATATATATATATATATATATATATTATAAACAATGGGAATTAGGATTACTCCATAATATTGATCATCATGGTGTAATGATGTATCAATTAATAATTCAATTTAATAATATTGTTTAATGAGGTATTTACATATTTAAGTAGTATTATAATAATATTTAATAATGTTTAATACCCTTTAATATTATATTTACTATTATTTCATATAATATTATTTAGTATTATTTAATTATAATGTATTATTTAATTATGTAATAATTCAATATTGATATAATAATTATTATAATATAATAATTATATAATAATTGTATATATTGTTTATATTTAATTATCATATACCTTTTTACTTTATTGGATTTCTTTTTATTTATTAATTAGTATTTTATTTATTAATTAGTACTTTATTTACTTGCTTTGTTCATTGATTAATTAGTACTTTTATTTCCCTATTGATTATTTATATTGCTTTTATTAATATTTTTCTGACTGTAAGTGTAGAGTTTTACTTTTTCAATCAGCCTTCCTCTAATATTGGTTTGTTATATAAAATATTAAATCTTCTTTTAAGTTTTTTTATCTTGTAGATGGTAAATAATTTCGTATATGTTGTATACGTTTTTTTTAATTTAAAATGAAGAACATTAAATGCTACATCTCCTAAAATGTAAATAATTAAATCGCTATGTGTTTCTTTAAAATCTTTTTATATTTTATTATATTAACTCCAGGAATTCATACTCATTAATATCAATATATAAGTATATTTATAAATGTAAAAGACAGTAGGAAAACTGTAATGAAATGAATTTATTAAACAAAGTAACTAATAATAACAAAACAAAATGTCCTTAGCAACTGGAAGAATTTAGAGAATGCTATTTTCATACTGTTAACTGAAATTACGTCATTTACTATTCTGTTTCTCTCTCTTTTTTCATTTTTTCCTTTATTTCTTGGCTTTTAAAATTAGTCTTAGCCAGTTTATTTTGATCTTTCTTGTTAACCTGGTGGATTTGAAAATTGTAATTTGATTTTAATTTTACAAGGTGAAATGATGATGATCAATATTATGGAGTAATCTTAATTCCTATTGTTTATAATATATATACTGTGTTTGAATAAAACATTGAGCCTTTTTGTGAATCAGTTTTAATATTTTTATATTATGTTAATAGGATTCACTTGGATCAACTGGATTTCCTATATATATATATATATATATATATATAAAAAGTACAGGGTTGGTACCTATGAAATAAAATTTCAATAACGGAAAACACTTCTTAAAAGAGTGCTCAGTATCGGCCTGAATGTCCGAGAAATTCTCATAGAAAATATCCGTTCTCCGACAGGGTTCGAACCTGTATCTTATACGGAACCCTCATTTAGCCTGTATATGATACAGTTTCGAATCCTGTCGGAGAACGAATATTTTCTATGAATATTTCTCTGACATTCAGGCTGGTAAATGTTTAATAATGTTTATTATAAACAGAATATTTACTTAAATATTTGTATCTATAAAAAGAATGTATAAACATAAAAATGTTTTAAAATAATTGTCGGACATTGTCCATTTCATATATATATATATATATATATATATATATATATATATATATATATATATATATATATATATATATATATTAATTAAATAAGTTGTATTTCGGCAGCAAGAATTCTTTCAAACATGTTTTGTTAAATAATATCTACAAGTTCCTCTGTCAATTTTTTTTTTTTTATTAAATCTTACAAATTTCCCAGT
The DNA here is from genome assembly GCA_903632075.3 of Acanthosepion pharaonis. NCBI lineage: Eukaryota > Metazoa > Mollusca > Cephalopoda > Sepiida > Sepiidae > Acanthosepion > Acanthosepion pharaonis. Next base: position 1,410,667 of record CAHIKZ030002379.1, read on the forward strand.
AAGTTATTATGCGTTATCGTTAAATTTCTAAAAATGAATATTAAATTTCATTTTATATTATCTTTTCCCCGGGAACTTGAATGCTGTTACAATTTTTTTTTAAGGATTGTTTTCTGTGTAGTTAGGCAACGGGTTTTTCATTCTGACATTCTCACGTTTGATGGAAACAATTTCAATTCATTCAAGCTGACGTCATATAAACGATCAAACTGAAACTTTTATGTGCGTATGTATTGTACGTGGCAATGAAATGGACGCACACACGGAAAGTCGATTTTTGTATTTTTACCTAGACAAATGAGTAATAGACTTTGTTTATTAATATAGGTGTACATATGTACATTCTACAAGTCAAAAATGATTTAGCATTTTGTTGGATAACCTTTTGCTTTAATAATTCACAATTCTTCCAGTGGCCTAGTCAGAGTCCTGAGCTTAACCCAACTGAAAAGCTTTGGGCGATAATGGACAAGCGTGTCCGTAATAGAAAATCTAACATAGAAGATGAGCTTTTTCTCGAATTAAAGAAATGCTGGAAAAATCTTGCGAAGGACGTTAACTTACTAAAGAATTTACTCTATAGCATGGCACAAAGAATCAAACCCATTATTAAAGCAAAAGTTTATCCAACAAAATACTAAATAATTTTTTACTTATATAATGTACATATGTACACCTGTATTAATAAACGAAATCTGAAGAAAATGAACTTTTTGGCCTGGTACTGTACGTACGCACATAAAAGTTTCTATCTTAAAAACAAGATATAGGCGGGGGAGATTCATGTGACTTGGTCATTTTGACAGTTTTATTGGTTGCTGGGAAGGGGATGTGTGTGGGTGTGTGTTAAGTTCTCATTCAGTTCTTTGGAAGGGTGTCTGATGTGTGTAAGTGCATATCTTAGTATGAGTATGTGTATAGGTATGAGACCTCAACACCTCCGCAAGCCTGTCTGTCTTGTGTGCGTGAGGAATGTGGGCAGGACTTAATTTACGGGGTTATATATTAATTCTATCTATGCTGTTAAATTTGTGGTTAAGCCCGTCTGGACGAAGTGTTTCGAGGTGCAAAGTCCATTTGTCTTCATGTTCCTCTAGAATTTTTCTACTGTTATCTTTCTGTCTATTTCTACTCTCTCTCTCTCTCTCTCTCTCTATATATATATATATATATATATATATATATATATATATGGGCTGGTCATATAATAATGAGTGATGATCGGATGCCGAAAATCCTCATGTATAGCCAACTTTTTCATGGTAAGCGTAACGTAGGCCGTCTTTGGTTACGCTTCAAGGATAAACTTAAATACAATTTAATTTCTGCAAAAATCCCTATAGAGGAGTTCAAACTTGCTGTTGAAAACCGAGCAAACTGGAGAAATACCTGTCACTGAGGTATAACTAACTTTGAAAAGAATCGTCTTAACCATCTGAGAGTATTAAGAATTAACACTAAATCTCGGGCCAATACATCAACCCTTCAGCATGTCGCACGTGTGGTCTTGTTTGCAAATCCCGTACAGGATTGTTGTCTCATAAACTAAACTGAAAGACACTCATACGTTGAAAACGACGGAAGAGTCCATCACACACACACACACACACACACACACACACACACACACACACACACACACACACACATATATATCATTTTAAACGTTAATTTTAGTGGGTATCCGTATTTGAGTAGACCAAAACCAAGTATGGGTATCCACTAAAAATAACTTTTATACTCATAAAATATGTCCGATTAATAAAGAAAAACTATTCATTCTTTATATATATATATATATATATATATATATATATATATATATATATATATAATAAAAAGGCTTAAACACTAATATTCCATGGTCATAATTTATTCCATTGGAATCGTAAATACGATCCAAATCATCAGACCTACAAATTCAAAATGAAAACAGAAAAAACAACTCCGGAAATCAAAACAGAATTTAGAGAAAGTGTAAGTATGAGGATGAGTGACAGAGAGAATTTTTGGAGATGTGGGTGGGGTGGATTTAAAAAGAGGAGAGAAAGAAAGTCGACGGATGTCTAATACATAAAGATACATTTCGTGGTGACATATACACACCACAGACAATTCGGATAGGAAGGAAAAAAAAAAAAAAAAAAAAAAAAAAGGGAAAAGGGTGGGGGGAGAGGGATGGGACGAAGGAAAATAAAATTGTGTTTACTTAAAGGGCCGCATTGTAATTGGGAAAATTAAATCAAATATAAATATATGAAGATGAATATAACGATTGTCTCATTTCGCAAGGACCAAATATTTCTATGTTCAAAAACACATACTAATACACACAAAAAAAAAAAAACATATACAAGTAGGTACATACACTTATATCCTTACTCTGTCCTAGACATTGAGTTCTACCTGGATCCTTCCTCTTGGAAAATTTTTTTCTGAAAATATACATGTATGGGAATTTTTTAGATATATTTTTCATATGTATGTATATTTTCCACTAATATTATCTATATATATATATATATATATATATATATATATATATATATATATATATATATATATAATCCTATATCGAGATAGAAAAAACGGAAGATGTAAGGAGGCTAAGCTCTGGCAATAACGTCATCTAAAGCAAGTAACGCCCTTTTTATTGATTAATATTTATCAATAAATCACTATAAATAAATTGCAGTAATTTAAGCACATTTCTAAGAATTGTCACATCAATGATTGTCATGATTAAGAAACTATTTCCATCCTGATGGTGTGTCGCCCTGACGTGGTAGGACAATTTGCGTATTTGAACGACCCCCAGAGCTATGTAGGCGGGGGATACGGTCCTTAGCAGGTTCGACCAAGCTGAACAGGTTTGTTGTGTAGGAGCCAGACGAAAGACACACCCTGGTCCTTCAGGTTGAGGGTTGTGCAGTAGGCTAACAACTTACTCACTAAAATCCTAGCTTGTTACAGAAACCTCAACGATATCTTCAAACAACAACATGGCCGAGGGAGAGTCCTCTAAAGTGGAGCGTATGACGCGTCCTGGTGAAAATCAGCCGGGAAGGCAGCCGGCACTATATGGGCCGAGCTGAAGAGGATCGCCCGGAACCGCGCCCGGAACCGCGTCCGTTGGAGAGGTGTTGTTGCGGACCTATGTCCCCCAAGGAATTAAGAGGCATAATGAACAAACTATTTAACATGTTCAAATCTCCCCTTTCTATTCAGTACAACACTGAACCCTATTAGTAACACTTCTATTAGGGTGGTGCAAAAATAATGACGTAAGAATGTCGTTTTTTGACGTTAAAAAAATACGTCAAAAAACGACATTATTACGTCATTATTTTTGCACCAACCTAATACATACGATTTGACACATTTCAACATTCATTTCAGAAAATATATAAGAAATTGCTTGCTTTAATTCAGGAATTATTTTCAGTTTCAGCCTTTAAAGAATATCTTTCAGTACAGTCCACGAGAAAAAAAAATCTGGTGGTCTTATGACAGGTGATCATGATGGTCATTCAATTGATCCACGTCGTCCTATCCAGCTCGAAATTCGTCTATTCATCTAGAAATTAATGGCGGACTAGGTAATGGCTGCAGATGGCGGAGTAGGTAATGGCTGCTCCAGTTACTGCTACGAAGTACCTACTTATTTAAGACGCTGCATACTGAGAAAGACGATATTCGGAAGCAGGAGCTAGACAGTTTCCACAGACGACAACTGCGAAGTATGATAGGGAAAAAGTACCCTCATAATATCTCCAACAAGAACTTGTACAGTAGATGTCAAGAATCTCATTTGTTCATTTTGAAAGCAAGATGGAATCTTCTTGGACATATTTTGAGAATGGGTCTAGAATGCTCAGCTAACAAACCCATGGAGTTTTACTTTGAAAAGACAGACTTCAAAAAGTTCAGAGGTCATCCAAAAACCACCATAGTCACAACCGAGACATTCAAAGAACAAGGCAGAAAGATCCCACTGTTCTTTTGTAGATGTTTTCAATTAAAGATGATCTACTACGAATCCGCAAACCTGCAGAGAACAGAGAAGGCTGGCAAAATATTATCGAATCAGTAGACAATGTCACTGAAGATGAGAGAACATCTTAATTCATGACCTCAAATCTAAACAGTTTTGATGATGATGATGATGATGATAACAACATTTTTACTTTTGTTTACAAATACATATTGCAAAATAAAATCCTTACATTTAATGTGATAACGTATTTGTCGTGTCTGAATGAATGTCTTAGTGTGGTTGGTCGAGTAATTAGTTTTAATTTATCCACGTCCCGAATTAATTTCGTCCAGTTAATTGACATTTCTGCCACAATTAAATATTGTGGAAAGAGGGGGATACTAACACCATTTTGTTTAGTTTCTTGTATATATATATATATATATATATATATATATATATATATATATATATATAGTATTATGCATATTGTAAATATTCTTTGAGGTTCCATTTTCAAAAGTTGTTGTTTTCCCCCTCCCACCTTCCCCCCATCAGACAACTATTGGGGACTATTTAGAGACTTAGGTGTATTATGGTGATTGTCGAAAGAATGGCAAGTAAGTAATGTGGTGTTTTGGTCCAAGGAATTTTGTATAGTTTGTTTGGGTCAGTGATTGTGGCTTGCTAAGTTTAAGATAAGACAGATGACGAACAACCTTCCCCATCCCCAGATGGCCTTGAGCCATATTTCTTTTTTATGCATGTCACCCCAAAAGCAAGGTGGGAGTGCCTCTAGACGCAAGGGGGTTACAGAGAGTGAATGTGAGAGCAAAAAATGTTCAGAGGTCATCTAAGAACTACTATAGTCATAACGCTGAACTGAGACATTCAAAGAACAAGGCAGAAAGATCACACTTTTCCTTTGGTGAAGTTTACAATTAAGGAATATCTGCAACGAATCCGCAAATTCGCAGAGGACAGAGAAGTCTGGCAAAATATTATCGAATCAATATGCTATATCACTAAAGATGAGAGAACATCTTAATTCATGACCTCAAATCGAAACAGTTTTGATGATGATGATGAGAGGAAAAGTTGAACAGCGCTCAAGCTAAAATTGGTCTGGTTAGAACCAGATACCTCTGAGTAGCGAGTTGGAACAGAAGTGCCAAACATTAGAATTTCTTGGGGAGACAGGTAATTTAAGAAAATACTTAGGTAGGGGGAATAAGTAAATTTCCGAACCAGAGTCAGGAGTGTTGTGGTAGAGTAGGTAATGGCTGTTGCAGTTATTGCGTAGCAGTAACTACTTATTTAAGACGCTGCATATAGAAAAAGACAATATTCGGAATAGATGGAGACTTCTTGGACATATTTTGCTAATGGAATGCACAACTAACAAAGACATGGAATTTTACTTTGAAAAGACTGACTTCAGGGGGTTCAGAGGTCATCGAAGAACCACCATAGTCACAACGCTGAACCGAGACATTCAAAGAACAAGGCAGAAAGATCCGATTTTAGTTCTGCTACGAATCCGCAAACTCGCAGAGGACAGAGAAGGCTGGCAAAATATCGAATCAGTATACAATGTCAGTGAAGATGAGAGAACATCTTAATTCATGACCGCAAATCGAAACAGTTTTGATAATGACCTAGAAATTAAGATTTACCCATTTTCGAACACGTAAGCCATAGTCAATGTTATGACACCTTAAACTAATGTAAATTATTTTTTGTTCAATAATAGTTAATAAATAAAAAAGTGTTTTACATTTGTCTCACCCTGTAGTATATTTTCGCTCTCTCTATATATATATATATATATATATATATATATATATATATATATATATATATATATATATAATTAATTAAAAGAAAATAATGACATTATCAAAAGAGTTGTAGACTACCACTTACTCGGATCAATGATTCAAAAGGAGTTTAAGCAAATGAAGCCGATAGATCCTAGAGAGAACCGTTCTTTTTTTTTTAACCTCGTGGATTGATGTTACAGGTTCAGAAAGAAACAAGTGAGAACTTCCAACTGTAGTAACAACCAAAACGCATAGCACATGTAACTCTAAAAGAAAATAATGACATTATCAAAAAGTTGACGTTCCACTCTACTTCGAACAAAAAGTTAGGAAGGAAACCTCCATCAGTACTAGAAAGAGCCATAACACTAACTGGACTTGAATGTATTTTCAAGAGAAAGATTTTATAAATTCAACCGAAATTAGTATTCGCTGGTCGGTCAAATTTTATTACTATATATATATATATATATATATATATATATATAAGTGAACATTGAAGTCAACACTTAGAGGCGACAGGCTGTTTCATGCTAGACGCAATCGTCAGGCAGTGAATGTCGGATAAGCTTATTTCAGTATGACACAAGAGAAGAAAACATATAAATGTAAAATAAGTAAAATAAATTAACGCAAACAAATAAATAAATAAAGAAAGAAGCCACTCCCGGATAAATAACCGTCTGAATAGATTACCCACAATACACCACTGACCCATATATATAAATAGTCGAGAATAAATCCAACATTCGCGGCCTGACGATTGCGTCTAGCATGAAACAGCCTGTCGCCTCTGTGTGTTGACTTCAATGTTCACTTTTATATTTATATTTACATACGCTCTAACTCTAGTATTGAGCACTTTATCCCATAAACATAGCACACCTTAAAACTATATTTTTCTTATATATATATATATATATATATATATATATATATATATATAAAAGTTCAGAGCAGATAACATTAGAAAGATTTTAGAGTTCCATGAAAATAAGTGGATACAACGTTTAAAAATACACTATCCAGCCGGGCTAAACTATAAATTTAACAATATAGATAGTATTAATATATAACCCTACAAATCAAAACCTACCCACATTTCTCCCCCACACAAGACAGACCTGCTTACGGAGGTGTTGAGGCCTTACACTTATATACACACCCACATGAACATACACACTTACACACATCATACTCACTCACTGCCTAATGAGCCAAATGATAACACACACCCACGGCAATGTACACGCTTACACATATCATACTCACTCACTCTCTAAGTACCAAATAACACACACACACACTTAAAAGAGACACATTCCCTCTCCAGGAACCAATAAAACTGTCAAACTGACCAGGGTAATTCAGAGCAGCATGAATCCATCCAGCTCTTATCTCAAAAAACAACTTAAAAGAGACTGTTTGACCAACACAAGGAATGTTAAAAGATTCATGTTAAAAAGATAAAAAAAAAAAAAATAAATGAAAACTACAGGCAAAAGATCATTTTCTCCATCAAGACATTCATTTCTGTAGTTCACTGCTACCAGCAAGCAGAAATATTTCTTCTCCTGATCATGGCCATTTTCGCCGAAACTAGTCGAGGAATCTAAACGAAATAATAATAATAAAAACGAAAGAATATTATTCTACAATCCAGTGTCTGAAGATTATAATTTTTTAATATTTTTTATGTGTGTGTGTGTGTGTGTGTGTGTTATTCCATCCCATAAAAAATATTATCTGGAATTTCTCTAGATTTTGTCGTTCAGTTACCTACCTATTATTCTGATATATATAGTTCATATATCACATTTATAAGCTTATTTTATTATGACACAAGAGAATAAATATTAGGCACCAAATGAGGATTTATTTCGCTATAGCAATAATGGATTTAGAGATATTACCGTTAGCGATTGTGCCACAGAGAGGCAGCTAAATTACGTTAATATTTTTTAAATTTTAATTGAAAACTTAATTTGGATATTTTCAATGTAGCTTTCGATCATTCACGCATTAGAATTGCTAACTGAATTAAATATTTCTGTCTTCTGACATAATTAAATACGCCATTCTATAAATGTAAATTTGATAGAAATTTCATTAAAAGAATTTTCTTCTGAAAAAAAAAATTGTTCCATTCCAGTATGGAAATATTCGGAGTATTATGTTCTTTAATCTACTAAATTTACCTCTGAAATTCCATTCTAAGAGAGGGGGTTGAAAATGTTAAAAAAAAAAAAATCATTTTATTGCTTGGAGCATTAATTTCCTTGAAGAAATTTAATAATCACTAAACGGAGAGAAAAGGAGGTTATTTGGAATTAATTTTCACTTTTTTGTTCTGTTTTCTTTGTCTTATTGCAAAACGTTTCGATTCGTCTCTTTACTATATATACTACTTTTTTCATATTGCGTATCTTCTGTGAAATCACATTGGAACGTGATGCTTTTTTAGGTGGGGGGGATGCCATATCAGCGAATCTAACATCAAACACCCGACGTTGCTTTCGTTCCACTCCCCACTTCCCACGTGGCTGTTGAATGTTCTTGAAGTCCTTTCCAGCACCAAAGTTTAAGATCTGATAAAATCAACCAGTTTACGTCATCCCTACCCAGTTGAAATAACCAAATAAAACCGACATTTAAGATTAACGAACAGGATTCCTTGGGATAATGGCACCGTAGTCCCACTCAATGTACTTCATATAACATTCCCCCCAAAAAAACTCAAGTCATAAACTTAAACAAAATTACAGGATCGCAGGTTTCATATGGATATCACGCATGACGCCAAACCAGTTCAGAAATATCTAAACTGTCAGTTGTAGACTACCGCTTACTCGGATCAATGATTCAAAATGACTTCAAGCGAATGAAGCGGGTAGATCCTAGAGAGGACCGTTCTTTTTATTTTAACTTCGTGGATTGGCGTTACAGGTTCAGAAAGAATCAACTGTATCAAATAAGAGACACAACATCACATGAGAACTTCCAACTGTAGTAACAACTAAAACGCATAGCACATGTAACTCTAAAAGAAAATAATGACATTATCAAAAAGTTGACGTTCCACTCTACTTCGAACAAAAGGTTAGGAAGAAAACCTCCATCAGTACTAGAAAGAGCCATAACACTAATTGGACTTGAGTAAGACATTTTCTTGAAAATATTTTCAAGAGAAAGATTTTATAAATTTCAGCCGAAATTAGCATTATCTGGTCGGTCAATGAATACGATATTTTTGCGTATAAATAAACACCTAATATTACGATTACCATTAGAGATGACGTGAACAGATATTAAACTATGTTCTCAGCCCCAATAGATAGCGAGTGAGGATAAGCGTGACGCCAGTAGGTACTTTCGAAAACATTCACGTTTTCCGGCATTAATATTTCTTTTTTTTCATTTCATATATATATATATATGAATATAAATATAATTCCTAAGGCCGAAAGATGTTTTATTTCAGTCCGACACTATTTCTTTATGTTCTTATTCTTATTTTAAACGTTATAGTTTAGTCAATATACGTGTACAGTTCTTTATTAAGAATCCCGAATGCACAAGCCGGTAGACGTAATTAGCATAATATGGGAGACGCTAATAAGAACAGAAAGACAGCAAATCTTCAAGAGCAGCAGCAGCAATCATAAAAAACTTCAAGAGCACCAGCAGCAGCTTCAACATTAATCAGTGGATGATTACTTTTTAGGATATATATACGACAGCAGTCACCATTTAAGCGTTGATTCATGAATTATACGTGTTTTGTCAGGTCAAATTTATATATATATATATATATATATATATATAGTAAGGCGAGAAAGTTTTAATTGGTTTTAATATTAAGAAATCGACGAGATGTCTCTTTATGTTCTTAGTTGAACAAGAACACTCCCCACACCCGTGGATTAAATTCAATGTTCAGTTCAGAATTCCCTGGAGGTTACCCAGATAAGCCTGGGGAATTTGTTAAACGAAAGGTTGAGATAGCATAAACAATGATTGGAATATAAATTGTGTAAACAGTAATTTGCACGCTTTAAAAACAACCTGTCGCCTATTCGAAGACGTAAATCCACTAAAATATGGGAGACGTTTAAAAAGAACAGAAATATATATATATATATATATATATATATATATATATATATATATATATATAATAAAAAACTTAAACACTAATATTCCATGGTCATAAACATTCCATTGGAATGATTTTTATATATATATTTTGCATATGTATGTATATTTTTAATATTATATATATATATATATATATATATATATATATATATATTGTTTCATTAAATAATTAGACAAGTGTTGTCTATTTATTTTATGTAAAATTTTTTTATCTTCTGATAAGTTTAGTAACATTATCAGGGGAAACGGTGAGAAATATTTATCCATTATTTTTAAATAAAATAAGAAATTGACGAGATGTCCCTAGACATTATCAAAGATGTAATTACAAACATATCAAACAATATACGGACACGAAAGTGATGATAGTCTGTCATTGTTTAGGTTTATAGTGGATAAGCAACGATGAAAGGTCGCATATAAGACGCTAAAAGCGAAGATAGCATAATCTCATGACGTTGGAATACGAGAAATTGTAGAATGAAATAAGGAAAGCCGTTGGTATAAACCAAAAACAACCTGTAGAAATTATAGACATTTAAGAAAGTAAATTCCATAGTTGATTTTGTTTAGGTTGGGTTTAAACTGTTTGATGTATAATGCTTATATATTTATATTTTGTATATTGTTTATATATCGAAATAATAGTTGTGTTTTCGACAAGTATTTTACGGAATTGTGTGTAATTTAGGCATGTTGTTTTAAATTTTTAAAAATGTTAGATTTTTCATTAAAATGTATATTTTCGTCGTGAAAGCGAGTTTATATACCAACATAAATATTATTTAATTCGTTGGATGTATATATATGTAAAACAAGACGCTTTTTTTTCCTAAAAATTACCCTGAATAATACGTGTGAGTCTTCCACGCCGAATGTAAGGCAACGCCCAGGCTCAAGTAAGCATGATGATAGGCTTGATTGATAGGCAAGTGGATTTGTATGCTGATTCATTACATATAATGCTAGCTATCTAATTCAGTCTTTTATATGACGTAACCTCAGTACTTAGCTGTTACAAGTATTTCCAATACTATAAAGCTTCCTGGAGCCGAGCCACAAGCTTAAACATGCTCTGTTTTCTAGCAGCAGCGGATGGGTTTCTGCTTTTGACTAGTATGTCATTGCCATACAAACAAAATCGGACGTGACGCCAGTATGTTAGGGACGTATGGTGAATGTGTGGTATGAACATGACATTTTGTTTCATAGAAATTTCTTTCCAATAGTAGGGTGTGTCTTCCAAACCACAGCGACTTGTAAGCCGGAAAATATATGATACAATTTTTTTTCCGGATTGAAATCGATAACAGATGGATTTAAATTTAAACCATTGCAAATAAGTGTCTCTTATTTTTAAATTATTTTCAATTGTGCTACTATTCCTTTGCAATGGTAGGTGATATTGCATAACCTGTAGATCCTTGCGAATTGTGAGATCAGTGCACTTTCAATGCATTTTCCTCTTATGAATTATTTTCACTTCTAATCAGACTACCACTTATTATGTCAGAATTGTGGTCAGATGTTTTACGGTGAACTACCTACTACTTCTGTTTATATATAAAAAAAAAAAAACTAGTAAAGACTCTTGCCATCTTAATTTCTAGTGAATGCCCTCTTAGATATAAAATAGGTGTTATTAAAAATTTCTTCATGAGAGCGCATGAGAACTCATCCTCTCGCACGTTTTTCTTTAAAGAATTAAACAAGGTAAATCAAACGCTGATTAATAACGGATTTCCTAATCAATTGTTGGATTTCCACATAAGGCGTTTCCTGTCTAAGTTACCTAATAGCAACGGGGAAAATATAAAATAAACAATAACATTATTATTTTTTATAAAAATCAGATGAACGAAAATTATAAATAAGAT
>CAHIKZ030002379.1:1427500-1470000 GCA_903632075.3 Acanthosepion pharaonis
ACCTTAGCAGTCTTGGGTATGAAGATAGACTATATCCAGAAGCAACGCCTATGATCAGAAGATTGGAGGATTTGAGAAGCGTGGAACGAATTCTTAATTGCTGCTGTTCCCGAAGAACATGGTCATATCTACTTTGGCACAGGGAAGAGGAGTTTCAGCTATGACAGTCCAAATAGCAGTGAAAAAAGACACGAAAATGAAATCGTACATGAGAGGTATGAGGTATTGTTGCTCCAGGACAGAAAGTTAGAATGTTAGAGAGGGCGAAGATCATCTTGAATAAGTTGAAAAATGATCCTGAAATAATATACACATATTTGAACTTTATTTAAATCCTTCATGAGTTTCTGAGCCTTAGTTATGATTAATTAATGATGAACATGTTATTTTCGTTTATGATTGAATTCATCACAATTCTTCTGTTAAGCTTGGAGAGTAATTACACATTCTTGTTGCTCAAAATAGAGTCCAATGGTGTTACAAAAACCTCACAGAATTCCAATAAGATATCTTTAATCATTTTTAAGTTACAACAGTTCAAAACTTAATCTAATAATTGGACAATTTTGTTGTTATACACAGTATTTATGAAAGACACTCACAAGTTTTTATCTATTGAATTACCAAAGTGAATGTCCATGAGGAAATAAAATATTTTTTTATTGGATCAATCAAGCTAGAATACTTTTTTTTCACATACATTATTTTATAAATAATTGAGTAAGCTAGAGCAATTGTTTATCAGTAGAAACAAAGAAGAGAGTGTTGGATTGCTATGACAGTGAATGCTGGACAATCCCCCCACGGATGAGGAAAAAACTAGAGACAGTAGAAATGTGGTCCTAAAGAATAATACAGAGAATTCCATGGCCAGAGCGAGTAAGCAATGAGGAGGTCTTAAAGAAAATGGTAACAAAAGAACTTATTCTTAGAATCAGAAAAATATATATATATATATATATATATATATATATATATATATATATATATATATATTTGAATCTTTCAATCCTTCATGAGCTTCCAATCGTTAGTTATGATTAATTAATGATGAACATGTTATTTTCGTTTATGATCTGTTTCATCACGATTATCTGTTCAGCTTGGAGAGTAATTATACATTCTTATTGCTCAAAGTAGGGCCTAATAGTGTTATAAATACCTCAGAAAATTCCAGTAAGATATCTTTAATCATTTCTAAGATACAACGGCTCAAAATTTTGGTTTTAATCTAACAACTGAACAATATTTGCTGTTACACGATTTGGACAATTTTGCTGTTACACCCGGTATACTGAAATTGTTTTTGGACAATATTTATAGAAAGTTTGCAATGTATTTATTTATTAAACCCCAGTTACTGGAAAGAGTTGAATGAACTAGAAAACTTTCAACTTACTTGAGATATGTACGCCGTCAACTTTTAGTGAAACTGTCTGAGTAACACCGTATATTTCGATATCGCTTAAATGGACAGAGACCATCTGGATGTTAGGATTAACTTACATTGTTAAATCTTTTCAGTGACCGTTTTGATTCTTCTCCTTTCTATGTATCAATTCCTCTAATGCTTTCTCTCTCTATTTGTATATCACCGTGATTGTTTTTGGCTTTGAGCCTCTCTCAAATACACAAACAATCACAGAAATGCAGACATATGTCAAATTTGCATTTGATTCAAGGTTACATTTATATATGGCCGAAAACCTATGTGTATAGTACACATCGATTTCGAAACCGTGGTATTGCCTCCAGTTTGAAAGTTGGCGTTTAATATTATAAGCCTGGAGACAAAATGTTCTTTTTCAAATTCATTACCGTTTTTTGAGGAAACGTGTTTAATAAATAAGTTTGGGGTCATAATTGAAGCGTTGGAATTTAATTCTGGTGATCAGTGAAATTCTTAAAATAAAGCCTAATAAAAAAAAAAAAAAAAATACAGAGCAACCTCGCATGTCAAACAAGTCGGTTTTCGAACAGAAAATTCGAGATGAAAATGCCTCGGTTAGTGAAAAAAAAAAAAAAAAAATTTGGTTCTCGAACGACATTATCGAACCGAGTTAACCCGAACGGAATAATGTCTGAAGCGACCGCCATGTTGCATACATTCGTGTGTTGTACCGTGTTTTTCCAATCTTATTGTACTGTGACTTTATTCTCCACATTGATTCCCATTGGAAAAATAGTTTCGTTTTTACGAACATTATGAACAGCCTTCGTGAACCGAGGTTCCACTGTATTTGAAATAATTCCCCATGTATAAGACGCAGTCTTTTCTAAAAAAAAATAATAAGCAAAATTGGGGTTGTGTATTATGCAGATACAAAAAAATCTTTAAAAACTTGCCGATTTCAGTTGCGAAATCACTACTTACCATAAACATACGACAATTTGACACTAACATTCGGCGTCTGCGACCCCATAAAGATGTCAAATACAATCATATGTATCTAACAATACTTACAAATGTAAAATAAAATAAGAATTATCATAAAACTAAATTAGAATAATAATATTCTATGTTTAAAACCTTTTTTTAATAAGAGTAGGAAACGCTGGCCATAATGAAATTGGAGAGGTACAATTTATAGGGTTTGATTACCAAATATGGGGTGCGCATTATGCATGAGTAGAAGCATTTCCCCACACTTTCAGCACAATTTTAGCGGTGCGTATTATGGATAAAGGCGTATTATACATGGGGAATTACGGTATATACAGTTAGTTGGTTTTAAATTAAAAGAATAATATATTTCATAATAAAAAAAATGTCTATCTTTAACATGATCCAGAAAATAAAGCAGAAGTTTCCATTTAAAATGTTTACAGACCAATGCTTTCTCCTTATTTCCAGAAAATATTCTTTTCTCAATGTTGGAATCAGATGAATTCGATGTGAAGCAAGAGTCTATAAATTTCCCAATTAAATAAGTAAATATCTACTTATAGTTAACTAGTTATGTCAATTTACAAGACTAATTTTAAAATGTGAATCAAATTACACCACAAAAACATAAGCAAGTATGAATAAATTTTCCAGTAAAATATTTTTTGGTTTCCAATGTAGTGACCCACCAAAGAACTGATTTTTTTTTTAAATGACATATATCAACTCTGAAATGACATATAGACTCGCCATATTTGATTAACCTCTCACAAAATGGATTTTGCGAAGTTGCGCTCGCAGAAGATTTTACAAATAATGAATTGAAAGCGGTTCTAATAACTGGGAAAAAACGTGCAAGGAGCAGTTAAATGAACTACTGAATCTTTACAAATTGTATATGGATAAGATGCATAGTACAAGAACGTTATTACTAAATCATTATGTCATCAAATAAGACTCTCACCTACTTCAAAGGATAATATACTGAACAATTTAGCTATCATTATGACGTATACAGCATTAGTTTTGGTGCAATTTTCAATAAGCCAGGCACATTTAAAACATTCTGTCTCATAAGTCCTGCAGTATCATTGTTTTATATACACTTTAATCTATTTTTTTTTATTTTCATTAATTATGACCTTACAAATGGTGTAAGTTCTTATTCTTTGATTAGCTTTGCTGCAGAATATAGTCTATCTTCATACCTAAGACTGTTAAGCTTTCGACCTTTTTTCTTCATATTCCCCTATTTATCTCTCTTATTTATTAAGTTGTTGAGGCCAAACCAGTTTGTATTTGCTTCTGCTTTCTATTTGTTTGGGTTTTCAATAAAAGTGTCGATGAACAGAACTTTTTTTTTCTCCGGAGTTTTGATTGTGGCAGGTACGCGCACTTGCGTGAAGCACGCGTATCGGGAGACAGTACAAACTAATAAACTTAAAAACCATTTCTTGTGAGTTCACCGCTCAAAGAGCTTTTATTCATATCCCACAAATGTATCTGTTACTACGAAATCTGGGTGCGATTTTCACCGGATGCTACAGAAAGTTGTCCTTGTGGCAAAATTGGACTGCTTACACAGGGTTAATTGCACGCTGTGGTTTAACATCCATTTTTAACATTGTAGGTTTTAGGCTGTACATGCTTAGGGAGTTAAGCGAATCATTCTATATTTTCTACAACTTTTACTCTTAACGTGTATCTCACTAATAAAACTATATATATATATATATAGCGAAGAAATTTGGTGGGGATTTAGAGTAATCATATATAGTAATTCATCGAGCCTAGAATAATATTCAACAAAATGCAGAAAGCCCTGGATGGCCGTTTCGTCCTATTTGGGACTTATCAACAGTGCGCATCCACGACCGAGAATCGAAACGGGACCATTTCCGATACAACGCAAACGTCATACCAACTGTACAACTGGCATCGCTGACGGATAAGACACAAACTAGACTCGATAGAGCCGCCCCTACTCACTCAGTACCGCAGTGATACTCATCCGAGTATTCATATAACCTCGGAACAGTGCTTCAAGACCTACGTCTGAGTGAGTAGCAGCGCTATATCGAGTCTAGTTTGTGTCTTCTTTGTCACCAAGACCAGTGGTACAGTTGGTATGACGTTTGCTTGTATCGAAATGGTCCTGGTTCGATTCTCGGCAGTGGGTGCGCACTGCTGATGTAGTCCCAAATAGAATTAAACGGCCATCCAGTGCTTTCTGCATTCTACTGAAGTTTATTCTGGGCTCGATGAATTACTATTATATATATAGAGAGAAGGATGTATATAGATTTAAATTCATTTTATTTTTAATCCGACATTTTTCTTACTTCAAACATTATTTTATTGCATTCCGTATGTGAGTAGAGCGCCCCGTTAAAAAAACAATCTTTACTTCTTCTACCGGAATATGACAGGATTTGAGCCTCCGTCAGATCCGGTGTTCTTTTCATTTTATAAATAAACGGACCGTCATCTGAAAATACGGGCTTACGTCCACATTATGTTAAAACACCGGTCACCGTATGTTCACCAAAGTTAAGCAACGTCAAGCCAGGACATTCCACTCTGGACATGCTTACTACTTTTTCTTCTGGACAAATGGAAGTTATCCTGAACGGCCACTCCTCTGGATCCTTTGCTACTAATGCAAATGCACCACAGCACTCTATCCTTGATCCCACTTTGCTTTTGATTTTCATTAACGACATTCCTGGTGGCATCAACACTTAACTTGGTATATATGCTGATGGTACAACACTTTTCTCCTGTCTCAATCGTAAGCCTGATCAGTTCAACAAGATCAAATTGGCGGCTGATGTCAAAAACGACCTTCAACTTGTTGTTAACTGGGGCAAAGGATGGCTTGTTAATTTTAATGCTTCCAAAACTAAGCCGCTCTTTATTAATTATCTTAGAGACCCCTTTCTAACTTCCATTAGCATGGCAGAGATTAGCCTCGAGGAGAGCGACACGTTACGCCTTTTCGGGCTAACTTTCTCGGCTGAGAAATATATTTGATCCATTGCCAGATAAGCTGTTAAGGAACTCGGTTCACTGTGTCGTGCTAAGCAATTTTTCTATCCTGAATTTATCTTACATAGCTATAAGTCTACCATTCGTCCATGCTTAGAATATTGCTGTCACACATGGTATCTAGAGATCCTTGATAAAATCCAAAGAAGAATCAGAAATATTATTGGTCCTGATCTGGCATCTCAACTTCGCTAACATTCCCACCGCCCTAAAGTTGCCTCCCTGTGCCTTTTCTACAAATACGTTCTTGGTAATTGTTCGGATGAGCTCTTCGCATTGATTTCGTTCAATTAACAGGCGTTTCTGTCGTATTTAAGGATTGTGGAGTTTTTTGTTGATAAGATTATTTTGCTTGATTTCTTGTAAATAGTTTTACTTTTCATATTGTAAATACACGTTGGAGCTAGATTTTAAATTATTGCTTCATTCACCTCCCCCCACAGACAATGAATTGTACATATGGGGACTAGTTAGGACTTCATGGAGTTTCTGAGGCATCATGGTGAATGAATTAAGAATTGTAAGTAAAAATGCGTTGTTTTGGTGTAAGGAAATATTCTGGAATGTTTGGGTCAGTGTTTGTGGCTAGCTAAGTTTAACGTTAAGACAGAAGATGGCAGTCCTTTTCCCGACTCCCCATTTTGACCTTATGCCACATTTCTGTATATGCCCAGAATAAATATCGCTCTTTCTTTATCTATCTTTCTTTCTTTTTGTCACTCGTTCTCTATCTCTTTCTTTCTTTCTTTCTTTCTTTCTTTCTTTCTTTCTTTCTTTCTTTCTTTATGGAACGTCTTCTTCTTATGATATTACACAGGGTGCAGCAGAAATATCTCCCACCTTCGAAATTGTCACCTGTGTTGTGCTAGTGAACTTATGCAAGTGGAAATCGTGTCTTCATCTAGCTAATGACTAACCATGGGGTGCAGAATTAATTTCAACTTCAATTTCAACCTACCGCAACGCGAATGAGTCCGTACTTTTATTGTTGATAATTCCAAAATGGTAGATTTTATCAAAATTTCTTTGTTATTTTCGAATTAAGCATTTACATTTACACCTAAATGAAACTATTTAGGAATTTTTTATTTGAAACTGAGCGCGGGGCTTGAACTGCAAATTGGCCTCAAGTTGAAATTAGTTCTGTCACCCTCTAACCATGTGGTACGTATTTCGGACAGGTATATGTGATAAGTATTTCTAACGAATCCAGTACGCCATCTTTTCTTTCATTATTTCCTTCGTTTGATTCATTTATCGTTTTATTTATTTCCACACTCCCATTCTAGAAAATTTTCAGTGATTTCATTTGTTCGTTCTTTCTTTTTTCTTTCTTTCTTTCTTTTCTTTCTTTCTTTTCTCACCGGTTCTCGCACTCTTTCAGTAGAGAGGTAAACACTCGATTCATTCTTCTCCTCCGCAAATGTCCGCACGTTCTTACTTCTTTAACTCACTTGCTCTACCGCAACCTTCTCTACTCAAAGACCTAGCCCTCTTTTTTACACGCAGCGCAATAACCACTTAAGACTACTTTGTCGATGGATCTCACGGGAACCTGCTTATAAACAGAACAACAAAAAAAAAGACAGAAAATCGAATATTAAAAGGAATGAAATAATCGAAAATTGGTTAACGGAAAAACACAAATATTTTTGACTTTTTCAACAGAATCCATCAATATCCATTTTACCAATTTTGAACTCAGATGTCGACAAAGAACTCAAGAATCGAAGAGTGCTCTTGATTTGAATCAGTTCGAAGACTTTTGCTTTTCTAAAGGCTTTAAGTGCAATAAAAAAGAATCGTTTTAAACAAGGCATAATTTTCTTTTTTAACAACCAGGAAAATACGAATATTATTTAAGCCCAAAAATGCGTAGGTGTCTACACTTGGAAAGATATATGATACAATATCTATAGCTTTATTTACACACACAAGTACAATTATATATATATATATATATATATATATATATATATATATATATATATATATATATATAAACAGGGTGTATCAGAAATGATTTTACAAACTTTGGGAGCGGATTCCTCATGCCGATACAACGAGAAAAGTACATATAATCATGTCTTCACAAATCCTAAGTTTTTTGAGGTATTAAGTTTTAAGTTTAGGGTAGACGCTGTTAAATGTACAATCAAGATACAACCCAAAATTACTTTTTACAAACTTTGAATATCCTGCCATTGTTAAACGGAACAATTTTCAGTCAATCCACTACGACACAAGTAAAACATCGAAGACAGGCTAGCCACAAATGTACACGAAAGACAAATGTAACCTAGTCTACATGGCAGCACAGTGTCACCTACTATAAACTTTCTTTAAACTTAATAATTGAAAAATGAGACATTTTCGGACATAGGTTTATATGGACTTTTGTCCTTGTTTTGGTGTGAGGAAGTTGATAAAAGTATTTCTAATATACCCTATCTATCTATCTATCTATCTATCTATCTATCTATCTATCTATCTATCTATCTATCTATATATAAGAAAAATGAGAAAGTATGTAGTCAATTGCGAAGGATGAAATTAAAAAAAACCTATGTAACAAGTTTCATCCCTAGAAGGAACTTTTTTCAAAGTAATAATGATTTTATCGATGAAATCATATATACACACACACACACACACACACACACACACACACACACACACACACATATATATATATATATATAGTAGTACTTGTTTGAAAAATATATATATAGGTAGCCTGAAGAAGGTCGGAGCGTACAATACCGAAACGTCGTGAATATAGCAACGAAGATGGGGGCAACAATCTGAATAATGAATCTAACGTGTCACTGTGCCATGTATCATCAGGGATACATGGCACAGTGGATAAAGGCGTTAGTTAGATCCAGTGACAGGACCGAAAGAGTGTGAGTTCAATACCCAGTTAAGGCAGTGGAGAACTTGGACATCCATTAAACATCGCATGTGGAAGTAGAATAGTCTACCCCAGAGAGCGAAATAAATGGTTCAGTTCGACATTCCAACCACCTGAAGAAGACGGGGGCGTACAATGGGTGAAACGTTGTAATAAATATAGCGACAAAGATGAGGACAATAGTCCGAATAATGTAAATAGTGTACATAATACCTCATCTCAGAAATATAGACAGATACTGAAAGGCCGAAACGTTGTGATAAATATGGCGACAAAGAAGAGGACAATAGTCCGAATAATGTAAATAGTGTACATAATATCTCATCTCAGAAATATAGACAGATACTGAATAAAATCAATGAGACAGAGTAGAGATAAGAACGATCGATAAATGCAGAGAAATGTAAATAATGCCTGTTATGTCAGTCTATGAGGCGACTTACTTTACATTTTGTAGAAGAAAATAGTTCAGGTTGTTTGATATTTACATATCAAGTTCAAAGTAGAATATATTTAATAGGATCAGTGAAAATATTGGGTTTTCTTTAAAACAATGAATTAATTATAGTTGAATATTAAATGAATGAAGGCATTCCTCGTGATTCAGGCAGTTAAGTTCCATACGCGATACACGTTTGGTCGATCAGGTCCCTTTTGTGTCATAAGGAATAAGGAGGCAAATATTTCCCCTTTGTAGGTTGCCCTTTCATACTGCGGTAGACATGCCACTAACCAAAGCTATAGAACCCAGTCTGTCCGGAAATTCAACACATAGCTGGGGGTAAAATAGATGGATTTATACCTTTCCCAAGGGTGTTTGCGCGTAAGAGAATGTAACGAACCCGACTGCTGGTTATGTCTCAAAAAGTTGATAGAATATATATCTAAAAACGTTTAAAATTTGAACAAGAATGGTGTGTGTGTATATATATATATATATATATATATATATATATATATATATATATATATATATATATATAGTAGCGACCATAATATAAGGAACGGAAACAACAAAGACATAAATATGTGTATTACTTAAAAAGTAATGCATGATTAGCAATGGAATTTTTACCGAATAAAGATTAGGATGTAATGCATAAATATTATACAAAGTTACAAAAATTTACATAATAGTTTTTTTTTTAAATAAAGATTAAATGGAACAAAGGAAATAAGCTACTGGACAAAAGTTAAGTAACAATCTTGTTAATACTTGATTGTGAACAATATATCGACAAAATTTAATATTTGGTAAATATCCCCTTATTTTCAATGACTTCTCTGCATCGTCGACCGCATGATCTAATTAAATTCTTGCAAAAATCAGCAGTAATTCCCTCCCATTCGTCTTTCAATAACTCCCATAGGTGATCCTGGTTTTTCGGGTTTCTTTTCTGAGCCCTTTCTCCAATTATCGTCCAAACATTTTCTATTGGATTCAGGTCGGGGCTCTGGGCTGGCCACTTCATTAGGGTGATTACTTCTTCTTCAAATAAACCCATAACCTTCTGAGCCTTGTGGCAAGGTACATTGTTCTGCATGAAAATAGGAAATTCATAATGATTATGGTGTAATCTTGGTACCACATGCTACTGAAGAAGCCTTTTGTAAATCTCAGCATTGATATTGCCATGTACGCGGATGATAGGGCCAACTCCCTGCAGATGAAATCATTCCCCACACCATCACACTGCCACCACCAAACTTAACGGTTTTCTTGACACATTGAGAAGACAGTCTTTCATCTGTTCTACGGCGTACGTAAGTTTTGCCCTCAGAACCAAATATAGTAAACTTGCTGACCTGAGATGGAAGGAATACATTGAATCTATAGCTTCGTCCACCGCAAGGAAAGTCGGATCTCTGTGCCGCGCCAGGAAATTTTTCTCGTCGGAGTCAATCCTTCAAATCTACAAATCAACCATTTGGCCTTGCATGGAGTATTGCTACCACATATGGTCTGGAGCCCCTTCTATTTGTCTCAAGGTCCTTGATAAAATCCAAAGACGGATATGCTATGTAATTGGCACTGATCTGGCATCTCGTCTGCAACGCTCTCTCACAGACTTACTAGTGCCTCCTCTGTCTTTTTTTACAAATACTTTCACGGTAAGTGCTCCAATGAGTTGCTTTCGCTGGTCCACAGACTTCATAAATTTAAGCGTTCAACTAGGCTGGCATCTCGCTTTCACCCTTTCACTGTCGAAACTGTTAAATGCAGCCGTCACTTCTATTTCAATAGGTTCATGCCTCGCACTTCTCGCCTGTGGAACTCCCCCCCACTTCTTGTTTCCCTGATAGCTATAATCTCCAACTATTCAAATGTAACGTCAATCGACGTCTCCAGATGCCCTGATCTATCCCCTAACCTTCTCTTCATCTTTTCTTCTATCACTCCTATTTGCTCTCACTCCAACTCTCTGTAGCCCCTTTCGTGCTAATGGCTTCCCGCCTTGCTTGGGGTTGAATGCTTAAAAAAAAAAAAAGTCAGCGGACGAGTACAATTTGACAAGCAGCAAAACTCGCACAGTGGGGAGGCTAGATCATTTTGATCTACCCTCTCCACAGTGCGATATGATATGAAATAAAAGCACTTTAAAAAAAACTCATAAATTATTTCCACGAGTTTCGTCGCTTTTTGCCTTTTCATCCTGATTGCAAAAATGTTGTGAATAATCTGTGCCATTGGAACTAAATTGGTCAATATATAAATTATAAGAAAACGTGGAAAAGTCTGGGCAGACGAAAGTCTTTATCAAGACTTTCGTCTGCCCAGATCGGTAGATGTCAATTGCACTTGTTAAAAAACAAAGGCAGGAATATCAACTCAAACGCGTGTATGCTTCTAAAATATGTAGGAGTCGATCGTAGTTGGGATGATCCAGACAATATGAACGATCATTTCCTTAGCTGCATAGTACATGTTTGCCACTCAGGGAAGGGATAGATTTACACCTTCCTCAAGGTTATTAGCATAGAAGTGAATGCAATGAACTTGGCTGGAAATCGAACTCAGCTCTCCGATTCCGCAATCTGATCTACAATCCCTTACTCTATCATGTCTATTCTAATAAGATATAATATAAAGATGTAAAGTAGTATCGTAGTAATAATAGTTTTGAAAATGTCGGGTGTCGATACTAATATTAATTGATTAGATTTATTTCGAGTAAATTTTTAAGAGATAGCAAATATGTGTATAGCTTACTTAATTGAGTAGTTAGTTTACTTTTTCTTATTCATTTTAAAGTTTAGGCCCTTAAATTATTTTAGTCAATGAATTATGAAACGGGTAAGAAATCTAAAATAAATAGTACGAGTTAATTTTGCAATGGCTGGTTTCGTAAAGGTAAATTAATGTAAATGGTGGATAGAATTTATGTATGTCTGTGTGTCCGTGCATATGTGTGTGAATACATTTCCTACATCTACATGTAGATGTGTGAACGTACATAGACGTATAGGAATTTTTGTGTGATTTTCGCTTGAATAAGAGTGTAAGGTAAATGTTAACTTAAAGATTTATCTGGTAGTAACTATTTTTTTGGAAACGCTATTATAAGTGATAAGTTAGATTAATTTTGGGGGAAGCATAATTGCTAGTATAGAATAGATTTGGGTTTGGTACGCGTGAAGATTTAGTTAAAGAGTTAGTATTGTTATAGGATTAGAGTTTAAAACGTATAAAATATTTGGATCTAACTATGCAAAAAAGAGACCAGCATGCCGAGTTAGGAATCCAAGGGAAGTAACTCGAATCCAAACTGGATGAAGTCAAAAGTTTTTATTTTTCATTGGTTGACTCTGACTGACGTATGAAAATAAGAACGGGCGGACTCCTAGCCATGTCGGATTTTTTTTTTTTGCAATGTCGAGGTCCGTATTATGGCGCTATCAAGGAGGCGGCCTCACTCGTCCGGAGTTGCTGTTTGAGCCGATATGATGCAATGTATTATGCAACTAAGAAAACGTCGTAATTATTAAATAAGGTTCTATATGGTTTCAGAATTTGCTTTGTTTACGTTTCGAGTAAGAAACTTAGTAGTTGTGACTTTCGAAAACTTGAACGCGTAAAGGCAAAATATAAAAAAAATCGGCAGTCTCATGCTATGTGGACGTTCTACTTGGCAGATCTGCAGGGTACTGGTGCCGGGCTGGAGATGTAGACATGAATGCACGAGGAAAATGTCACTTTCAAAGCTCTCCAAAAATATTTGGTGTGTCACATATGTAAAACGATATGTAAGAGCGAATTTCGCAAAGTCATCTGCGGGGCTATGTCCGCTCAGGTTCAACGTCCAACTTCCGAAAAGAAGTGAGATTTATCACACACACGTCCTGGGTATGACGATAAACTACATCCAACAGCAAGGCGTCTGATCGGGAGGTTTTAAGGACCGTGGAATCACCTCTAAATTGCTGTAGTTTCCAGGTTCACCTAACACGGGGTGGTAGCACCTGTTAGGGTCCCAGCTTTGGGCAAATTGTTAACCCCCTCCCACCAAATTTGGGTCAAAAACACTATGAAAGTATAACAATATATTTTTCTTTAGTAAAACATTCTAGCGATAGATTTGAACATCAAAAAATAAAATTTACAAAGCTCTAAAGTAAAATAATTTCGGCATTAAGTGACCCATAAGGTGTTGATATGATGTTAAACAAACCAAATTCATCACACACACACACACACTTTTTACACAAATGGACTCACCCAGTATATACATATACTACGGCTACGTGAAGACCCGAGAGAGAGAGACCTCTGAGTCTAGCTGTCGTGTTACAGTCTTTGACTGTAAACGACGTCTGTCAAACTCTCTGCATTAGCAGAGAGGAACCCGGACGAAGCTTTACCGAAGGGCAAGGTTTCGTTCGGGGAGGTAGACAGGGCCTGAACCCGTCTAGGCGGTTTCAAAAAGGCTATATTTTTGGCCGAGCCTACGGGCTCGGGGATACCCACATTAAACCGGCCTTGTGCCATATTCAATCCTCGTGGGTGTATCAATAAATAGCGAGCAAGACCGAGGAGTCGAGTCGAGTCGAGTCGAGAGTGACAGAGTAAAAAGGTTGTAGGTAACCGGAAGAGTGAGGGTGAGATAACAGCGTTGTTGCAGTCACAGTGAGCGAGCACTCAGTAAGAAGTCATACCACGATATTCCAGTACCAAAGACTGTATATATATTTTGCTACTAACCCGTGTTCCTGGAACTACTAACCTGCTTTACCAGTTTGTATTACGTTATTTTCATATATTCATTCCTGGCGTTTGTTATTTATTGGTACCGGATTTTAACCCGGAATCCACAACAATATGTATGGTAAAGGTAATAAATTCTTTGATATATAAAATCCAAGTGGATCCTAGTAATATAAAATATTAAAACTGATCCACAAAAAGAGCTCAATGTATTTATTATTACAGAGCAAATAATTAATAAACAATAAAATCCAAAATCCCTTCATATGGAGAATGACCTTATTTCAACCGATGAAAAAATAAACTTCATCAGACTTATTCAACCCCGCTATAGACTGAGTTCGTGTCGGAATTAGAAATTTACCTGTTGAAGCTACGAAAAAAATCCCGTCGAAAAACTAATACAGAATTTATTCATTTCAGTGTTTCAGTCAGACGAAAGGCAGAAGACAGTGGTCAGGAGAGGGTGGAAGGTATGAGTCTTAAAGAGTAGAGGTCTTATAAAATTAAACCGGGGTATTAACTTTATGACATTAAATTTGGATTATATGGAGAATGAAATGTGAATTTAAACATAAGAGAGGAATAAAAAAGTTATATTTAAAAATACGAGATTATACTTAAAAGTACTATTCCAAAGACAAGTTATATTTAAAAATAAGATACAAGGTGGAACCTCGGTTCACGAATTTAATTCGTTCCTGAAGCCCGTTCGTAACCTGAAATGTTCGTAATAGAAATAATATAAAATTGATAATCCATATGCATAATTCCAAAGAGGATATAAATCCAAAAAGAGCTCAATGTAAGAACAGAACAAATGATAATTATAAAGTAGAGACTTTAGAAACCTATGGTAATATTTTATTTCGCAAAACCGATGCTATGGTTTCGTCTCATTAGACCAAAGGATTTCAACAATATTGTAGAAACTGCTTTCATAATTATATTTTACCATACATACATAAAACACACACACACACACACACACACACCCACACACACATATATATATATATATGAGCAAGATCTAAAAGGTCAGCTAATCTAACAGTGATCTCATCCCACAATCCTCCAATATATGGTCTCCTTTGTAAATCACTAGCAGGGCTTAAGTGCCACTAAAGATTATCCCACAAAATTTCATAACTGAATCAGTTAAGCTGTCAGATGTCAGACGTCCTCAGACGTCATTATATAAATATATATATATAATATATATATATATATATATATATATATATATATATATATATATATATAGGTAATATTTTAGTATGAAACCTAGTATTAATTTTATACTGTATTATGTGTCACAGTTATTACAATGAGCCACGTGTTTGTTAAGTTGGGTTCAAAGGCAATTGTAATGTGTCTCCCTAACGCGGCACTTTTTCAAATTTTGGCAAAGATTTGTTTCTTCTTCTACATTACCAACAAGTCTATGTTAATATTAAAAATTACATCTTTGGAAAATAAAATTGCGATATAATAATTTGGAAATCACTGACCCTTGAGTCCAAGAATTAACATTAAATTCTGTGTACTAAGTGATCTGTAGCAGTGGTTTTTACATCATCATATTGCAGCTGGCATCACTTCTGCTGTACCTTCTTAAAACGCGAATGCGTAAAGCTGAGGCTGTGTGAGCGCGTATGAATTTATACTTGAATTTTAGATAAAACTGATAAGTGCATCTTGATATAGGGCCTGCGTTATTTGTCTTTTTTTGTTTTAGAACAGATCATCTTGTATGAATAACTCATAAAAAAATGATAAAATACGTCATGCTGAGCCTATTTATCATGGTGAAAAACTTCTTGCGGATGAGGTTAATTGAGTCGCTTCAAAACTTTTCACCGATAAAATTATACAGCTTTCCGAAATATGGACACACACACACACACACACACACACACACACACACACACACACACACACATATATATATAGAGAGAGAGAGAGAGAGAAAGAGAGAGAGAGAGAGAGAGAGAGAGAGAGAGAGAGAGCGCATATATATACGCCTTGTTTTTATTACAACCGTGTGCAAGGGAAAAAAGGAATTGCTTAATTGTTTTTTTTTTATTTAAAAAAATCGGTAAATATTGTTGGCTGAAAAACGACAATGACAAACACCTAAGATGGCGGATAGAATTTTCTTATTTATTACTATTTTATTACAACTTTTTTTCTGTTGAACTCTTTATTGTTCGTTGGATTATTATCGATACAAATGAAAACAAACAACAACTTTATGATATGAATTGAAATGAAGTGTTTTTAATATTTAAATGATATTGCTTTGCACATATATATACACTCAAATATATATATATATATATATATATATATATATATATATATATATATATATATATGTTATGATTATTTTTAAAAATATGATTCTATCGCTACATAAGAGTTTCTCATGTTTAAAAGTGAAGCTAAAACTTCAGTTTAATTATAATTAAATTGAAGTTTTTAGCTTCTATTTTGAAACATGAGAACAATTTATATTTGATGGAATCATATTTTTTTCAAAATATATATATATATATATATATATATATATATATATATATATGCATAATGCTCTTTGTGGATCAGTTTTAATATTTGATATTAGGATTCACTTGGATTATATACAAATATTATTATCTGTTTTATATATATATATATATATATATATATTTATTAAAGACATTTTATGTTTAACGTCGGACCTTGTCCATTTCTTTTTAATATATATATATATATATATATATATATGTGTGTGTGTGTGTGTGTGTGTGTGTGTGTGTATGTGTAGTGGTTGGTTATATATATGTTTATTTTCTAAGCATAGCTTAGATGTGGGACAAGGCCTAAAGTATGGAGCTCGTCACCAGGAGTAAAGTATATATATATATATATATATATATATATATATATATATATATATACTTATAGTGAGGAGCTCCATACTTTCGGCCTTGTACATCTAACATCTAGCTACTAAAATAAAAATATATATATATATATATATATATATATATATATATATATATATATATATATATACTTAAAGCAATAACACATCATTTTCGAAACCAACAACTATATATATATATAAACAGATAATAATCTGTTGGTATATAATCCAAGTAAATCCTAATAATATACAATATTAATACTGATCCACAAAATGAGGTTTTTATATATATATATATATATATATATATATATATATATATATATATATATATGACTTTATTTTGCAAATGCGATTAATCATTCCTAATTTGTGAGAGTAACCTTTGTTCGAGAAATGGTCAGTATATTTTTTGCCTGTAGTACTTTGCAAATTAAAAAGAAAATAAAAAAGATTGGTCTCCAGTCATGAATGCAATTGGAATTTCTACTGTACGACTATAAAACATGTTTTAAATGTCTTGTAAACCGTTTTACTAGTGAAATGCTTTGAGACTTAGGAAAAGTTGGATAGTCATAGGTCAGGAATTAATTTAAGTGTTACTGACAAAACGTAACTAATATATGTGTAATCTAATATATTGCTAGATATATTACAGTAGAAATACATTGGTTACTGAATGAAATTGTCAGTGAACAAAAACTCATCTAAGAATTACTGATTGAATAGAGGTATTTTTATATAATATGAATTAATTACTAATTTTTCAGTATAGAAAAGAATTGAAGAAATTTATTATCAGTGATCAGGAATAAATGCGAGCATTTCTTACAGAATTGAACTTTACACACGCATACATATTTGTGTGTATATATTGTGTATATTTAGGCAGAATATTTTCGTTTAAAAAGGTTTGGTTAAATAATTTAGACATATTGTGTCGATTAATTTTCGTTGTGACCCTTTCAAGTTTGCGGATTAAGTTTTTGGTTGCGTTAGAAAATTGATTAAGAAAAATACCAAAATTTTCTTTCAGATAGTTTTTATTTTCCCAAGTAATTTCAATCTCAACTGAGACCTTCAAGACGTTAAGTTGTCGGTGAGTATGTATAAATTATTTAACCATACCTGTTTGAAAATATATATATATATATATATATATATATATATATATATATATATTAGGATTTATTCTAGTTTATCGCTCTACTTACTTATTGAGCACTCTACGTTTTAGTCTTTCTACTCGTTTGTTTGTTTGTTTTTTTCTTGAGAGTTAAAACCCTTGGCGATTTGTTTCGTCTTGTTTTGATGTTTTTAGCTCTTTCTTTTTTATTTACAGTTTTTTCCTCGGGTACCGATTTGTCCTGACATATCTGCAAGTTGAGCTATCCGAGGTTTTCCAAACGAGTACTACTATTAATATATATATATATATATATATATATATATATATATATATACTGGTTAGTGTACCTTCGTAATCACCATTAGACTCATCCAACTCTTTATAAATTCTCTGCACTGTCCTTAGATTGACACCCCCAACCACTCTGATTTTGTTCTTACCGGTGTTTCCGGTGCGAATGCGAAGCAGTACTGTATGCCGTTTCCAAATTTGAATTGCGTCAAGGTGCTCTTTGTGTGCGACCGCGTGTGTGTGTGTGTGTTTGTGCACATGAACGGGGAGTTTCTTATTTCGACAAAATAATGTTATCTCTTGAAATATGTGTGCAATAAAAACAAATTGTTTTTTATATTCCACATTTCGATGCTGTTCATCGGAGTTGCCGCCTCTTTCTCCTTCCGTTATTTTTCATTCATGGTCAATATCACTCAATCGATAATTTTCAGCAATTAATTTCATGATAAATTTTATTTTATTTTTTTAATTATTTATCTTCATTTTTTTTATTTCCGAAATCCTCCCCCCACCCCGTTTATTTTCCTTTTCTTTACAGTTTTTCTTCTCTCAAATGGAACTCAATCATACAAATTATTTTGACTTCATCTCTTATTTTTTTTCTTCATTCATATTTTAATCCTTTCATCTTTAGTATTTTTTTTTTCATTTTCTATCCTTCGTTTTGGAGAGGTTTATTAGAATCGCTTTGAAATATTCCCGAGCTGAAGTTGTCGAATAGGATAAGTTTCCGTTTTATTGATTATTTGAAGAATAATACACAGGAAGCCGTTTTATTTAGACATTTTTTTATTATTTCGTTCACTGATCTTAATATTTGTCAGTCCTTGATCGGTTTTGCCATAGATATACATCTATGCTGTCTCATCTGCTTATATAAGTTATATAAGTGTTCTCTCCAATCTCACTTTCCTCAATATTTCATATACTTGTGCACAGAAGTTCCTAAATTAAATACATAACCTGTCCGTAAATAATTTATTATTATTATTATTTCCTTTGATTTCTGGCGTTTACACATTTCTTTCCGGGTCCCGCCCAGGGACCTAAGGTTAGAAATGGCATCATGACACTTCCCCCCCCCACAAAAAAAAAATATATATATTACATAGATAAAGCCCTTCGTAAAGTGTGGGCTGTACTTGTAAGAACAATTTTTTTGTATCTCCTTGAGGCATGGAGTTCCAGGAATCCCTTCAATTAGTCTACTGCAATCTTTTCCAACCAGTCCTAGGGCTCCAACTACAACAGGGATTGTTGATGTTCCCATATGCCACATTTTCGAGATTTCTATTTCAAGGTCCTTGTATTTTGACAGCTTTTTGAATATCTTCAAAGATACATTGCAGTCAGCAGGGACTGCCATATCAATACGGAGGCACCGTTTTTGTTTGTGGTCTTTAATAACAATATCTGGCCGGTTGGCCTTGATTGTTCTGTCAGTGTGTATTGTGTAGTCCCATAGAATTGTAACAGGTCCTATCTCCGTAACCGGTTCTGGGTGGTATTCATACCAGTTTTTTTCAGTTTCCTTCCCGTAGAAGTTGCAGATTTTCAAGTGCAGATATTGGCCCACTCTGTCATGTCGGGTTTTATATTCAGTGGGTGCCAACATCGTGCAAACTGATACAAGATGATCAATCGTTTCTGGGTATTTATCACAGAATCTGCATTTTGGGCTGACACAATATTTTAGTATATGTGCTTGATAATTCCTAGTTAGCAAGCATTGGACCTGCGCAGCAAGGATAAAACCTTCAGTTTCCGCTTTCAACCCTGCACTACGTAGCCACTGATGGGTACGGGTTTTGTCAACGTCAGCTTTTTTGTTACGGGCAGAGTATTGGCCATGAAGCGGTTTATCTTGCCATCGCTTCTGTATCTGGTCGGTTGCATTCGTTTTTGCTGTCTTTTTAAGTATTTTGCAGTTTCAGTCGGTGTATTGTGCTTTTAGTTGCATCTCTACGCCCATTTGAAACTCCATTTTGAATTTGTTGGCTTCTTTCCTTAAGGAGTAAAGACGCTTAGTACTTTTATGTTCCTTGACGCATACCATCATCCAGTCTTCTGTAGTTTCCAAGTATCTTTGGAGGCCAATTGTTGTAATTTTGTAGGACAGTTCTAGTTGAACTAATCCTCTGCCTCCTTCGGATCTGGGCACATACAGACGATCAACATCAGCTTTGGGATGATGTATGCGATAGCAAGTGAGAAGCTTTCTCGTTTTGGCGTCCATTCGCTTAATTTCAGCTATGGTCCAATTAAGGACATTAAAGCTGTATTGCACCACAGGGACAGCCAATGTGTTTATGGCTGATATTCTGTTTTTTGAGTTTAGCTCAGTATTTAGTACCAGACGTACACGCCTGTAGTACTCTTTTCTTATTTTTTTCCTTCATTTGGGGGTGTTGTATGCCATGTCCTTCGCTAATTCCTAGGTACTTATAAGCTTCATCATGCTCCAGTTCCCTAATCTTTGTGACAAAATCTAAATCTATTAAGGGTGTTTCTGTAATTCTACCTTTCTTGAATGTTACTTTTGCACATTTATCTAATCCGAAGTCCATACCTATGTCGTCACTGAAGTATTTTACAATATTGAGGAGGTCTTTCAACTCATTGTCGTCTTTGGCAAAGAGTTGAAATCATCCATATAGAGTAGGTGATTGAATATTTTCTTCTTCTTCTTCTTCTTCTTCTTCTTCTTCTTCTTCTTCTTCTTCTTCTTATTATTATTATTATTATTATTATTATTATTATTTCTTTTGATTTCTGTTGTATACGCATTTCCTTCCGGGTCCCAACCAGAGACCTAAGGTCAAAATTGGCTTCAGGACATTTTCCACGTTTGACATTGTAAAAAAATAAACAAACAAAAAAAAATAAGAGAAGTACACATATTAAATAGATAAAGTTCTTCGTAATGCTTAAGCTGTATATGTGAGTACATTTTTTTTGTATTTCTTTAAGACATTATTATTATTTAACAATTGTTCACCTAATATATGGTACAAGGGTCAGTTTTTATACGGCGCATGACTCACTGAAGTTAGAGGGTTACAGAGTAAAAAACGCAGCTTATGGGTATATGTGGGGAAGCTAACGGTTGTCCATAGACATGAACAAGTAATATTCGGGGAAACACCATCTTGTGAGTCAGTCCCAGTTGTCAATGACAGAAGAAGAAAAAGAAGAAGAAGAAGAAGAATCAAGAAGGCTACGGGAATAACGAGGATAGATAACAATTGGGTCTTGATTTGAAGAAGTTAAGTTAAGATGATAACGTTCAGGGAAATGATCGGCGTTAAAATCTGTTACACAAAATAGCGGTTTTCACTATTTACATCATTCGGACTGTTGTCCTCATCTTCATTGCCATATTCACAACGTTTCGGCCGTTGTACACTAAGGCCTTCAGATGATATACGTAGGAATTTCGAACTCTTTATTTAGTCCACGGGGGTAGATTGTTCTAATTCCACGTGTCAGTTTTTCAGTTAATTCCGTTTAGTGACTCAACTCTTCAGGTTTTTTTTCTCTTTTGTTCCAAAAACTGAGTGTTGGGTTAACTATCTTGAGTTATCTAACCCAGTAGACTAAATAAAGGGTTCGTTTCGAAATACCAATTAATATCATCGGCCGAAACGTCGTGAACATAACAATAAAGATGAGGACAACAGTCCGAACGATGTAAATAATGTAAATAGTTACAATACATCATCTCAGAATTATAGACAGATCGCGAAGAAGGCCGGATCATGCAACGGCCGAAAAGTCGTGAATATGACAATAAAGATGAGGACAACAGCCCGAATGATATAAATAATGTAAATAGTTACAATACATCATCTCAGAAATATTGACAGATCGCGAAGAAGGCCGGATCATACAACGGCCGAAACGTCGTTAATATGACAATAAAGATAAGGACAACAGTCCGAACGATGCAAATAGTGTAAATAGTTACAATACCTCATCTCAGAAATATTGACAGATCGCGAAGAAGGCCGGATCATACAACGGCCGAAACGTCGTTAATATGACAATAAAGATAAGGACAACAGTTCGAATGATGTAAATAATGTAAATATTTACAATACCTCATCTCAGAAATATAGACAGATCGCGAAGAAGGCCGGATCATAGAATGGCCGAAACGTCGTTAATATGACAATAAAGATGAGGACAACAGTTCGAATGATGTAAATAGTGAAAATAGTTACAATACCTGATCTCAGAAAAATAGGCAGGTGTTAAAGTAGCGTTTCTTGGAAAAAAGCTGTGGAATTTCTTTCTTGAAGTTGGAACATGGACGAACTGAGAAGGGTTCGCTTCAGTGGACCTAACATGGTGGGTCTTATCCGTAAAAAGTTTGAACTTGTCGAATAAAAAGGATGGGGGTTTGTAAGTGATAAAATAAAAGCATTAGCCCTTTAGTCCGCTTGGAATATATCCCTAGGCTTACGTCCGTATCACGTTAAAAAATCGGTTCTCGTACGATCGACAACGTTAAGATCCGTGGAGCTTGGTCAGTAGATGGGTAACCACTTGGGAATACCAGGTGCTGTAAGCTTGTGTGTGCAGGAGGTGTAATGGATAACCGCTTTTCGAGCAAATACCATTGGGAAAGGCATGAATCCACCTTTTTCACCTCGATCTATGGGTTAATTAACACGGTTTGTATCAGTAAGTCCTTTTTATCTAAAAAGTTCTTACAATCTCCAAATATTTTCTGGCTTTAAATACCAGAAAAAAGGTTGGTAAGCCGTAAAACAAATCTATCAATAAAATCAAATATACTACATCGGAACTTTTTGCATTTTGTTTTAATTTTTTTCAGGTCGTTTGAGGTGGTCAACTACCCCCTTGTTGAGAAGAGACACAAGGTGTTTTCTCTTGATATGGATACTAATAAAGCGATATGGATATAGATAAAGCGATATGGATAAGGCGATATTGATATGAATAAAGCCATATAGATATGGATAAAGCGATATAGATATGGATAAGCCGATATGGATAAGGCAATATTGTTGTGGATTCCGAGATGAATTCGGTCTCCAATGAATGACAAACGCAAGGATTAAATATAAGAAATAAAATGTATTTACATAATCATACAAAGAGTAATACTGTTAGTAAGTCCAGGAACGCGGTTAGTAGCAAATACAGATAGATATATACAGTCTCGAAGTAGGACTTCCTTAGAGTCTACGTGCTTGTAACTGACTTCTACAAGAGGTTACCTCACACTATCTCCGTTCGTATATTCTCTGACTCTCGCTATATCCTCTCTCACTGACTGTCTAACTCTGGGTATTTAACGGCAGCACTCCAAGTAACACTGGTAGACTCCATTTATATGAAAAGGGGAGGACCCCATAATAAATATAGAACTGGATTAGGCGATATTGATACTAATAAGGTGATATTGCAACTTGTTTAAAAATAAGGCAAACAGCATAAAAATCCTGTAAATTTACGAATAATGTCTCTTTCGGCTAAATAAATATAAGAGGATGGAGATAAATCTGTGCGTACCCTAGAGTCGTTTTTAATTTTGAAAATGGCTTGCAAGTTTATTTATTACAACCTAATTAACAATTAATGTCTCCTCTCTTCCTAGTCGCCAGAAGACGACGGGTACTACTATCTTGTTGTACTTTTGATAGACGGATTGATGAAATCATTTTGGACAAAATAAGAATACATCCTTGCAATATACTCCATTTCTTCTCCCCACACCCTGTATGGGTTAAATAGCAGAGATTAAGGTGGCAACAAATCTAAGAGAAGAAAAATGCATTTTCATCTACACCCTTGTGCAAATTAATTGAAACGACCGGTTTGGTTTCATTTCTTTCACTATACGGTCAATTTTAAACCCACTGGATTGACAGGGTGTAATCGATTTCTATTTTTTCCTCAGATTAAGTCACTTGCAGTGGTGTGAAGTAATATGGATCTATTTTCGGGGTGTATGATGAAATTTGTTTGGTCTTGAAAAATATTGCCTCATCTGTGATTGCATTAGATTTTTATCACGCCCAGACACTATTGCCTCGACTGTCGATTAGTTGTCCTACGGCCATTGTCTGCAATGGATCTTACTGCAAGGTAGCGTACGAAATTGTAACGCTACAAGATCACAATAGCAAGCCTTACCAGTGAGCAAATCAAAGTAATATCGACTGCATTGCAGACTCTGCTGATTTAAATCCAATTCGGAATCTGTGTTCAATCTGCAAGGAAAGACTTCGTGAATGGACATACGAAGTACTAACATGTGCACTGGGTTATGTTTCATTGGAAAAATATGAAAAAAAGTAAATAATAACGGAATTATTTGTTTTGTTTCAATTAATTTTCACAAGGGTGTAGACAGGTTGAAGCTGAAAATTGGTATTCAGCGATAATAGCCATCTATGCCCATTCGGTCATTCTTGCGCTGATAGTACCTTCTATGGCGCTTCTCTAAACTTAGGTTAGACGTGACACAAAGCCAAACATATGCCCCACCCAGTAAGGATCGAACTCAGTTTTCAGTCGTAATTGATCCAGACGGGTTGATGAAATCATTTTGAACGATGAAGAAGACATCATTTTTACTCAAATATTCTTGAAATATACTCTCACTGTGCCAACTATGGGTTAAAGAGCAGACAAATCTAAGGGAAGGAAAATGAATGACTACAAATTAAATGTGATCTCAATCACCCAAACATGACATTATTCCAGTTCACACTATTCTTCATTTCAGCACGCTGTACACTTATACAAGCTGGCCCTAGAGGCTACAAACGCATGAGTGAGGCATTTACAGGGTGATTAAAAACACCATATTTTATAGATTATGAAATGGACAAACTCCAACAATTATTTAAGACATTTTTTATGTTTATACGTTCTTTTTATAGATACAAATATTTAAGTAAATGCTCTGTTTATAATAAATAGTATTAAAAACTTTTACCTGCCTGAATGTCCGAAAACCTCCATAAAAAATATGCGTCCTCCGACAGGAATCGAACCTGTATCCTATACTGAACCGTCATATAGCCTGACGTTCTTAACCGATTGAGCCACAGAGGACCATTCGACCATTCAGCAAGGTCGATTTTACTGCTTTTAAACACAATTCTCTATGATTTTCTCTCATTCATTCATATCTGCTCAATGCGTATCCGTTTTATACAGACCATTCTCTAGTCACTGTCCAAATTGATGCCAAATCGAAAGCATTTCCTGATTTGCCGTTAGACAGAACCATTTTCTGCTATATGAAGGGAGACTGGGACAGCTTTAGATCATATACGACAGGAATTTTCTCAGCAGTCTCCAAGCATTCTGCCTCCAAAACTACTGTCTTCGAGTCCGAATGGACCCTTTCTGTAATCGAGAGTTTTATATCCCAAATAAATGATGTCCTTACTCACAGAATCAGTGAGGCACTAGAAAACAAACACAACACAAGGATAATAACATTAGATATACTGAATACCTTCGACAATGTGTAGCACAAATGACTGTTGCTCAAGCTCTCTACCTCTGGAATCTCTGGAAGTGTCTTTTGAATAATAAATTCCTTTCTAATGGGTAGGTCCCTGAAGGTATTTGTTAACGGCAACTTCTCTGTAGAGAGGTAAAAAAAAATAACATCTTTTACTCACTTTCGTTTATGAGACATTAAATTGTCATTTAACGTCCTCCATAAATCGACAGACTTTTCAGCTGGCGCTATTGATTGGTTCGCTAAAATAAATAAGAAAAGCGAATGCACTTTTCTCCAATTCAATATTTTGTGATGTCAACGAACACTCGTTGCCACTTTTACAATGTCAACGAATACTCGTTGTCACTTTTGTAATGCTCGTTGTAGTAGAGAGTTTATAATCGCAGATACGACTTATAGTAACGCCGTTGAGCAATACTGGTGTCAGACGCCTTCGAATAACACTCGCACTAAAAGTACATGCTTGATAATACTCGCCCGAATATAGTGATCCGTGTAGTGGTCCGTATAGTGATCAGTATAGAGAAATAGTATAGTGAATA
The DNA here is from genome assembly GCA_903632075.3 of Acanthosepion pharaonis. Classification (NCBI taxonomy): domain Eukaryota; kingdom Metazoa; phylum Mollusca; class Cephalopoda; order Sepiida; family Sepiidae; genus Acanthosepion; species Acanthosepion pharaonis. The sequence continues at coordinate 1,453,441 of CAHIKZ030002379.1, forward strand.
GTATAGAAAGACTGATCCGTATAGTAATAGAGGATAGAATAGAAAGAATGATTGTTTAGACGTCACGCTAATTCCCATAGATATATTTATTTTACTATCACGTGATCTACTTATTCAAAATGGGATCGCCCGGCTTTGCTCACTGGCGATCTAGGATATATTCAAACTACAGTGTCGGCAGTGACACTTTATTCCTATATAACGTCTACCTATCCAGCACCTTGAAGTTACTGACGAATGCGATAAACCTAGCATTTACTGCCCCATAAGCAAACAGGACATTAACATCATTATACAGGCCTAGAGACCCATCCTGTTCCATGAAGGTTTCCTGTGGATCAATCGTAGAAATCCTGGCTTTAGTAGTATTGTCATTGGTGCGTTTGATTCAGCGGAAGCTTCTGAATTAGTTGGTATCTTATTACTTTGGCGTCTAAGGTATATCTTCGATATTAAAAACACCGACCTTTATAGGGATGACGGGATAATACTCCTACGGAAGTCAAGTGAACAAAAAACTGACCAACTAAGAAAAAAACCTAGTTAAATTCTTCAAGGACCATGGTCTGAGCATTAACACTACCACCACCAACGCTAAAATAATCAATTTCCTGGATGTAACACATGACTTGTCTAATGGGCTTTATACAACCATAGATACATCAGTAAACAATCTAACCACCATCGTAAAATACTAAACAATTTTTATAAATCTGTCCAATTTAGGTTATCAACCAATTCTTGTAATAACGATATTTTTGACAAACATAAAGGAAAATATATGGAACCATAAAATTAACCCTGAATTCTTAGCTAATAGCAATAATGACGTCAACAAACCAAAACGCCGCAAACGCAATATAATATTATTTAACCTGCCTCTCAATAAAAATGCCAAAATTAATATCGGATTTAAAAAAAAAAAATATAATCTATAAGCACTTCAGTCATTCCCCATCGCTAAATAAGATTTTTAACAAAAACAACGTCAAATTTAGCTACAATTGTGCCAAAAACATTGACTAGCATATATCACAGTAAAGCAGTACCATTCTAAACTCTCTCTCCCCTCTCTCTCTCTCTCTCTCTCTCTCTCTATATATATATATATATATATATATATATATATATATATATATATATATATATATTTATGTATGATTTTATGTCTGGGCAACAATCCCTCTTTTATACAAGTTTCATTCAAAAACGACTGACAAGCTACTGCGTTAATTTTTTTAATTAGTTTTTTTTTTTCTTGATCTCATTTGTCTTCTTTACTGGATATAAATTATGTAGAAATTGTCCGAATTCTTTGTATGATCCAGGGCTTTCGGCTATTCTTTTAGCCATTATCAAGGATGATTTTATTTTCACTATTAACTGAATGTATTGGTGTTTTATGCATCTACCGAGAGTTATAGGACTCTTTTTATTTTACAAACACATTGTTACCGTGTTCATATTTGATGTTATTTAGTGTTTTTTTGTTAATAATGCTTCCATTATTTTTAGCGTTTTTGACATGTGGAGGAGGCTATTATATTTCTGTTGTCTATGAGTATGTTTCAGATGGAGTTTAGTAATATTTTCACGTAATAAGAATGGATAAAGTTTGTTTTATTAATACGAAATTACAACACTAGGTACTTAATACACTTCGGTTAGTTCAATGGGGTAATCGTGGGAGGTCAGTGAACAGGGCGGAAGATTGAGTTGCGTCAGCGTTTGACATGGCAACTGCAGACCATCTTGTTTTGAAAATCAGCCTACAGAACGCCAGGGAAAAGTATAAGCTACAAAAAATAGGGGTGGGGGAATGGGGAAGAAGGAAAAAAAAAGAATGTTTGTAATAGAAGCATTTTGATCGTAGAAGATAATGGAAGAAAAAAGAAGTTGAGACTTAAAACAAGGCAAAAGGAAATTTACTTTAATATTCACAAGGAAGAGACTAATTTCTTATCTCAGCAATTACATTTCCCACACTAAAAAAACTACAACAGGTGTTGTCGCTCGGTTTCACAAGTAACAGATTTTAAATTTGTAGCAGATTTACCAATTATGCCGGAAACTAGCCATTTGACTAGTGCTACAACTTTGATACAACGCGCTTGAAAGCATCGCGTGCTCGGGAACATATACTCTTTTATAAGGTTACTCATTTGGCAATATGAAATACACTTCAGTGAGCATGCGTAATGGTTAAACGACGTGTTTCTCATGACAAAGAACCTTCCTATACCTTACATCTCGTACGGGGTTTTTAGACAAAAATCATCTCATCACCCAAAAATGTCTGCCAAGCCTTCACCCTTCCCAGTGATAATGTTGGAATCGCCTTTGCAAAGGAAATACTTCTGACCGTATTCGAGATTAAAGAGACCGTGGCGAGACAGCTAATTCTTATCCCGAAAGAAATGGGAGTATTTCAAAGGATGAATGTTCATATGTGTAAGGAAGCTGTTTTTTTTCGTTTTGCTTTATTTTCAGTAAAAATTAAGATGCTGAATTTAGGTGTTAGATTAATTTATAATGTACAGCCCAGTCTAAAAGGGTGTACGGCAAGGATGTGTCTTCTCACCGGACTTATTAAACTTATACAGCGAGGCAATCCTGAGAGAATTGGAAACCTTACCGGGGATTCAGCATTGGCAGCCACAATCTTAACAACATAAGATACGCAGATGACACAGTACTGATAGCAGACATGGAAAAGAAATTACAAAACCTCCTACAGAAGGTAGCGAAGGAAAAGGAGAAGAAGGGACTAAGCATAAACTACAAGAAGACAGAATGCAAGGTCATCAGTAAAAGGATGAACCCAAAAATGCGATTGTTAGGCCGGGGACTCTAAAATCAAGCAAATGCGGAAAATGTCCATTCAAGAACCATCAAGGGAACAGTGAATCAGTAGAGAGGAAAAACTGGATGAACAGGTCACAACAGGAAGAGGGATCATCATTCGAACTTAGAGCTAAAGAGATCAATTGGAAAATGATCCTGGGATATATATATATATATATATATATATATATATATATATATATATACATTTCATTGAATACGACACACAAGGTGCTTTTATTTAGATTTTTATACAATTGCACGTGCGCTATAATAATTTCTTGACCGTGTTTTGAAAAATGAAAACATTTTATGAAACATACATACAACAAACTATTTCTTATTTAACAGTTTATAGTCTTATTAAATTCTATGAAAATGGCTAAATGTATAGCCGAATGTGCTCGGATAAAAAGAACATCCAGACAGTTTTTATATATATATATATAAATAAATGCCCTTTGGGAGATTGTATCTCTGATAAAAATGTCAATACGTACGTTGGTTTTATTACGACGATGCTAACAAAAAGACTCATATTTTATAGCCCAATATATCAGCCCTTAAAGGAACACTCATGCCCACACTGACAGATTAGGCGGATATTAGTTGAAAATATATCTATATTATATGAAAACAATAACAAGGAAAAACTGCAAATCATTGAAGAGTTAAAGCCCCAAATAAATAAAGTCAGCTATGAGTATAGGAACAAAGTCCTCAAACACTTATGAAAAAAGAAATTATATAAGTATGACAAAAAAGAAAAAAGTTACGTCCTTTATACTGAAAAAAAAACCCCAAAAGAACACGTGAACTTTGAAGTTTGAAATCTAGAACGCTGATAAGCAGTAAAAAAACGAACAGTTGAAATGTTTTAAATTTACACACACACATACACATATACACATACACACACACACACGCACACACACATATATACATATATATATATATTTATATATATACTCACAGACAACTTGAAGTTGAAAGTACTTGTGAAAAATAAAAGCTATTTGCAAGAAAATTTTGGTATTTTTCTTACTCAAAATCTGCCAAAAAATAATCGGCGAATTTGAAAGGATCACAACGAAAACTAAATCGATATGTCTAAATTATTTAACCAAATCTAAATATATATATATATTTATATATATATATATATATATATATATATATATATATATATCAAAGTGAAAGACGATCATGTTAAAATATTCCTTGTATATTAATAAATGTTTTTTTTATATTAAGGTGGTGGATTATTTCTGTAGATAGACAGATATGAAAAAATATAGATTGTTTAGGCTGGTTAGTTTACGTCACGTCAACACTTTTTGTTTAGTTAATGTTGAAATATTCTGTGCTGCACACAGTGAGGATCAAACTCACTACATAGTAGCAATATTCCAGCAAGCTGAAATCGCTATTATATCAAGCAAAGCCGCCCAGAAACTAAGATAGATAGATAGTAACAGACTCAGGAAAATGATGTTTTGTTTTATGACATGCCGACTATTCTTGCATCATTAGATGCCGACATTTTGTATGCGGCGCCGTTTTTCTTTCGCCAAAGTTAAGCAACGTTGAGTCTGGTCAGTCTCTAGATGGATGAACGCTTGGGAATATCAGGTGCTGTAATTTCTTGCGGATGGTAAAATGGATAACGGCTCGGAATTGGAAATCAGAGAGGCGAGTTCTAATTCCAGTCAGATTAATTATAATTACTTTACAGGCAAATACCCTCAGGAAAATTATGAATCTATCTCTTCTCCCCCAGTTATGGGTTAATTATTAGCACTTGTATTCGTAAATCATTATTATCTAAAAAATATTTTCTGTCTTTAAATAAAGTGCAAAAGGTTGCTAAACCGTAAAAATCAAATTATTCAATCAATATATTCCACCGAATGAGGATGGAACTCATTACTCAGTAATAAAAGTCAACAAAATTGGTTTCGCTATTGTCATCGCCGAACTCAGATATGAACAGACAGAAGGATATAGAAACGAAATGTGCGATAGATAGATAGATAGATAGATAGTGATGCGTTCTGTGTCGTCTCAGAATCCCCATGCTAAGAAATAAGACTGTACCAACGAAAAGGGTCATTTACTTTTGGTATTCGTTTTATTAAGAGCATCAGCTTGGATTCTAAAAGGCAGCAGCTGGACTGACGTGACAGGAACGTATGCCACACGTTGGATCAGCGTCCCTCAGCTAGTGATTTTAGCCGGTCGCAAACCTGGGTCTGGGGGGGTCATATCGACGCTTCAGAATTCTTGGGACCCTCAGTTGAATTCGTGCCGTTTTCGACTAATATTCAAAACATAGAAAAAGGCAGTCCATTACTGTCAGAATGTCCCGCCCACGAGCCGCTCCGACCAACTGCTGACCATTCTGACCTTTGCATTCTGTAACAGCAGATAGATAGATAGATAGATAGATAGATAGATAGATAGATAGAGCAAGTTTCTTCCAGCCTATTGCTTGCCAGTCAATTTTTATGTTAAAAAATTTTAGTGCAATGACATTCATTATATACCTGTCTTCTTAATTCTTGTTCTTTTATTGCTGGCCTTTAAAAATGACTAATAATTTTCTCATGTTCATTATATTCTGTTATTTCATGTGTGAAATTGTCGCTAACGAAGCGAACAGAACAAACCTGCCAAACTGGTGGGTCTCACCAAGCAGGTCGAGTTTTTCACGGCCTCAGTTCTGTCAGCTTTTTATAGAGTCGTGAGATATTCACTGACACAAAATCCCATTATCTTCATTTGACTACAATGTTTATATTCACTTGTGCTCTTAATTCCCGAGCAAACTTACCAGCTTTAATTAGCCCTACTTAGTATCCGCGTATATCATAAACCGCAGATTATTGGCCTCAGTAATGTCGTCTGCTTATGGACTTCATTAAAAAACGCACCGTAAAATTTCTAAAAAGAGTTTTCTCTAATAAATATTTGTTTTCTCGTTAAATCCGTAGAAAGCGAAATATATTACGACCTTCGTGAAATTATGATGAAGGAGTCTTGGATAACTACAAGGATATGATCAAGTTTTGCAAACTACAATTCGGACTAGTCTATGCGTTTCTGTCAATTCGAGGATTTAATGGAGTACCGTCGCCAGGAACGTGAAAGATTTGTATGAGAAGCACGTTAAACGGATAATACCAGACAAAGGATTAGGTCGTCTAAACGTCGATGAAATACTACCACACCTATCCCGGATAGCAGTGTGTAAAAACCAGCTCCGCGCAGTGACTTCAATCCGATCTGTAATTCTGGAGATGTACACCCTGTGTTTAGTAAAGACTAAAAATTAAAACATTAACTCGGCGCAGAGAAATGGCTGGAAATCTGATCCCGCACGCGAAGCTACAGCGAGTTCGATTCTCACTAGGTGACCCAGCCCGTGGAATTAAAACAGGGACAACTTTCGGAAATATTGTACTGTGCCTATTTCTCGAGCAGTGATTAGAAATCTCGCCAAGCAAAATATTACTAAAAGGGACACGACTCCAGGAAAAAAATACCTCACACTCTCAGCCTTGTAACAGACTTCTTTAAATTGTGTGTATATTTATGTTAAAAAAAGGCCTCTGATGGCGATTTCTGAAATCTTTGCTGACCAAATTTATACTGTTTTGGGGAGTTAAATCATCAACCGTGGAGGTATGCTAAACTAAAAAAGTCGGAAATCATGACAAAACTAACCCCCGGTATAACTCAAATTATCTTGCAAAAATTATTGAAAGGATTTAAGAGTTTGCTGCAAACTAGGAGCTAAAAAGAACGATTTTTTTTTTAAAAAAAAAAAAGACAAATACATTTTACCGTGTTTAAAAGCAGACGTCAAAAGACATAAACGTTGACTCTATAACCAAGAAAGAAAATACTTACTTGGAGAAATCAAAAGACAATATAAGTAACAGAACGAGTGTAATATGCGATATTAACTTATCCCTTTATTTATTTTTTTTTAGCAGAAACCAACTGTTTTTTTCAAAACGAATTTATTAATTACTGGACCATAAGCTGAAAAAAAGAAAGAAAAACTGATTGGTATAAATATAAATCAAGATTTATTTTTTTTAAAATTTTAATTTGAAACGACAGAAGAAACCACAAGAAAGTGATTAAAAAGCTTGTTAATAAAATCTAGTTGCATCATATCAAAAACATAATAATCCGTAATCAGTTTAATAAATTCCAGAAATCCTGTTCCAACAATGACAAGAAAACGTCGTCTAAAATAAAAAATAAATACCCCAAAAAACCCCCCAAAAAAAACCGCTTTGATTTAATAAGAAATAATGAAATATTCAGAAAAAAGCCTACGGTCAAAACAATTTTGAACAAGATTGAATAAATGCGGCTTGCTGACGATATGGATTTTAAAATGAAAAGACGCAAGATATATTGATAAAAAGGAATATTAGCAGACGAAAAAATAATTTACAGAAAAAAGGAATTATTTTGCAGAAGAAAAACGTAAGGTACATTTATATATATAAAAAACAAATATTTACAGAATTATTCGCAGAAATAATTATTTTCAAAATACAAATAATTACAGAAGAAATAATTCTTTGAAGAAGCGAAAAATATAATTTGCAGAAAAAATTATTATTTCATGGAAATAAAAGTAATTATTTGTAGAAGAAAAAATATACCGAAATAAAACAAAATATTTGCGAAAGAAAACATTATTTGCAGACCAAAAATTGTTTAAAGACAATTATTTGCAGAAAAAAGTTGTTTACAGAAGAAATAGATTATTCGCAGCAAAAAAGAAAATTATTTCCAGAAGAAAAAAATATGTGCAAAGAAAAAGTAAATTTTTGCAGAAGAAAAAATTGTTTACCGAGGAAAAATTATTTGCAAAGAAAAAAATATTAGCAAGAGAATAAGTAATTATTTGCAAAATTATTCACAGAATAAAAAATAATATTTGCAAGAAAAATTTATTTGCTCAAGAAAAAAAAAATATTTGCAAAGAAAAAGTAATTATTTGCAGGAGAAAAATATTGTTTACAGAAGAAAAACATTATTTGCTGCAAAAAAGAAAATTATTTACAGAAGAAAAGATAATTATTTGCAGAAAAATATTTATAAATGAAAAGAAAATATTTACAAAACAATTATTTACGGCAAAAAAACAATTATTTGCAGAAAAGTATTTACTGAAGTCAAAAGAATTATTGCATCAGAAAAAAATTATTAGCAAAAGGTAAAACTATATATATATATATATATATATATATATATATATATATATACGCACATAACAAAAGAATAATTTTGGTAAACAAGCCCCACCCAAAAAATACAAAAATAAAAATATAAGGACTACAAGGTTTTAAATTATTTCTTAAAGAAATGAAATCCAGAAATATTTGAGACCGCCTTTAATGATTTCTTTCTAAAAATCGAAAAAATAAGGAATTCTTATTATCCTTGGAATTATTCGTTGGAATTTCGACCAATACGTTCTTTGACCTTCCTCAAGTGCATTGAAGTTTGGGAGTGATCGTTATCAGGTAGAGTATATTATAGCAGAAAACAGCAACACATATTCTAAAAAAATAAATAAATACCTCTAAAACTTAAAGTTAGTAGTAAAACTATCAGAAGAAAAGACAATGTCTTCTTCAAAGGCGTGGCATGAGTTTATAGAGGACTCATCCATAGAAACAGGGAAAGAGAATTTTCTCTTACAGAATATTATTGATTTCCATATTCATCCTGTCGATTCCTTTACGGACGAACAAGAAACAAAGTCGCAATTTACAGAAACCACACACCAACCGGACCGAAAATTAAAGAAGGCGCCACAAAGCCGATCTTGGAGACGTCATAGCGAAGGAACAATTATTCTCCCTGGTTTAGCTTCTCCAAAGTCACCGCTTACACCGGATGAAGAGAAAACAGTTTCTCGACTTCTTCCACTGAATAGATTATGGCTGCAGGGACCTAAACTCGATCATAATATTCCGTCTGCCCCTTATCCCGTGCGAAATCCAGCAGGCAGAGTGTTAAATCTGGAAAAGGCCTACTCACGCAGCCGGTCACGGTTTCTTGACCGGAATTCAATGCAGAGACTAAACATATCGCCAGTGAGAAGCGAACCAAATCGAAGAAACGTTTCCAGAATATTTCTCCCCGCAAAGAAGTGCTCCACTGGGCAGAGAAATCAGGTATCGAGCGACGAGACGAAGGAAATCGAACCAGATCCCGTGGTTAGTGAGTTGTCCGATTATACCGATGTGAGAGAGATCGAAACCCTACGCGCCGACAAGAGTAGGGATTGCGAAAGTCAGTCGGCGAAGGAGGCACTGACGAGAAAATCAGACGATGTTTCTAATCCGAAATCCTCAAGCGAAAAGACGGACATCGCCGAGAAGGATAAGAGTGTCTTGACAACAAGCCCAGACGCAATTCTTCGTAAAGCTAAATGCGAATCTCAGATTCTTTGCGAATCCCTCAAAATTGATAGACAGGATTTAAAGAACTGCTTAGTGACCTATATACCTGAACATGGACGTCGTTTTGTCACTTATATATCCGACAATGTATTGCAAACTGACGAAAAACACAAAGAGTTCAACAAGAAGATAGTGTCAGCTGAAGGCTATAAATTGCATGTCGATGGCAGTTTCGGTTTAGTCGATCAGGCGAATAACAGAATATCCGACAAAATAGGAACGAAAGAAAATAATCTTAACTTAGATTCTTCAAACCAGTTACATTCCACCCCAAAGTTTATTAGCAATAAGAGTATTGACAACACCCGACGGCAGCCGATTAAGTCTTTAACATCAAGAGCAATACCAATCGATTCCCCTGATTTGAAACCTGTAGGTTCAACCCCATCCAACCAAATGCAAAACATTCAAACTAAAAATAGATTTTTCCGTCGAAAGGAGACGGTTCGAGACTTTTCCGTTGCTCCATCTTACGCACCTTCCTCTCCAGATTCGGCCATTATGGCTCCTTTTCAAACAGCGGCAAGAGAACGAAACAATTTAAAATTCAACCACATCTGGACGAACCGCCCAAAAACTTACGTCACTGACCCGGTTGCTGATTTCCGCAAGGAAGTCAAAAAACGGATGCAAACACCGCATGGTTTTCTCAAGCCGCGCCTTGTTCAGGCTTCCAGTGGACATCGTAAGCTAATTGCCTGCCACTTTCCCGATAAGCAACCGTCGACGGCGCACGCCGCCGTCCGACATATCGAAGACCAAACCAAGATTAGACAGATGGAACAAGCACAGAGGAAACTGCTCAAAGGTAAAAACTATGCCGTTCTAATACCGAATGTCCATCAGATCTCGGGAAGGATAGCGTCCCCATTTACCTGATGAGTTCAATTCGATGCACACGAGGAGCTTCCAAAACGAGATGGACGCATAAAAAAATCATGAAAAATCTACACACATATGCAGATAGATAGATAAATAGAGACAATCCATGTCAATATAAGATTATACACACACACACACACACACACACACACATATATATATATATATATATATATATATGGGAGAAAATAATATACAGGGGGGCGGCAGAAATACCTCCCACATATACCATCCAGAAATACTTCCTAGATAATGTTAAGACATTAACTAAAGGAAGGCACCATTAGCACTAATATCTTATCATTATGTGGGAAGTATTTATGGGTGGTATATCTGAGAAACATTTCTGCCACATCCTGTATAAATTTTTATATACCAGAAGATGTTAGGAAATATGGGATAAACTTATGTGGTATATATTTTAAATAACAGAAGATTATAAATCTAACCTTTTACTTTTCATTTTATAACATTTTGTAGTTATGTATGTTGGCTTGGGAACGGAGTAAAGCTTTCTGGGATGGAGATATTGGAAAAAAATAATGAAGCGCAGATTTATATTTTGATAAGATTCAATAGCGTCACTTTCGAGAATTTATTCCTATGTATTATTAGCCCTGTCATTTAAAATATGTATGATACATAATTTTATCTCATATTAAAATGATTTAAAAATTAATTGCATAAAAAAAATCAAAATCAACAGTATTTACTTACTTTCGTTTATTAGACATTAAATGACGTCATGTAGCCTCCGCCATAAGTTACCAAGACATTTCATTTAACCTGATGATTTTTTATGAGCGAGACTAAAAATTCAAAATTTTGAATAACTAACCTTTATAGTTTTGTTTATATATACTTGTTGCAAAATAAAAGCTAAGTTAAGTTTTCGTTTTGTCATTGTTCGCATTGTCCCCTTACAGATGTATTTTGCTTTATTTTTTTGATCGGTTACTTCACATGCAAGGTAGCAAAGTCAATAAGACGAAAGGTATAACAGAAATTTTACACACACACACACACACACACACACACACACACACACACACACACACACATATATATATATATATACAAATATATATATTTGTGTGTGTGTGTATGTGTGTGTGTCTATGCATCATCGTACCACGTCTGTCATTTTTAATGAAACATGAATAAATTAAGGATTGATACGTAAATAAACAATATATATATATATATATATATATATATATAGGTAATAATCCGTTGGTATATAATCCAAATGAATTTTAATAATAATAAATATTAAAACTGATCCACAAAAAGAGCTCAATGCATTTATTATAACAGAGCATATAAATTACATACAATGGAAATCCAAATTTTCCTCATTTATATAGCTATTTCAACCAACAAAACCTATATTGGCATTGTAGGTTTTTGTTGTTGGTTCAAATAGCCAAATACGAATGAGGTAAATCTGGATTTCTATTCTATAAATTTCGGTTAAAACTTGTTTTTCTTGCGTCAGCGGTGGGACAAATATTACTATGGGAAATTTGGCGTCTTTGTTGCGGTAAAAAAAGAAAAACAAGAAAAAAACATTGTTTTGGAAATTCTCGAAAAATTCAAATAACTGATATTTCTACCTTTGTAGATCGAAGTCAAGTTTTATAGTTGTGTGGAAGTGTGATTTACATAATGTTTTCCATTTATTAATGTTTATTTAAAATATAATTTTAAAAAAATCCCTCTAAATAATATGGACTGCTTCACTAATACGATTGTCTGGTATATACCAAAATTGAAATTATGTAACGGTCAGTTTTAACACAGCATCTGTAGACTGCGTTGTGAATGAAAGAGTTGTACAACTGGTGAGGAAAATGTATATTTATTATTAATATACAATGTATATCTGTGTTATTTTACATCTAGCAACAACATTTGCGATATATATATGTGTGTGTGTGTGTGTGCGTGTGCGTGTGTGTGTATAATTTCGCTATAATCATAATAAGTATCATTACATTCTAAGTTAGTTACATATGTAATCGCAAGTGTACGTGATGCAAATTCAATTTTTACCGATGTTTTACTCTTTATTTCTAACTGAGGTAACATTTACGAGGCTTTAAAATTACAATTATGCGAGATTGGTAAGATTATTGTGTGATGATATATCAAAGTCTCGTGGAATAAGAAAATTCGAATTCGACAGGGAATCCTCGAATAATATATATATATATATATATATATATATATATATATATATATATATATATATATATATATTAACTGATTTAGAAATATGGTTCCATCGCTACACGAGAATTACCATGTTTCAAAGACAGAAACTAACAACTTCAAATTCAATTATATAATTAAATTAATGAGTGGATTTCTCTCTATCCTTGGAAACAAATATTATGAATGTATGCGCTTTTAAAAGTTAGTAAATTTCAAAATAAGTTATTCAAAAATTCGCTTGAAAATGAAACAGAACTAGTGCTTTTAATCTAATTATTTAATGTAAATAATATTGTAATGTTAATGTAATTAATGGCGATGTCACTTCGCTAACTAATAATAAAAATAATAATAAAGCATTAACTTACTAACCAATCGTTGAATGACACGATCCTTATATTTAAAATTTTAAGATAGATTAGATGTTCCGTCGAGTACTTTTGAGAATCAACATATTTTCATCATCAGGCATTAGTATTTTTTCCTTTCATGTAAAATTAAAGATGTTTTTTAAAAGTGCGTTATTTATTAACGGTTACATTATTAGAAAAAAAAAACACCTTTCAGCATGCAAACTATATTATTTTATATGCTTGGTGCTTAGTGCTCAATATCAGTGATAGAGCTAACATATTTAGTTTTGTGAATATGAGTTCGTGACCCTTAGTTTCACGCTTTTTGCAATCATCAGACAAACTGGTTTATTTTATTTTATTTTATTTTTTAAATTGGATCTATTTAAGCTTGTTCCACTATGTTTGGTGGTGGAAGGGAGAATCTACTTCTGTGTTTGTTACAGGTGACAAACTCATACATATAGATACACATAGATACAGGTGTACGCATTTTAGTTCGCACAAAAACATCCATATAAACAATCCGAGGATAGACGCAGATGTTAAGGTGTGCCATATTTATGGGATAAAGTGCTCAATATCAGATATAGAGCGTATGTAAATATAAATATAAAAGTGATCATTGAAGACAATCGTCGGGAGGCGACAGCAGCATGTTTCATCGCTGGACTTCAATCGTCGGGAGCCTGACGATATATATATATATATATATATATATATATATATATATCCTGGTACGATGCGAACGTTTGTGACATTTAATTTAAAGAGGGCTCAATACATTGTAGAACAATATTATTTTTTCTTAAAATAAGGATGTACTTTGCTTTTGAAACAAAATTAATCGTTCATTCGCGAGCAATCTACAATCGCTTGAGGAGTATCCTGGGTATGACGATAAACTACATCCAACAGCAAGGACCTTGATGAGGAGGTTTTGAAGAGCATCGAACCACCTTATAAAAAAATAACAAATTTATAAATCACCGTCGTGGTAGCACCTGTTATGGTCCCACCTATGGACATATAGTTGACCTCCCACCTAAACTAGGGTGAAATCACTATGAAAGTATAAAAATAAGTTTTAATACCATCAATACATTTTTGGAAAAATTATTATTAGCATTACATTTTCAAAGAAAAATTATTAGCAATACATTATTACCAGCAGTAAAGTTTTGAAAAAAATATTACCAACAATACATTTTTGAAAATATGATACCAACAATACATTTTTAGAAAAATATTACCAGCAACAAAAATCTTATCGGCATTAAATAACCCATTGAAGTTGATATGCCGTAAAGCAAAACAAATCAAAAATATAAACCAATATATATGATAGATGAAAATAGCAATTAAAATCTTATCGGCATTAAATAACCCATAGATAGATAAATCAGATAGATAGATAGATAGATAAATATAGAAGATAGCAATGAAAAAAATCAATAAAAATCTCGGATTTAAATAACCCATTGAAGATGATATGCCGTAAAACATACCAAACCAATCGCCTGAGGAGACGCATCGTTATGTTGAAACACTACTTCAATTATGTAGCGATCTTACAACTTTTTTGTTGTAATATCTCTAATATATATATATATATATATATATATATATATATATATATATATATATATATATATATGCATATATATGCACATATAACTGTATAATTGGCCAGTAGTTTCAAATCGCCTGAGGAGACGCTTCGTTGTGTTTAAACAAACACAACTGCAATTGATAACTATCCTTTCATGTTTTTGTTGTAATTGTATATATATATATATATATATATATATATATATATATATATATATATATATATATATACGTTCGATCGTTTGATGATGGCGATAGCCTGGAACTTTTACAAACTGTCGAATTCTGTGTGGGTTAAATTGTTCTGGACACTTGATCTTGACCGCTGTTTAGCTTTTGAAATCTGAAAAATAAAATTTTATATTTTATATTTCCATTTTAAAAGATAATTCTACAAAAATAAATAAATAAAAGAAAATCGACGGAAAAATTGCTGCCTCATATTAGGCCCTGATTCAGAAAATAAAACAAGAGTAACCATTTGTTTCGAATGTTTTTCACATTCTGAAGATTTGGCAGTTGTGAAAAATATCGTTGTTAAAGAATTTTTTTTCTTTTATTTCTTCCGTAAATATTTTATTTTAATATTTTAAATTATCTATTCTTCTCATCAATACTGAATTGCCGTTCTTCAATATTGATGTCTTAATAATTGAGAAATATAACGTTCAGAAGGTAATTTCAAGATGTTTTGCTTCCACAATTAAAATAATCAATGAACTGTACACATTTTACTTCGTATGAACACGCGGCTGAGGAAGCTTATATTGGTATTTTTACCCACACACACACACACACACACACACACACACACACACACACACACACATATATATATATATATATATATATATATATATATATATATATATATATCAAGTATGTGGTGCAGTTCAATTTTCATTACATGAATCATTCATATAAAAAACAGATATTGAAGTTAATGATATGAATGGCGAGAATACTTCTTCGCAAACAAATGTAATAAATTACATTAACCCCGAACCTGTAGATGAATGTTATGATCCCTGTTTATAAATCCAGTTGCATAAGGTCTTTTTTAAATTTTTTTACAAGCTTTCATCTGTTCCTACAGACATCTTCAGGTATGGAAATAGATTTGTTTTTACACGCCGGTAATAACAGGACAACAAAAGAATAGATGTAACCCGAAATATGTTTTTAGAAATTTGTTATTGTTAATTGTAAGAAATTTTGGAACGTGCGGCCGCAACGCTGAGGTTGAATTTTTAAATTTTCAGATTGTGCGTTTTTGTACTAATATGGTAATAGGATAATTCTTTTGTACTGGTAGGTTTTTCAGTCAGTCTGGCATGAACTGTGACATTCCTCTATTGAACAATTTGGTTCATGCCACATTGACTGAAAAACCTACCAGTACAAAAGAATGTGAGTTCAATTCCTGGTTAAAGCAGTGGAGAACTTGGAGAGGGGAATTAACAGGAGATAACTGATAACTGACATCCATTAAAAACATGGCACGTGGAACTAGAACTAGTCTACCTCAGTGAGCGAAATAAAAAGGTTCAGTTCGACGTTCAAACCTGAAGAAGGCGTACAACGGCCGAAACGTTGTAATAAATATGGCGACAAAGATGAGGGCAATGGTCCGAATAATGTAAATAATGTGTATATATATATATATATATATATATATATATATATATATATATATATATATATATATTAGTGGTAAATATACACATACATATACAAAATATATAAATATATATACATACATGCATACACATACATATATATTTTTGAATAAAAAAAATTCCAAGAGGACAGAATCCAGGTAGAACTCAATGTCAGGACAGTAAGGATATAATAAAAGGCTTAAACACTAATATTCCATGGAATATTAGTGTTTATATATATATATATATATATATATATATATATATATATATATATATATATGCGCTTTGCTAATCATTTTACTACAGCAATGGAAAGAAAGAAGAAAGTATTGTTTGTGATCAGAAAATAATATTCTTATGCTACTATTACAATGTAAATTCATTGTTGATAATCCTACTAGATGTATATTGAAAATAAGGAAGAACTGGATTGTCATTAATCATGAATTAAAATAAAAGTTATTGACAGAAGACGGTAAGACATGCTGTATA
>CAHIKZ030002379.1:1475000-1517500 GCA_903632075.3 Acanthosepion pharaonis
CTTACTTTCCCCGCTTTTCTTATTCTTTCCTTCTGTCTTTCTTTCTTTCATTCATTCTTTCCGCTTTTAATTTTCTTTCTTTATTTTTTTTACTTACTTTTTCCTTTTCTTTCTTTCTTTTCTTACTTTCTTTAATTTTACTCATGTTTGTTTGTTTCTTTCTTTCTTTTTCTTTCTTTTCCTAATTTCATTCTCTTTTTCATTTATTTCTTTCTTTCATTTTTTCCTACTTCCAACTTTTTCGTTGCCTTCTCGTTTTCGTAATTTCTTTCCTTTTTCATGTTGTCTTTCTTTCTTGCTTTCTTTCTTTCTTTCTTTCTTGCTTTCTTTCTTTCTTGCTTTCTTTCTTTCTTTCTTGCTTTCTTTCTTTCTTTCTTTTACTCTGTATTTATTCGCCATTTTCTATTTTCTTTAACACAACAAATACAAACCAACGGAAAAAAATAATCGAAAACAATAAATAGATAAAAAGAAAATAATTAGAAGCCAAATGACAATTCATAAAAAAAAAAATCTTGTTTGAAAACCAGAAAAAAAAGCATTGTGAAAAAGCATCAGTCTTGATAAAATCGACAACGATCTATGCATTCAACATATTTGACAGCTGCAAAACATTGACACAATCCGAAAATCAATTGGTGACCTTGCGAACTTATGCAAACAGGTCAATAACGAAGAAAAGCATTGATAAATAATTATATAAACAGGTAAATATGCAGGTAAATGTCGATAAACACGAGGTTGAACGTAGGATTTCATTCCTTTTTTTCCATGCGTCTTTGAAATCTTTATTTTAAACGACTGTTTCTTTTTTGTTTCTATCAACAACAGACAACAACGAAGCATAGCTTCTATCGCAAGGTCAACTCGAAGAATGTGTTGCAGCTGTCTTCCCTCTGGCGAAAGTTTGAATATAAGTTCTTAGCTTTGAACTTTGCGTTTTTTAACAAGTCTTTTTCAAACGAGTTTAATATTAATTAGTTGATGGTAATTTATCATTGTCTTTATAATTGTAGAAGTCCCTATACCTTCCTATAACTGTAGAAGTCCCTATAAATTCTTATAATTGTAGAAGTCCCTATACCTTTGTATCATAGACTACGAAAAGCTATATGATAAGGTACGACACAAAGATCTATTTGAACTGATAGGAAAATGTTGACTTATTTTTTTAATCAATTCACCCCAAGCAAGGCAATGATGCCACTAAGACGTAAGGAGTTACTGGGAGTGAAAGAGAATGAAAATCCTTTTGGGGGAACCGGAAACACAATACTAAACAGGAAACATAACTCTACTCCTGTTCAAAAGATCGGGGAGGATTGTAGATCGGGTGATAGTTAGGAAAGACATTATCTGGGAACAAACTGACAGCATGTGTATACAAAGTGAAGCAAATACACAAAAATGAAAGGGGTGTAAGACAAGTATATTCTTACCGGAGTGATCCTATAAGTACTAGAGTTCCTACCAGGATTTATTACTTTGGGCACAATCATGAAACACACAGATTACACCGTGTTAATGCCGTACATTGTAAGGAAACTAGAATAATTCCTAGATAAGGTAGCAAAGGAAAGCCGGAAGAAAGGACTAGCCATCAATTGCAAGACGAGAGAAAATACCTTTTAGAAGCTAACCAAAGTGATGTGTCTTAAATAGGAAAGGTTGACACACATAGAAAATAAAAATAATATGGTACACGGTTGAGAACACAGACTAATGCAATAAACACTTAATCGTTAGTTCCTTTCCCTCAGTAAGAGAGAGAGAGAGAGAGAGAGAGAGAGAGAGAGAGAGAGAGAGTGCGTGCTGTTTAAATAGTCTTAGACCGTTCTATGTTGTGGGGGTGTTCAGCGACTACACAACACAAAATATAAAGAAATAGAAAATTTAATTAGAAACTAAGATAAGAGCGCTGAGCTGCTATGCAATGTCAAACCTCCTATATGGCAATGAATGCTGCACAAAGGATTTTCGAACCGAAGATTTCAGCCACGTAGAGTAAATAAATGTTTGTTTCGAAATTCCAACGTAAATCACCTGAAGAAAGTCGGAGCGTAACGTCGTGAATATGGCAATAACGATGAGTACAACAGTCCGAACGATGTAAATAGTCTCTCTCTCTCTCTTTATATATATATATATATATATATATATATATATTGTCATCCACAGACAGACTGTTTCGCCGTATCACAGCTCATCAGTGTGGCTAGACATCCCGTTGCCTCTAGCTAAGATCGAAACCCGACTGAATTGGCGTCAGTAATTCTACTACCACTAATCTGTTGGCACACGGCAAGGATGAAGGTGAATTTAAGCGTATTCATTTTTTAGATAAACACACATTGACTGAGAGAACTCAATTCGATTTAACGAAGAGTCTTGCATTATTAGCCGTAATAGTCAGTTTACAAACCCACACTTCCTCCCCAGAGAGTTCAACCGAAAAAAAAAATTTTCAGGATCATATATTGTCATCACCAGACAAACCGTTTCGCTGTATCACAGCTCATCAGTGTGGCTAGACGTCTGGTTGCCTCCAGCGAGAATTGAAATTCGACTGAATTGGCGTCAGTCGGAGATTCTAACACTAATCCGTTGGGGGATGTATGTATATATATTAGGATATTACATTGAAAGCATGTCAAAATCGCTACACAATTTCAGCCGTGTTTCGATGCATGTAAGTGCATCTTATTAGGCGATTGTAAATTATTGGCGAGTATAAATTACTGCAATTGTATAACGATTTTGACATGTTTTCGATGTAATATCCTAATATAAATAATATTGCTCTACTTTGTATTGAGCCCTCTCTTAAATTGAATGTTACGAACGTTGGAATTGTGCTCTATTTTTTATCATCTTATGCATATATATATATATATATATATATATATATTTATGTATGTATGTATGTATGTATATATATATATATATATATATATATATATATATATATATATATAAATATAAATATATAATCTAATCTATAATCTAATTCTAGTTTATCGCTCTACTTAGCGTATTGAACACTCTACCTCGTTGTCTTTTAACTCGTTTTTTTTCTTTCTTTGGACTTAGAGCTTAAACACTTGACGATTATTTCACCTTGTTCTACTGCAAGTTGAGCTATCCGAGGTTTTTCCAAACGAGTACTACCATATATATATATATATATATATATATATATATATATATATATATATATATATATAAAACCAGTTTCACAGTTTTTAATTGCTATTAATAGCATTTTATAAAATGAAAAAAAAAAAAAAAAAAAAAAAAACAAAAAGGAAAAAAAAAACAATTTCGCATCATGACTAAACCGGATTAATCACCAGCATAATCCAGATCAAAATCTAGTTAATCCATCTAGTTAATATAAGTCATATTTCTCTGGCTATTCTCAATGTATTGGAGCCAACTTTATAAAGCAATGTAATACCTTACTTCGTTTATTCCTTTTAATAATAATCGACGAGACATAATGTAAAAACTTCTGATAATGCTAAATTGACTTTTCTTCTGCACATAGAGAATTCAACTAACTATTGCTCAACGGCATGCAGACATTAAAAAAAAAAACGTATCAGTAATTATAATAAAGCATACACGGAAAAATTGATAATATTGATTTTGATCGATTCTCGAGATCTTGTCTCAGTATCAGTTCCCCTCAAATAAATTTTCTTTGTTAAGTATTTATTCGGAATTAATAGCAAAGAAAAAGAAACCTATCTATGTAATGTTGTTATTCCTTATTGAAAAACTTGTGTTTTTCACTACTTCAAAAACCAAATCAATACATCATAACTGAACAGCCCCTGAATTGTCTTTAGTCTTGCACTATCCAAAGGGATGTATTAATAGCAATAAATAAATTATTAAATAAACCCAACCCCTATTACTAGACAATGTAGTAATCTGGATCCAAAACAATTTACAATTAATAATAAAAGGAACAAGTAAATTTAAGCTAACATATAGTTGAAAATACAGATCAGTCAGTTATATGTCATGCGTGATATACGCTTAGGCGATCATGTATCTCTCGGTACATGACTGACGAGGCAGATTTTTTTCCCGCAGTTGCTATTTCTTTCTGGGCTAGACCAGTTGTCATCCAAGGCTATAGAACCCGGTCTCTCCTGCTATTTACCCATAGCTGGGGGAGGGAGAAGAAGAGGGTATTAGCAAACAACTACAAAGTCGATTAAAGATGAAGTCATATGTAAGATAATATTTGACAGTCAGTCAGTTATGTGCCATGCATGTTACATGGTTAGGCGATCTTTCGATACATGACTGACGAGGCAGATTTTTTTTCCTGCAGTAGGTTGCCATTTCTTTCTGCGGTAGACCGTTGCCATCCAAGGCTATAGAACACGATCTGTCCTGTTATTTAACCATATCTGGAGGGGAGGGGAGAAGAAGAGGATTCAAACCTTTCCCAAGGGTAAGTGAATGTAATGGATTTGACTGGAATTCGAACTCGGCTCTCCGAGCCGCTATCTATTACTCCACCGTGCTTCCTAAGGAAAAAAAGAAAATACAGATAAGAATGGTAATTAACAAAAGAAAGATAAAGTTAGATTATTAGAAATAGTTAATTAAGCTATAGAATGCATGTTGCGGCCAACAGATAAGCGAAATTTCTTTATTTCTGTATAGATATATGTTCTTAATAATGTACAATAATTTATCGTTTTTTATTTTATTTCTAAGCTTATTTTATTGTATCTCCTATATGATTCTGTTTATGTTATATAGGAATAAAGTGTCGCTATCGATATTCATCGCCAGTGAGCAAACAGGCGATCCCATTATTGAATTAAGTGAATCACGTGACTATGGGAGAAACGCATAAGTAGAAAATAGCGTGACATCTAAACGATCGTTATTTCTACTCTATCCTCTATTACTATTCGGATCACCGTTGTTATTCTCTATACTATTCACTATATTATTTCTCTACATGTATTATCGATCAAGTACTATTAATGCGAGTGTTGTTCGAAGGCGTCTAACACCAGTATTGTTCAACGGCGTTACCATAGTTGTATCTGCGATTACAAAGTCTCTACTACAACGAGCATTACCAAAGTTACAAAGAGTATTCGTTGACATTACAAAAGTGTCAACGAGTGTTCGTTGACATCACAAAAGTTTATAATATTATAATCCAGTTTTGGCTTACTGCTACATTTTTTAACCATATATATATATATATATATATATATATATATATATATATATATATATATAAAATGTGTGTGTGTGTGTGTGTGTGTGTGTGTGTAAGTAATGAAAATCTTGGTAATCCGTATGGATAATCCAAAGGAGGATGAAATCCTGAGAACTCAACGTTAAGTCAGAGCGAATAATTTAATTTAAAGAAAAACAGACCACTTTAAGGCTTCATTTGTAATAATTTATTTCAACAGAGAATTTTATTTTCTCTGGATATATATATATATATATATATATATATATATATATATATATATATATATGTGTGTGTGTTAAAAAAAAATATAATATATGTATCTTTCTCTCTCTCTCTCTCTCTCTCTCTCTCTCTCTCTCTCTATATATATATATATATATATATATATATATATATATATATATATACATATGTATGTGTGTGTGTGCGTGCATTAAAAAATACAATAGAGAAGTCGAACGCATCACTAGAACACCACGGCAAGCCGACATAGGTTGAACATCAAGTTCACTTCAGGCCTCAAGAGAAACTCATATATACGCTCCATTGCTAATGATGGTCGGAAAGTGGTCGGCTCATTCTACTGCACTATGAGTTACCTGAATCATATCTCCCAGACTTTATTGTTACAAGAGTCAGATTAGACAAAAATTGAGTATTGTTGCCATACCAGAGATGGATCGTGCTCCAAATCTTTTACATTGTCTTGTAGGCAATAACATATTTTCCATTCTAGAGTCTTCTTTACACAGACATAACGTCACGAGTCTGTCACTACTCTATAGTTATTTCGATGGCAAACGTTCGGACAAGCTCCATTGTTTAGCTCCACCAGTTCTAACTTTTACAACTAAGATCCGCCTCGCCACGTCCGTGGAGTCTAATTACCCCCCATTTCCTCCGTATTCCACTTGTAAGGAAGAACTACTCAGGCAACGTTTTTCTAAGGATTACTACTTCGTGGGACAGAAAACCACGGGGATGCTCTCCTGGCCACTACAATTAACCTTTTAAAATCAAGAAACAATCGTTTTCTCTCCGCGTTATCTTAATAACCTTCACTTCTTTCTACCGCCTCTTACATTCTTCCTAAACACCTCTTTCAGAAAGGATCTATACGTAGTGTCTCTCGGGCGTTGTACTGGTTGAAACTTAGTCGGAAAAAAAAAGAAGAGGGAATCCTGAATATCAAGAGATCGAAAATTCTATTAATGCGAGTTTATCTGTTTTCTATATTTTGCCTAAGCATTGTCATAAAGTCGGTCGCCAAAGCTATTTCTCTCTTAAGAATAGAATCATTTCCATCAACTAAAAAGCCCAGGCTGACAATAATGGTTGTATTCCTTGTTGGAGATATCTACTTTTAGAGATTTTCATTAAATAACGCCCAACGGCCGTCACCCAAAATATTAACTTGGCTAAGAACATAGGATTTATTACGAGTAATACAATGAAGCTAATGTTCTTATAACCTCAGAACCTCCCTGGCACACGGGATAAAACGACGTCTGATAATGGTGAAATTTTCTCGATTTGAAATATATAGATTTTATCGCTGTAGGCAGGAACCCCATATAGTTTCTTCGTTAAGAATATAGTCATTATTATTAATAATGACGGAAATCCATTATGGATCTAATATATTTATTCTTTTTTTTTTTAAAAGAATACCGTATTAAGAATAGACAGAATCGGGATAATAGTGGAGAAAACCATTTCCCAAAATGTTACTTTGTATAAATATCGCATTGCAGCATGTACCCATATCAATTTTCAAATCTCAAAAGTAAACTCTATTTTGACTGATGAAAGAATTTCTGCATTAAAATGTTTTAAGTTTTGAAAAAAAATAAAAATACAGGAAAGAAGCTTAGATTGATGTGTCCGCTTTTTAGAGATATTTTCGGAAACATCGCTGTACGGAAAGCAAGCAAATCTAATATATTTATCTCTTCTTTGAAGAATTCTGTATTAAAAATAAATAAAAATCGTGATTTTGGTAGATTAAATTCTCCTATAAAATCAGAGAGTTCGCTTAAATATCTCTCTGCGGTAAACACCGATATCCGGTTCTTTGTGAAACAAATAAAATAAAAAAAACATTAACAAAGACTGTTTTGTTCTTTGAAGAAAGCCGTGATGCACGCTGAAAAGTATACTCTTTACACTGAATAGATGCTCTCCTTTTGAGATATACAATGGCGTGCTAATGTTTAGAGCAAATCACAGAAATTGATTATACACCTTCATTTTATTAAGAAGTTACGATAGTTTAGCAATATTCTTTTATCAGTTGAGTCTGTGGAGCTTGAGCATTGGAAATTAGTATTTACACTATTTACATTGTTCGAAATATTGCCGTCATCTTTGATGGCATATTCCCGACGTTGTACGCTCCGGCCTTCTTCAGATGATTTGAATTTCGAAATGTACCCTTTATTCTGTCCACCGGGGTAGATTGTTCTAGTTTCACGTGCCATATTTCTCCCGGGGGGGGGGGGGTCTCGGTATTAGTTATCTCCCTTTAACTCAACTCTCCGAGTTTTTGTTCGCCTCAGCTGTAGCCAGGTATTGAACCCTACACTCCTTGGGTGAAGTTACTGGATTCAACGCTTTTATCCACTGGGCTAAGAAATATAGGCAGATATTGAAAAATAAATGGTGACGTTTTTACCGGTGATGTGTAACAGAAAAAACTTCGCTTTAAGCAGCTTGAAGCTGAAAGATCAATTAAAACCATTGGTCCAATGAAAGTCCTGATATTATAAAGTCAGGATAATATGCAAGTTTATGAGTAGAGATTGTTCCAGCTGATTAACATGAGTGTAAGTTGCCTTGGCATTGTAAATGAACATTAGCTTTGCTTTTTGACATTAAGTTTTATATTCGAAATTCCTAATACAAATTTAGCACTTATTTACTTGCAAAAGTCTATGTACCAAAAACAATATAAATTTTTGTACTTATCTGTTTGGTTTCTCACGAGTTTACCACGTGTACGTGCTGTTTGTCTAACTTCACGAAGCAAAACGAGAAATATTCATTTTCCTGCCTAACGATGTCTCGTGCGGGTCTCATCAGGTCAGGTGACTGATTTTAATTCTCGTGAATATTTATAATTATTTTCATGGTTATTTTTGTTTGGTTAAGGGAAGATAAGTTTTTGCCTCTCGCTACGAACGCAACGAGACCAGAAGACAACAAAAGTTAAACGAGATGAAAAATTGTGATAGTCTCGGTAGGCAGACAATTTAGAAGTGACTGCAATATTGGAAGTGAGGTTTCAGTTCATACACTACGCAGATTGTTATGAAAAATAATGATTAAATGGACATATAACAGTCGTCCTGGGTAAGACGATAAACTACATTCGCGTCCTGGGTAAGACGGTAAACTGCATCCGCGTCCTGGGTATGACGATAAACTACACCCGAGTGCTGGGTAAGACGATAAACTACATCCGTGTCCTAGGTAAGACGATAAACTAGATCCGCTTCTTGGGTATGACAATAAACTACATCCTTGCTCTGGGTAAGACGATAAACTACACCCGACAGAAAGGCCATTGATTACGAGGTTTTGAGGAGCGTTAACCACCTCTTAATTGCTGGTGTTCCCAGGTCAACCCTCACCCAGAGTGGTAGCGTCTGTTAGCGTCACAGCTATGGGAAAATAGTTACCCCCCAAACCCGTCCGCGTTCTGGGTAAGACGATAATTTACATCCGGTGTCCTGGGTATGACGATAAACTACATCCGCGTCTTTGGTAAGACGATAAACTACACCCGACAGCAAGGCCTCTGATCAAGAGGTTTTGAGGAGCGTGGAACCACCTCTTAATTGCTGGTGTTTCCAAGTCTACCCAGGCCTGGGGTGGTAGCACCTATTAGGGGGTCCTAACTATGAGCAAATAGTTAACCCCTTAACTGTAGTCCAAACACTATGAAAGTGTAAAAATAGGTTTTAATGCCAGCAATAAATATTTTGTGAAAAAATCATTACCAGCAATATATTTTTGAAGAAAATAAATATTAGCAGTAATACCATTTTTGAAGGAAAAAATATTACCAACAATACATTTTTGTAAATAATCATTACCAGCAATACATTTTTGAAGAAAAAATACCAGAAATACATATTTGAAGAAAAAAAAATACCAGAAAAAAAAAATCGGGCAATATATTTTTGAAGAAAAAAAATATTACCAGCAATACATTTTTGGAAAACATATTGCCAGCAATAAGAATCCTGTCGGCAATAACCCGTTGCGGTTGATAGTGATTTTCGAAGCAGAGCTTAGATGTGGCACAAGGCCGAAAGTATGGGGTACCCAGTGAGGAACGAACTCACTACTCAGTCGTAATTGATCTAGCAAGACAAGCTTTCTAACCATTACACCACGTCGAGGTGCCCGTAAGTGATTTTCCAAGTGTAGCTTAGATGTGGCGCAAGGCCGAAAGTGAGGATTGAACTCAGTCGCAATTGTTCTAGCGAGACAAGCTTGTTACCCATTACACCGCCTCGAAGTGCCCTAACCCATTGAGGTTGATATGTCGTAAAACAAAAAACAATATAACAGTGAAAAAGAACATCATTAACCAAAAATCATCAGAATAAAATTGTTCGAAGAAGAATCTAACACGGAATTCTAGAAAGTGGCAAAAAGCTATTTTTATTGATAAATACAAAATAGAGTTATATTTTAATGCAAGAGAATATGTATGAAGACCAAACGGGAAAAAAATAACCAATGCAAGTTATACCACAGAGATGGATAAATTTCTTTCTAAACACGTACCGGTGTGGAGCAGAAACAAAAGCGATTGTAGAAGAAAATAGATAGAAGTTGACGGAAACATTTATCAGAAAATCGGGTCGCTCCGATAAAAGTCTCCGAGTTGGTTGTATGTGATGCTGTAAGCACCGGAAGTTGCGCCCCCTTCCACATTAGGCCGTTGTGAGAATACCTATTTAGAGTAGATGGCGCACACTATTTGCATACGATGCTGGGCAGGTATTAGCCAATAGTCAGCATGGGTCTGGGACTGGGAGAGAGTTATATAACACCAGTGTTTTTCTCAGCTGAGATAGGCGCTCTGGACGTGAGGCCGAGCGAAACACCAGATAAGACGAGTACAAAACCGAAACATTAAAAACCATATTAGATTATTACGGTCTACTCCTCTGTCAGATTGTTACAGTTTTTTTATATATATGTATGTACTAGTGAGCTAACCAAAATGAGCTGACTCATTTTATAGTCCACCAAGAGAAGGGTTAACCAATCAGAAAGCTCAAAATATTCAATCCGACGTGTATAAAGGCAGCCATTTTGTTTTTTTCTCCTAAATTATCCTCACTGCCAACCTGATATCGAAGACTTAAAGAATTACTTAACAGCCGCTACTTTCTCTGAATCTTCACTGCCAAACTCTGATATTGAACACATTACGGACTTTACTGGATTCCATATTCAGAGACTACGGCAAACATGGTCAACACAGATTACGAAGGTAGGGAAATATTTCAGAATGACGGTGCTCCTTGCCGCACATCACGCCCAACAAAAATGTTTCTTGTTGATGAAGGCGTTCGACGTTTGAAAAAACTGGCCTGCACAAAGTCCAGACCGCAATATAATTGAACAATTGTAGTAGAAACTAAAGATAGAACGGAAAGAACGTAATCTTCAGGAACTTTGGCATATGGGCTAAGAATGGGACAAGATTCGGAAAAGAAAATCTGACCATTGTTCCATTCAATGTCACATCGATGGAAGGAAAATATTCGCGCCAAAGGAAGTGACAGTAATTGCTAATTCTATTTGGTGATATTTTGAGAAAAATATTGTTAATTTTGCAAAATTTTAAAATTTAAGGACGCACTAAAATATACTTAATGCTGTGTAAGAATAGGAAAACTATGGAGGACACTAAGTGATGTAATTTAATGCTTAATAAATGAAAGTCAGTAAATGTTATTGTTGATTTTTTATTTACTTATTTGTTTATATTTATTTATTTGTTTATATTTATTTTTTGTTTATATTTATTTATTAATTAATTTATTTGTTTATATTTATTTATTTGTTTATATTTATTCATTTATTTGCTTATATTTATTCATTTATTGATATTTATTTGTTGTTATTTATTTACTTATTTGTTTATATTTATTTATTTGTTCATATTTATTTATTTGTTTTATTTGTTTATATTTGTTATTTATTTATTTGTTTATATTTATTTATTTGTTTATATTTATTTATTTATTTGTTTATATTTATTTATTTATTTGCCTATATTTCTTTTGTTGTTATTTATTTATTTGTTTATATTTATTTATTTGTTTATATTTATTTGTTTTATATTTATTTATTTATTTATTTGTTTATATTTATTTGTTTATATTTATTTATTTATTTGTTTATATTTATTTATTTGTTTATATTTATTTATTTGTTTATATTTATTTGTTGTCATTTATTTACTTATTTGTTTATATTTATTTATTAATGCAATTATTATTTATTCTATTTACATTCTATATTTTATTCATGTATATATTTCTTTTAAATAATAGAAGATCTTGCGTTAAACGTTTCGTATTAAGGCTTACGGTTATAACGCGTTCAAACACCGTTTCCCGTACGATCATCGAAGTTAAGCAGCGTCGAATATGGTCAGTACCTAGATGGGTAACAGGAAATACTAGGTACTGTAAGTTTGGATGTGCGGATGATGTAATGGATAATGAGCCGGAATTGTTAACCGAAGAGCCAATGTCCCTTACGTGCAAATATTATTGGGAATGGTAGGAATCCACCTCGTCTCCTCCCATCTATGAGTTAATTAGTAAGACTTGTATCAGTAAATCATTAATATCTAAAAACAAAAAAAAAATCTAAAAATATTTTCTGGCTTTAAATAACCAAAGGGTTGATAAACCGTAAAAACTGACCAATCGATCAATAAAATGTTTTATAATATTATTTTAAAATTTAAAAAAAAAAAAATTATGGTCATTATCTGTCTATATTTCTGAGATGAGGTATTATGTAAACTATTTACATTATTCGGACTATTCTCCTCATCTTTGTCGCCATATTTATTACAATGTTTCGGCCGTTGTACACCTCCGGTTAAGGCAGTGTAGAACCTGGAGAAGGGAATTAACAGGAGATAACTGACAGCTGACATCCATTAAAACATGGCACTTGGAACTAGAACAGTCTACTCCAGTGAGCTAAATAAGGGGTTCAGTTCGACATTCCAACCACCTGAAGAAGGCCGGAGCGTACAACGGCCGAAACGTTGTAATAAATATGACGACAAAGATGAGGAAAATAGTCCGAATAATGTAAATAGTGTTTTATGGTCATCTTTATTGGCTTGCTAAAGGAGTATTTCTTTTAAGAAATTATTTATAGATACATAGATAGATAGATAGATAGAGAGAGAGAGAGAGAGAGAGAGAGAGAGAGAGAGAGAGAGAAAGAGAGAGAGATCAAGTCACCTGTTTTTTTTTCTCTAGTTTTAATACCTTCTATTCTCATTCCTGTTGGCGTTTCTACCCTTTCCCCCTCGCGTTTCCCACGCCCTACGTGCATAATTCTAGCATGACTGAAAGAAAATAGCATATACAAATAAAACTTATTTTTCAAATATTGGTCACCTCGAAGTATAGAATTTGAAATGGCAAAATGGACTGGCAGAAAGACAAATAAATGGTACTTTTGAATTAACTCTCCTGATCCAATGTTGGAGTGAAAATAGGTCGGTGTAAAAGACACTTTTTAGGAAGATGCATTGATAGAAGCACAAGCTGTAAAACGCTTTGATCAAAGGTTGGTTAGATCGAAAAGAAAACATTAAACTAGAGAACTTTTTCATGAATTATGGATTAATATACACGAATAAATTGTAACTAGTAAAAAACAGTGATTTTGATCAAATATTGATTAGATTATACTTTTAAGCCCTGCGTTCCTGAACAGTTTTAACGCTTTGAGCCCTGCGTTCCTGAACAATTTTAACAGTTTGAGCACTGCATTCCTGAACAATTTTAACTCTTTGAGCCCTGCATTCCTGAACAATTTTAACTCTTTGAGCCCCACGTTCCTGAACAATTGTAACCCTTTGAGCTCTGCGTTATTGAATAATTGTAACCCTTTGAGCCCTGCCTTCCTGAACAATTTAAACCCTTTGAGCTCTGCGTTCCTGAACAATTGTAACCATTTGAGCCCTGCCTTCCTGAACAATTTAAACCCTTTGAGCTCTGCGTTCCTGAACGATTGTAACCATTTGAGCCCTGCGTTCCTGAACAATTTAAACCCTTTGAGCTCTGCGTTCCAGAACAATTGTAACCATTTGAGCCCTGCCTTCCTGAACAATTTAAACCCTTTGAGCTCTGCGTTCCTGAACAATTGTAACCCTTTGAGCCCTGCCTTCCTGAACAATTTAAACCCTTTGAGCTCTGCATTCCTGAACAATTGTAACCATTTGAGCCCTGCCTTCCTGAACAATTTAAACCCTTTGAGCTCTGCGTTCCTGAACAATTGTAACCCTTTGAGCCCTGCCTTCCTGAACAATTTATACCCTTTGAGCACTGCATTCCTGAACAATTGTAACCATTTGAGCCCTACCTTCCTGAACAATTTAAACCCTTTGAGCTCTGCGTTCCTGAACAATTGTAACCATTTGAGCCCTACGTTCCTGAACAATCTAAACCCTTTGAGCTCTGCGTTCATGAACAATTGTAACCATTTGAGCCCTGCCTTCCTGAACAATTTAAACCCTTTGAGCTCTGCGTTCCTGTACAATTGTAACCATTTGATCCCTGCCTTCCTGAACAATTTAAACCCTTTGAGCTCTGCGTTCCTGAACAATTGTAACCATTTGAGCCCGGCTTCCTGAACAATTTAAACCCTTTGAGCTCTGCGTTCCTGAACAATTGTAACCATTTGAGCCCTGCATTCCTGAACAATTTAAACCCTTTGAGCTCTGCGTTCCTGAACAATTGTAACCCTTTGAGCCCTGCCTTCCTGAACAATTTAAACCCTTTGAGCTCTACGTTCCTGAACAATTGTAACCATTTGAGCCCTGCCTTCCTGAACAATTTAAAACCTTTGAGCTCTGCGTTCCTGAACAATTGTAACCCTTTGAGCCCTGCCTTCCTGAACAATTTAAACCCTTTGAGCTCTGCGTTCCTGAACAATTGTAACCATTTGAGCCCTGCCTTCCTGAACAATTTAAACCCTTTGAGCTCTGCGTTCCTGAACAATTGTAACCATTTGAGCCCTACGTTCCTGAACAATCTAAACCCTTTGAGCTCTGCGTTCCTGAACAATATTAAACCTTCTGCCTGAGCTACTGTGTCAAAATTCGCAAATAATTGGTGTGTAATATTTCACTGTAGATATAGAAATAGTTACAAGTGTTTACATACCCGTTCAACCGGTGGCTGGGCATTAGGTCATTTTTTCTCTACCACTGTTCAACTGGTGGCTGGACATTACGTCCTATTTCTCTTCCACCAGTAAAACGTTTGGCAGGGGTCAAAGAGTTAAAGAGGAAATCGGGTTTAGGAAAAGGAAGAAAACTACAAACAAATAATGTCAATAAAACCTTTTATCAAAGCTTGGTCGAAATAATACGTTTTATCAAAGCTTGGCTGAAATAAAGCCTTTTATTAAACCTTGGTCGAAATAAAGCGTTTTGTCAAAGCTTGACCGAAATAAAATGTTTTATTAAAGCTTGATCGAAATAAAGCGTTTTTATCAAAGCTTGGCTCAAATGAAGCCTTTTCTCCAAGCTTGGCTCAAATGAAGCCTTTTCTCCAAGCTTGGCTGAAATGAAGCCTTTTCTCAACTCTTGGTCGAAATAAAGACTGTTATCAAAGCTTGGTCGAAATAAAGCGTTTTATCAAAGCTTGGTCGAAATAAAGCGTTTTATCAAAGCTTGGTAGAAATGAAGCCTTTTATCAAATCTTGGCCGAAATAAGACGTTTTATCAAAGCTAGATCGAAATAAAGCGTTTTATCAAAGCTTTGTCGTAATAAAGCGTTTTATCAAAGCTTGGTCGGAATAAGGCGTTTTATCAAAGATTGACCGAAATAAAGGTTCATGTAACTCAAGTGGTGAATTGCAGGATTTTTACTTGTAGAATGAAATGATGCAAACACAAATAGTAAATATGAAAGAAACTTTTTCACCAACTCGTAGTCGCAGTAAAGGTCAAAGAAAATCTTCCGAATTCGTCGACTTTTATCACAACTTGGTTTTGTCGTTTTTCTCTGAAGCTATTCTATACAAAACCTTTATATAATGTTTCTTCATTTTCCATTGTCTGTCTTCATTTTCCATTGTCTTATAATCTATTTCCCTATCCAGAATCCTTTCAAGATTCCAATATTTTTCTTCGACGTTTCTCTTTGTTTTTCTCTTCTCTTGTTTTCTTTCTTCCTTTACCCCTTTTCACCTCATCTTGTTTTCTTTTATTTTTCATTTCTTCCCGTTCGACCTTTATCTTCCTTTTCTTATTGTTACTTTTTGTTTTTCTTTCTATTCTTCCTCTTTACATACTCAAGTAAATATTTTCGCTGACATATCAATTTAACGGTTGCAAGCTCGATATAAAATTTGCAGGCACAGTGAGATAATATTGTAAACATTTTTACTTCACATACAGGAAGCGTTCGCAAAATGTCAGCCGCCATTTTGAGATGGATTTTTATACAATTTGTACTAACACTGCTAAAGTTACTGTTTACGGTGATAAGCAGAAAAAAGGTTTGGTTTGCTTTGTTTTACAGTATATCAACCTCAATTGGATATTTAATGCCGAAAGATTTTTATTGCTGGCAATATTTTTGTTTCAAATGTATTGCTGGTAATATTATTTCCAAAAATGTATTACTGGTAATATTTTTTTCAAAAATGTATTGCTGATAATTTTTTTTATTCAAAAATACATTGCTGGTAATAATATTTTACAAAAATGTATTGCTGGTAATACATCCTATTTTTAAACGTTTTGACCCCAGTTTAGGGGTTAACTATTTGCCCATAGCTGTGACCATAACAGGTGTTACCACTCCAGGTGAGGATGGATCTGCGATTACCAGCAATTAAGAGGTTGTCCCACGCTCTTCAAAACCTCCTGATCAGAGACCTTGCTGTTGGATGAAGTTTATCGTCTTACCCAGGACGGGCAGAAAAAGTCTCAATGTATTTTAACTATCTATTTTGCTACGCTGTTGCTTTTTAAAAAAAATTCTATTCTGATATATTTCTCAATATAGCTTGTATTTCGAATTATAGCGTTAATTGTAATAATTAATTAAGTTATTTATTATTATAGGGTTAATTGTATTTCGTTTATAGGGTTAATTGACGTTTAATTTAGGATTCTTTATAAATAAGTAGTGTGTTCAATTTTGATGCAACAAGCCATGCGTGATGCATTTTGATTCGTGTAATCTGCGTAATCGTAATTGTTTAGTGTTATGACTAATTAGTATATATGCATGAGTAGTCGTTATGTATAGGCTGGCTACAAAAGGTAGTGTCAACGGTTCTTCTGTCAGTATAGAGTACCTTGGGTGGAGGATGAGCGAATAACATCGTACTCGCACTGATCGTATCATAAGCATTTGCGTCTCTGGATGAACCCGCTTCCCTTGCCTCTCTGTATGTGGACAGAGTGCAGCTGTCCGGTCCCGCGGATTAAGAGACTGCAGCAATACCTATTTCATTGGATTAAAGTGGGGAGGGATCATCAGGAATTGCGATGACAGCGCAATCGATGGGCTAGACAATTTTTTGGTATTCGGGCTCCTCACATTAAACCGGCCTTGTGCCACATCCCGTCATCGTGGAAACGAGTACATATATGTTACTTGGTCAGTAAAAGCAACATTGACTGCATGCAATCCCTATATGGAATATCATAACATTCTTATCTCCGATTTAGCCATCTAAAACTATTTTAGAATCATATGAAAGTTGGTATATGGATAGCCGAATCCAAATACCTGTTATATATATATATATATATATATATATATATATATAAAATAAAGGTAACAAATCCGTTGGTATATAATCCAAGTGCATCCTAGTAATATAAAATATTAAAACTGATCCACAAAAAGAGCTCACTGTATTTATTATAACAGAGCAAATAATTAATAAACAATAAAATCAAAAATCACCTCATATGGGGAATAGCCTATTTCGGCAGACAAACATATCGGTCGTCTGTCTTATCAACCCGGTGTGGACTAGGTTCGTGTCAGAAATAGAAATTTAACTGTTAACTGATGCGTCCACACCGGGGTATATATATATATATATATATATATATATATATATATATATATATATATATATATATATATATATATATGTTGATGTATCAAGGAGGAAATATGTTCATATGATGGGATGCGCTTGATAACGATGTCAAGTTGAGCCTAGAACTAGTCTTTGATTTCGGGCATGTGTAGTGTTCTTCCTTTCGAGATAGCCCCTGTCTGGAAGTCGTGTTTCCTGTAGAGCTGTCACGTCAATTAGCTCAAGATCGATCACTGCAGTCTTGCAAGAATCAACAATTTTCTGAAAGTCATCAAATAGACCTATGCTCATGGTTCGCTCATTCCAGTTTGCGACACGAAGATTATGGTTATCGAGCTGCTTGACAAGCTAGAAGATATAAACTTCAGGTACCCACTGAAATGAGCAGACCGTGACGGGTTAACATCTATCTTAAGGCGGGTGGTAGTTCCATAACTTTCTCTTTCCTTGGACATGACCGCAAGGCAGGAGAGGTTTAAAATAAGAGTTTTCCTTCCCTTAGATGGAATGTCTTCCCGGTCTGATGTGCTCCATCTACCCAATGCAGCTGGTTATGAGGCGCTAGTCGTCCGACTTCGCCGCTTCTCCGTTTTGATGGAATTAGTTGTCAGCGGCTTTTTGGGAGCTTTTTACAGACAGTAGGATCTTCTTCCGGCTATGGCAACTTTGGAGCATATATAATGTATATACAGAGTGCGATGGATAAATTGCCGTCTAAAAATGAAAATTATACTGACATCTCATTTTAACAGATATACTTACCAAAATTACTCAAAAATATCTTGAAATACTAAAGAGTAAATTTATTCAATAAAATCGTCATTGGCTTTGACCCCGGCCTCCAGACGACTTCGAAATCTCCTGCAACTCTTCTGGGTGGTATCCTTGTTTAAGTTGGTGACTGCTGCCATAATCCTTGTCTTCAGTTCATCTTTGGTGTTACAAGGAGTTTTGTTGGTTTCTTGCTCAACTGCACCCCAGACATAATAATCAAAGGGTTTTGCAACCTGAGGAGTTAAGTGGCCAGATGTGAGGGATGATGTAGTCGCAGAAACTGTCTTACAGCCATGACTGGGTTCTCAACCTTGTGTGGCATGGAGTCTTTTTGCCAGATAGAGAGTCTTTCAGCAGCCACCCTCTTGACCCAAGTCAGCGCCCTCTCGTCAAGGCACTTGATGTAGGCCTCCCTATTGAGTTTGAGGCCCTGTAGGAAAATTAATGAAGGCATCACGTCGCCATCACAAGTGATCAAACCAAACACCTTTATGTCATCCAACTCTTTCCCAATCCTCTGCTCTGTCCTCAGGTTGACACCCAAACACTCTGAAGTGTTCGTATTGGAGCTTTCGGCGCGAATGGCAAGCAGTTCTGCATGCCGTTCTCAAATTTCTGGCGGAGTGAATTGCGTCATGGTCCTCTTGTTTACACAGGCTGTGCCCAACTGAACCTAATATAAAAAAAAACAAAAAAAACTACCTGCAAGCGGCAAATTAAAAAATATAAAGTAGCGACAATTTATCCATCGCACCCTCTGTGTTTGCGTGTATATATATATATATATATATATATATATATATATATATATATATATATATATATAATTATCTGACAGCCATGGCTGGGTTCTCCTGCTTGTGTAGCATGGTGCAGAGTGCCAGACATAGGGTCTTCCAGCAGCCACCCTCTTGACCCAGGGCAGTAAAACCTCCTCAAGGTAGTTGATGTAGGCCTCCATGTCGGGTTTGAGGTTTCCATAACTTCGTAATCACCATTAGACTCATCCAACGCTTTCAGAATCCTCTGCAATGTTCTCGACTTGATACCAAACACATTGAAATATTTGTATTGGAGATTCCGGCGTGAATGCCAAGCAGTAGAGCATGCCGTTTCCTAATTTTTGGTGGAGTGAATTGCGTCATGGTGCTCTTGTTTACACAGGCTGTGCCCAACTGAACCTAATATACAGTATGAGAGACAAAATCAAAAACAAACTATGCGATCATTAGTGAGCATCTATACGGATGGCACAAAAGTTTCTAGGTGAACCCCCCCCAAAATCTAGAAAACCGCACTTATCAGCTCATCTTTCCTCAAACCTATTCCAGGTGACTCAATGAGGGATAGGTTTGGCTTGTAAAATACAATACTGCCAAAACCAAACTAGTAACATTCTACCACCACTGAGCAGACCCCGAAATTACACCTATCATGATAGTTGTGTGTTCTCTCGAGGCGGATTTAATGTCTCTTGGGACTCAAGTTCTCCGCAGACCTCAAGTGGAAATGGCATATTCGATATATTGTTGTAAATGCTGGGTAAATAGTCGGTACATTGTACCACTCTAGTAAGTGTCTGACTCCAGTAAGTATCTACTCTCCCTGTTATAGTATATCTTTACAAGAGCGAGTTCAAACTAAAAATGGGCTATTGCTGCTATATCTGGGCTGGAACATCCCAGTCCTACCTTGTCTGTCTTGAAATAGTTCAAAATCATCTACGCGGCCTTATGGGTGATGAATTATTTTCCATACTACTTCCACTTTCCCACAAACAAAATGATGCGAACTTCTCGCTGTTCTAACACTCCTTCCATGGCATATGTCCTAACAAGCTACATTCCTTAGTCCAGCTACCCCTAACATTTTAAATTGGGACTCGTCAAGCCACGTACATACTCAAATGTGAATCATCTCCTATTCCCGTTGTATTGCATTATTAAGAAATAAGATCCACTCGGACAGCTTCTTTCGAAGAACTGCTGCTTTGTGGAACACACTGCCGACACGATGTTTTCCCAATCATTATAATATTGAGATTTTCATGTCTCGGGTTAACCGTTATATTTCCTAAATAACCTCATGGATTTCTTGTCTGTTCTTACACTAATACAATACTAATCATCTACATTGAGTGGCTCTTGGACCTTGTATAGAGTGAACATTGGTATAAAAATTACATAACAAATTTAGTATAGTAGAAAAAGAAAATGAGCTAGTTTCTTACAAAAAAACAAAAACATTAACATTATTTATATTGTTTTTATCTATGTCTTTGTTTATATGTCTTTATATCAATCTGTGTTTATATTCTATCTATCTATCTATCTATCTATCTATCTATCTATCTTCACATTCCCTCTCTATCTCTACGTGTCTATCTCTGTCCACATTCTGTTCATCTCTATCTTTCAATCTATCTATTTCTGTTCATATCTATCTATCTATCTATCTATCTATCTATCTATCTATCTATCTATCTATCTATCTCAGTCTATTCATATCTCTCTCTCTCAGTCTATTCATATCTATCTATCTATCTATCTATCTATCTATCTATCTCAGTCTATTCATATCTATCTATCTATCTATCTATCTATCTATCTCAGTCTATTCATATCTATCTATCTATCTATCTATCTATCTATCTCAGTCTATTCATATCTCTCTCTCTCAGTCTATTCATATCTATCTATCTATCTATCTATCTATCTATCTATCTATCTATCTCAGTCTATTCCATCTATCTATCTATCTATCTATCTATCTATCTATCTATCTATCTATCATCTATCTCAGTCTATTCATATCTATCTATCTATCTATCTATCTATCTATCTATCTATCTATCTCTGTTCACATTCTCTCTCCCTCTGCCTGTATCTGTTCACATTCTATCACTATCTATCCATCTGTATTCATATTCTCTATCTATATATCCTTCTATATGTGTTTCAGTCTATTTTGTCTATCTCAGTGTTTTCACATCTGCTTATCGTTTTAATATATTCCTTGCTCGTCCATTCAATAACTTCTACTATTCATTCCGTTCATTGTCTCAGTCTTTTCGTTATCTATCTATCTATCTATCAATCTATCTATCTATCTATCTATCTATCTATCTATCTTCAGCCTCTTCATATCTATCTGTCTCAGGCTGTCATTTCATCTATCTGTCAGCTCGTTCTTTCATCTATCTATCTATACTAGTCCGTTCTTTCATCTATCTCAGCCTCTTCATATCTATCTATCTATCTATCTATCTATCTATCTATCTATCTATCTATCTATCTGTGTTATTTATCTCTCTGTGTTCATATATATCCATCTTAGTTTGTAGTAATACTGACCTGGTAGCTCGGCTTCAGTTACGTTCCCACCGCCGTAAGGTTTCCATTCTGTGTCTTTTCTATAAATAGTATGGTAATTTTTCGGTCCAGCACTTCGCTATGGCACCTAAACTTTATGGATATTAGCGGTGTACTCGACTGGAAGCGAGTTCTCATCAATTTACAGTTGAGTTGGGTAGATGTAAGCGTAATTTTTGTACAAACAGTTTCTTTGTTCACATTTCATGCTTGTAGCACTCTCTTCCGGCTCCAGGCTTTTCAAGCAACTTTAAAATTAAAAAATGTAAACGCTATGTCAATCGCTATCTACTGTTTTCCTGATTACTTTTCTTTTTATCGCTTATTAGTAATGTTTCTGTTTCTAATTCTTCCACACCCAGTAACCCCTTGTATCTCAGTGGCTTTATTGCCTTCCATGGGGTGATCACAATAAAAAAAATACTGGCTGTTCGGTCAATGAATCCGGAGTTTTTCCTCATAAGAAACCGGCTAATACATAACCACTACAATTTCAGCCCAAATAGACAGCCAAGAATTGAAGAATAAAGCGGAAGGAACTCCAGTAGCACTGGCTGCTCGGTCAATAAATACGAAACGTTTCCATATAGAGGAGCGGCTTAATATTACCATTACATTTCAAATGAGAAAAAACAGATATTATGGAGCAATATGAGTCATGCTAAGGCCATGTTAAATTTTAAACAACTCGATACGGGACATTTACTTTCGACCGATGGCTATCAGTAACTGGAGTGAACTTCAAAGTACAAGAGCAAGAGGCTCAGACTGAAAGAATGTGCCGGAAGGAAAATTAATTACTTTTTTAGACGAAGATGACAGGACAAAGAAAACTGTAGCTTATCAAATTGACCATTCCGCGAAAAGGAAAACAGATGGAACGAAGCAGGCTTCGCTGAAGGTCGGAGAGGGACGGCGGCCGCTGAGCTCTGTACCCTTCTCACTTACGCCTCCTCTCTACTTCGCTCGATTATAGCAGTAAGTTACTACCTAAGAATAAATTTGGTTTACTACTAGAAATTGTTTTGTTCTTTACTCGTGGGTTATGGTCTATCCGAAGGGTAGTTTTTAAGCCACAAGCGTTTGATTGAAAGAAACTGCACCTTGTAAACGAAACTGGTGTCTGGTCTGAGCTGCAACGCAACATGTACACATTTATCGCAGATCAATAGCAATGGAATGAAGATAAGACGAACTCCAATAGCACCGCCTGCTAGGTCTTTTAATGCTGAATGTTTCCTTACAAGGAAACGACTAATATTACTTTTACCATTGGCATTGCCATTGACCATTATCGTGCACCTTTTCAAATGACGTGGTTCATAAAAGAGGAATGTCTCTATTGTTTTCTTTGGATGCAATCCAGCTATTATCTGTCGGCACGCACGAGCGCGCACGCACAATGCCTTATAACCTGAACAGCACTGAATTTAGTGATCTAATCGATGAAACCAAATTCATATGCAAATTTACATCAACTGTATTGTGAGTAACCACGAAGAATCAAAGTGAAAGTTTTATTAAGTGTCCCGAGACCTTCACTATTACACGACGAATCGAGAAACAGAAAGATATATTAGCTTCTGATATTGATACTGTTGTCTACTAACATCAGAAATAATTCATTGTACTTATTACGGAATTATATTAAAGATAATCAGACAAAGGATTTAATATTAGGAATCTAGATGTCATGGTCTGGTGTACGTCCAGATGCGAGAGCTCATAGTTACGATAGCGAGATTCAACATTGGAAAGTTTCTGTATTTGCCAATAATATCAAGTTGAGAACATTATATCAAAGGTCAAGGAGAAGTGAATCTGAAAAAATATATTTTTTTTATTAATGGGTAGAAGAAGGTTGATTTTTAGCCGATCGGAGTTTAGGAATGTGATGTTTCTATTTTTTTCATCTTTTTATTAATTTATTTTTGGAGGGAGCCTTTGGAAAGAGGTTTCGTTTGAAGATGAAAAATTCTTAAACGGGTGTAATAGAATCGACGCTTCGCACGCATATCCATTAAGGTGATATCTCACGCGTTCACGAATCGAGAAGCACTTCTTTTTCTCTATCTTACACCTCTCTCTCACTCTATCTCTTTCTCTGCCTGTCTGTCCGTGTCCACACACACACACACACACACACACACACACACACACACACACACACACACACACATATATATATATATATATATATAAATATATATACGAGGTTGGAAAAAAATTATCGGGTCTGGAAAACTACAGCATATAACATAGAATCGGCATTTAATCTTCGGAGTAGTTCCCTTCTGAAGACTCACACTTTTTTTCCAGCATCATTTCCATTAACAGAAACAGCATTGGAACTCCTTTATTTGATATAGCGAGCAGCTGCCTAGTCACAATCTCACAGATTTCAAATCTTGTTCCTTTCAAGTGGGTTTTGATATATGAAGAGCAAAACGTCGCAAGGGCTGAGATCCTGAAGATATGGTGGTGTCGGTCTTGTTGTACTTGGCCAAAAACTGTTGCGCAAACCATGGCCATTGGTGGAAATTCTGTGGTGTGGGATGGCGACCACACGCTACACACTTTCTATTAAAGTACTACTATAAACAACAGAAGTGTAGGAGAACGTTATAACCTAATGTCTTTGTGTGACAAAGTTTAAGGTCAATCTGTGTCAAGCGGCTTTATTCTGCTTTCTTTAGCACCGTTACGATATCAATACCTCCGAGACATTTAATGAAACCACTTATATATATATATATATATATATATATATATATATATATATATATATATATTGTTCGTCTGTGTATGAGAGTAGATCAATGTCAGCAGACCATTACTGAATATCACTACCGAATAAAGTGCAGTATCAAGGTCTACAGTTACGTTGTAAATAAATATATGTGTGTGTGTGTGTTTGAAAAAACAGCTCTGAACATATATATATATATATATATATATATATATATATATATATATATATATATATATATATATATATTAGGTTCCTCCATTAGGTCACGTAAAAAAGCGGCATATCACGATGAAAAAAGCGCCATAATTCAACGAAAACAAAGCTTTGTTTAAATATGTTTTTATTAATTGAAAGCTAAAGCATTAAATTTATTATTTACAGTAAGTAACATATTCTGGTGTCTTTCAGATAGAAATTATATAGACTGGAATGTCAAATATATGCTCTATTTTTGTTTAATTTTCTTAAAAGCAGCCATTTTCTTAAATTTTAAGAAATTTTAAGAAATTTGTAAGCAAACAAAATTTTGAATTTAAACTTCTTCCTAAAATAAATTTATATATTTTTGACACGTTATTTGAGTAAAATTAGAAAATTTAAAGTTAAATTAATCTGATATGAAACAAACATTACTTACTTATAGCTTAAAAAATTTGTATCCAAACATTTCTTAACG
The DNA here is from genome assembly GCA_903632075.3 of Acanthosepion pharaonis. NCBI lineage: Eukaryota > Metazoa > Mollusca > Cephalopoda > Sepiida > Sepiidae > Acanthosepion > Acanthosepion pharaonis. Next base: position 1,500,167 of record CAHIKZ030002379.1, read on the forward strand.
ATGTGTCTGAATTTTTTGCATGTCTTTCATCACGTTCGCAAATGACGAGGTGATGACAGACTACTATTGATGATCAAAATTGACAATTTCTTAAAGTAGGCGAACACGGTTTTTCGTTTTTAACTAGTACTTTTTAAATAATAACATTTTTATTCAGCAATTATGTACTATTTATTTTTTTATTTCATAATTTCTTAATTAGACAATTGTTTAAACCCTAACCCTTACTTTTAAAATTTGAAAAGAATTTCTGGAAACACGTTAACGATGTGAATCTGAACTGGACAGAGAAGATAAATAACCAGACGACATAAATCACGTGACCTTTTTAATGTCGCGTATACATTTCCATACATAGAAATTATAAACAGTTTTTCAATAAAAATTTCTTTTTAAAATTATTTTAAAAATATTCGCGTCAAACGACTGTTATGCGCTTTTCAAAGTTTGATTTATAAATTTACATTTTCATTAACGTTATCATTGCATTACATGCGTGAAAGAAATAAAGAATTTTAAACGATTTTTGAAGTATTAAGAAGTTAATGAAAAAAATTTTAAAAATGGGGAAAAATTTGTAAAAAATACATTATGCATCGAAAACATTTTATTTATTCACAAAATGATGTCCTTAGTATAACGTATCTACAAAAACAGGTGGAAGCTTTTCTAATTAATTAATGTCATACTTTTTTACATTTTTTTTTTTACAATTCAAAGCAGATTTTCTATGAAACCGCGTAATGTTTTTTTTTTTTTTAAAAAAAAAAAAAATAAATAAAAACTGGTGATTTACTTTCTACAAAGTGTCCTGTTTATAACTAATAAAAAAAATCCCGCGCGTGAAGATTTAATTTCTCGAAATTTCATGAAAATATGTAAGTGGGTGGAAACACATTAAAAAAAAAATCTGTTTTTAACAAGATTTTCTGAAAAAAATTAAAAATTAATTTCATTCAATTCTAAATAAGTCCTGAAAGTTTCATTAAAATCCAACAATTAATTGATTTTTGCAAGAATTTCCTAAATTAACGCGTGTTTTCCTCGGGAAAAGCGCAAAATAAAACAAACCTTTTTTAGGCTTTTCGCGCTGTCATAAAAAAAAAAAATGATATTTAACCAAAATTTTCTACGTGTTAGAAAGGAGTAAAAATTTAAAAAAATATTTAAAAAATACTTTGGTCTTTCCTCTTCATAACAACATAAACATAATTTAAACAAAACTTAGTTTTCGTTGAATTATGGCCCTTTTTTCATCGTGATATGCCGCTTCTTTACGTGACCTAATGGAGAAAACTAATATATATATATATATATATGTACTGATCCACATGTAAAAAAGATTAAAAATAATGGAAGCCCTAAGAATACAAAAGAAAAAACCAACATCAATTATGAACACGGCCACAATGCACTGAACGTGTTTTGAAAATAAACATTTATTTAACTCTAGATGCATACATCACACAACCCACACATTTAGTTAAAATAAAAATTAAAATCATCCTTGATAATGCTGAAAAGTATTGCCAAAATGCAGAACTTTTGGTCAGTTTTACAGACTTTGTGTTCAGAAAAGAAAACACTTGTACGAACACAAGAAAAATAAATAAAATGCTTAATCGCAGGATCATGTCTGTCGTCTTTAACGAAACATGTATGCATATACATTATACATACATACGTACACACACACACACACACACATATATATATATATATATATATATATATATATATATACATATATATATATATATATGCTGTCAAATAGTGCTTCATTCACTTTCTCGATTTCTTTTCTACTCTCTACGTATATTTATGAAGACCTGGGTGAATATACATACACATACACACATACACACACACATGCATATATATATATATATATATATGTGTGTGTGTGTGTGTGTGTGTGTGCATATATATATATATGTGTGTATGTGTGTGTATGTGCATTCATATATATATATATATATATATATATATATATATATGTGTGTGTGTGTGTGTGTAATCACCCAGGTCTTCAAAAATATACGTAGAGAGTAGAAAGAAATCGAGAAAGTGAATGAAGCACTATTTGACAGTATATATATATATATATATATATATATATATATATATATATATATATATATATATATATGTTTCATTAACTAATATAGAGAAGTGTTGTCTATTTTATATAACGTCTGATAAGCTTAATAACATTATCATTAAACGAAGAAAGAAAATCACAATATTGATACATATTTTTTTTAATCCAATCTAAGCTTTCTGCTTACATAAGACATTATCAAAGATGACAATTACTGTACAATATATTAAGCAACAAGAATGTGATGAAAGTCTTTTTCTGTTTATATGGATGATTTCCAAGCAACGATAAAAACGTGCATATAAGACGCGAGAGTGAATTCGAGAAGTATTAAGTATGGGAAGCTTTTGTTACCAATTATAGACATTTAAGGATATTTGTAGAGATTTCATAGTTTATTATATATTATTATTATATATATATATGTTTGTGTGGAGTCTGTAATGTTATTGTTTCTGGCCTGGCAACTTGGCTTCAGTACTTTTCCCACCAGAGTGATTTAGTTTCCTTCTAGCTTTTCTATAAATATTTTCATCGTAATTGTCCTGATGAACTCCGCTTCATACTACGTAGAACGTATGAATGTAAATGCAATACTAGATAGACAACAAGCTCTCATCAATGTTCAGTTGAATTGGCTAGATTCAACCGTAAGCTCCATTGCTTTCACGCCAACTTCATTCTTCAAAAAATTCATTGCAATTTCAATTGTTATCTTCTGTTTTCTTCGTCGGTGTCCTTTTATTTTTATCGCTCCTCAATAATGTTCTTTCGTATAGTCTCTAACACACGGTAATCTCATGCGTTATTGCCTTGCTTGGAGTGAAATGATTTAAAAAGTCACACACACATATCTATACCCCCCTCTCTCTCTATATATATATATATATATATATATTATAAATTAATTGATTTAAAATATGTTTTTTTTCGCTACATAGTTCTAACCATGTTTCAAAAATGGAAGCTAAAAGCCCCGAATTTATTAATATTAATATTAATGCTCTGTAAATTTACATTGAGCACTATTTTGTAAAAATAAAAATATCTATAAGAACACCGGATTATATATCTTACTGTTCTTTCTTCTTATATATATATATATATATATATATATATATATATATATATATATATATATATATATATATATGTATAAATCATATACACAAAAAAGAGATGGTCTCATGTCGAGAATATTTAACTTAAAAAACATAAGAAAAAAAAAAATTATTTTTAATAATATGTGGAAATCTCCACCTGATGACGGTCGCGAGACCAGAAACACATTTTTAAAAAAATCCATATATATATTGAATAACCTGTATGAATATACAGTGCTGTGAAAAAGTATGTGAAGTTCTAAAATAATATTTAAAGTAATTGTCTCTTTTTCCAGATATGCAACAATTCTAAATTCAAGTATATATTAATTAAGAAAAAACTTTATTAAATGAATTACAACGACTTTCACAGATTTTTATGAAGCTGGATTAAAAATATTTATTAAAAAAATCCGATGTGAAAAACTAAGTGAACCCTTCCATTTATTTTTTTTTTACATTTATTTTTATTTTACATGGTTGCAAGTAAAGGGTGTTTCATTAAGACGGATTATATATAAGGGTGTTTCTTTAAGACGGAACAAAGTCAGCTGTAAATAAATCTGTGTTATTAGTGAAAAATTATTTATTTCTCTATTGGATCATGTTATTTATGTCATGCCAATTATGTGTGAAAGATAATATCGCCCAAATATCCGGCAAATCTGAAAGAAAATAGAAAAATAATAATTAGACGCTTAAACTTAATTCACATTTAAAATCGGTCTGAGTTATTGGAACATACTTTATAAATAATGTTTTTCTGCACATGTAAAAGTCAAAATGGTACGTATTAATTTTTTGGTAAGTTGTTTCTACTGCAGTTAAAGAATATAACGCATTGTGTATGCAAAAGTGTGCAGTTAGAGACTAAATTAATATATATATATATATATATATATATGCAACGATCAAAAGAACTTCCTGAACCTTTTAAAAATTTCATAGTTGGAACCTATAATGATGGAGAAGGCTACAGAAATCTATCAAAACGATATGGAGTTCACTTCTCCACCGTGCAACAAATTATTTATAATTAGAAGGCCTTTTGTATGATGGCATCCCAATCAAGAAGTGACCGTCCATGAAAAATAATAGCAAGAGCAAGTAGGCATCTAGTTGGCAAGGCCAGACAAAATCTGCTGTAACATTTGCAGTTCTCCAAAGCTCACTGGCCAATGTCAGAATCAATGTGCATACATCTACAGTCCGATGAAATCTGAACAATGCCGATCTTCATGGCAGAAGGCCTAGAAAAAGCCACTGCTTACAAAATAGCACAAGCTTGCTGGCCTTAACTATGCTAATAAGCTAGAAAAAATCTGGTAGAATGTTTTATGGTCGGATGAAACCAAAACAGAGCTTTTTGGGAGGAACACTAGGTATTATATCTGGCGTGCTCCTAACACGAAGAGAAGAATTTGCTACCAACTGTTAAACATGGCGGTGACGGCATTATGATTTGGGGGTGCTTTCCTGTAACTAGAAAAGGCAAACTAGTACACATTAGACTCTGCAAGATACCAAGCAATTTTGAACGAATGCGTCTTGTCCTCAGTTCAAAAGCTAGGTCAGGGCTGGAACTTCCAACAGGACATTGATCTGAAGCATCAAACAAATCCACAGAAGAATGGGTTCATAAAAAGAACTTTCAAGTCTTGAGTTTGCCTAGTCAAACTCCTGATCTAAACCCAATTGAAAATATGTGATTCAAGTAAAAGAAGGCAATGCACTCAAGAAAGCGAAGTAAAATCGAGCAATTGTGGGAGTTTGGCTAAGAAGAATGGTCAAAAATCGGCGCTCACTTCTGCCAGAAACGTCATAAAATTTATAGGAAAAGACTAGTTGACATTGTAACCTCAAACAAAGCAGTCACCAAATATTAAATGTAAAGGTTAAATTATTTTTGCACATCTTAATTTTTAATTAATATTTTTCTTCCAGTTTGCTGAAAAGTTTTGAATGTGGTTGTAATGGATTTAATAAAGATTTTTTTCCTGAATGAATATATAGTTTAACTAAGATTTGTTGACAGAGACAACAAAAGATATTTTTTCAAAATATTATCTTAGGAGTTCGCTTACTTTTGCACATCTCTGTCTACATCTACGCGCTCACTTACTTTCATATATAAATATATATATATATATATATATATATATATATATATATATATATATATATATATATATATATATATATGTTTGTGTGTGTGTGTGTGTGTAAAGAGAAAGAAAGCGAGAGGAGGGGCGGAGAATAAGAAAGATATGCTGAATGAGACACTTGGTTTTGTGTTTCTGTATGTTGGCAGGTTTCTTTCTATTTAAGATAATATGCATATATCTTGTGACCTGAGGCAAATAGGTAAGCTTGAATTATTTGGGAAGAATATTAGAATAATCCAGAACTTACATTAGTAGAAAATCACCTGCACATGCTTAGAAAATGTATTCAGTAAATTGACAAAAATAGAAAGAGGCTTAAGACAGGAATGTGTTTTCTTGCGGAGTTATCTAACATTTACAGTGAACGAATCCTAGGAGAATTAGATGTCTTCTGACGATTCATATGGTCAGCATTTTAACCAAATTAGATATGAAGATGACACAGTGTTGACAGTAAATGCAAAAAGGGAGCTACGGGATCTGCTACAAAAGATAATGAAGGAAAGCGAGCAGATAAACATTAAGTATAAGAAGACAGAATGTATGGTTGTCAGCAAAACGAAGTGCCCAAGACACGAACTATGAATTGGAGAGACCAAAATCATGCGACATCGAAGTCAGAAGGTGGATTGGAATAACGGAAGATGACTTCCAAAAGCAAAGCAAAGTATTAAGAAACCAGAAAATGTCGTTAGAAACAAAGAAAATAATACTGGACTATTTTATAAAATATCGGTTCTCCTGTATGAACAATGCTGGTCAATTTCCCTACAGATGAAGGCAATATAAATGCGGGTCCGCAGAAGGATGCTAAGAATATATACCCCTCTCTTCCCATAGAGTCTGAATTTATACATAATTCTCCGTCCACATATCAAACTCTTCACACGCCAAAATAACTCAATTTTCCATTGTTTAAAGTCGAAGTTAAATGACCAAATCGTATGTTTTGATTTTATACCATTTTATTCAGAGCCATTGCTCCTTAACCCAAAACATATTCGGTTGACATAGCCGTCGGAAACGAAATCAAAAACATATGCTCTGACCTGTCCAATTAAAGATCACACTTGTCCTCTTCACAAATGTTCCTGCCTGGGAAATTTAATAAGGACTAGAATAACACACACCAATCCATTCCAAATTGTCGCCTTGAAATTTAAAAACTACAGAATCTGCAAATAACAAGTTACCTTGTTATAAGGATATCAAGGTTTAAACATTTCAGAAAAAGGGAGCGTCTAAGATGCAGCCATAATAAAGATAATTATATGCAAAAGCCCTTAATAAACGTAGTATCAGCAGCAGTCCTTAATAAATATAGTATCAGCAGCAGCCCTGGAAGTAGAAAAACAACGCGAATCCTTAAAGTAACTCTCTTCCTGTCTTTCCTCCTTTCGAAATGTATGACATGAACTTTTCACACCGAAGCAAAAAGGACTGTGGACACTTCACACATACATAAGAAACTTTATACATTTATTATCGAAGTATCCAACACACTAAAAAATTAAAGAGTACGTGTAACTGGATTACAAAACAGGGATATGATAATCTTGATAATAATAATAATAGTCATTTTCCTAAAAGGAATTCATTTACCGAGCGGCCATTACTGCTGTCGATTGAAATTTATTAAATATTTCTCAAGTCGAGTAGTGTGATGGCTATGCCGCATGGGTGAAGGTTTTCTTCCGAAACTTTTCTTGAAGTAGTGTGGAAAGTCAACATCTTGATTATGTCTTAATTTTCTATTCGAGTTACTATCCATTTTAGTTGTTGCTGTTGTTGGAATTCCTCAAGTGATGTCATCTGCATCAGGTCAGGAATTCTCGAATTCTACTGACTTGTTCCTTTAAAACTCTCTCTGTCAGACATCGCTGTCGGCAGGTCCTCCAGATGGTATCCAGAGTCATCAACAAATTGGTCAATGTAGGGGTGATGAGGTTTTCCAAACGATTTTTTACCGCACAGTGGGTTCCATAGGAGGGTGTCACTCACAAGTTCTGACTGACTACTCCAGGAGTGACCAGCTAGCCGAAGCCTCTTTTCTCTTATCATAAAGATAGTAGGAAGTTGTTCATATAGGCGTTTCTTTGTTGGGTGTTTTTTCCTGATGATGTCCAACGCAACTCGAAACATCCTTGTGTATATTCCGTCAAGTGATGCATCTTGCTGGGTTTTTCAGTATCCATCTTGTTGAGACGTAGAGCAAGACAGATTCTACCGTAGCCTTAAAAAACAAGTCCCTCTTAAGATTGTCAGAGATGGGGGACTTCCAGATGGTGTTCAGACCATCAACGACACCCCAGGCCTTGCCTTTGCGGATTATGATATTTCTCTCCGTTGACTGGATGTTACTACCGAGGTGAACAAATTCCTGGAAGACTTGATGTTGCTGTTTTTCAACTTAATTTCTCCTTCTTGGTTGTAGCTGATAAATTCTGTTTTGCCAGTATTAATGTAGAGACCAATCTAGCTAGCCGCTTCTTCGATGAGTTGGAGAAGTTTGGTAACCTTATCAATCGTGTCTAACCACAAAGCAGGGTCATCTACGGAATCCCATAACAATAATAAATAATTATTGATGAAGTACATTTAGTTAGAGTTATATAGTTCCTAAGATGATCGTATATGCGGGGTTTTAGTTAAATTTTAAATATAATATTATAAAAACAATAGATGTTGACTCATTCGTAGAGCATAATGTTTTAGCGACATGACAAGAGCAATTTTAATGTCTTAGCAGTGAATGCTGGACAATCTTCTCACAGCCTGTTTTAACCATTGATCTGAGATAGCGATTTATGGTAAAGGACCAACAATGACTTAAAACATCGGACGAAAAGAATTTGTTGAAAGCTATACTCAGTAACTTCCTAAAAGATTTAAATATTTATAAAAGAAAGACGAACGTGAATCGGTGCTGAAACATTTTGTTTCTTGAACTTTACAAGCTGCATTTTGTAAATTTATGAACGACGATTTTTTTTTCTGTTTCACCTTTCAAACGAATATTTCCAAACTACGTGTCGTCAACTGAAGAATAAACATTGATGTATGTTGTTTTTTTGTCTTCTAAGCAAAGTTTTATTCATATACATGCATTCTTTGTACAAAAGTATCAACTCCAAAATAAAATATTATCTGATAGATGATAAGAATTAGAAAGTAGGGCGATCTGAGAACATTTCAGCAGCTATTACCGTATATTCCGGTTTACAAGACGCACTTTTTTTCTTTAAAAAATTTCTGAAAAATACGTGTGCGTCTTTCAAGACGAATGTAAGGCAATGCTTAGGCTCAAATATGTTTGGAGGGGTCACCTAATTGGCTTGACTGATAGAGTCGTGGATATATATGTTGAATTATAATGTTAGCTATCTAATTCAGCTTTTTACATGATGTAACCTCAGTACTTAGCTATTACAAATATTTCCAAGGCTAAAACCTTCCTGGAGTCTTTCCAAAGCTAGAAAACTTCCAAGCTTAAACATGCTTTGTTTACTAACAGCAGCGAGGGCCTTTCTGCTCTTGACTTGTATGTCATTGCCATACAAACAAAATCGGACGAGTGATTAATGTACACTATACGTGGCGCCATTATGTGAGGGACGCAATGTGAATGTGTTGTTGTATGAGAAGGACTTTTTTTTTCTTAGAAATTTATTTCCAATATTAGGGTGCGTCTTCCGAGCCGCAGCGTCTTGGAAGCCGGGAAATACGGTACATAAACATCACTGTTTTTTTTTCTATTATTAAAACCGTCTTGTTTTTTTTTGTTTGCATTGTTTGCATTCCTTCTATGTTCTTTAATACTTGTCATGTAGTACCCTCTGTGATATTATGTATTGCTTCATCATTCTAATGTCTCTGATTTTGCCTGCATCCACACGTTGAACCTCTCAATTACTGAATCTCTCATTCAAATAGTTGATCTCTATATTAAATCTGACAAACACTGTTTTTGATCTGTTTTTTTTTTACCTCCTATCCGGACACAAGTCATGTTTTGTAACTGTGTTCTCTTAGCAACTCTGACTACACGGTAGTGTCTCTATATATATTCTTTTTTTTTATCCGCACGTCCTTTAAGCAAGAACCAACTATTAAAAAGACATATTTTTGTTACCAACGCACTGATTGGGACATATTTCGTGATTTTTTTCAGGATGGCAATTGGAATCAAATTTGTAATCTTCCCTTTTATAAAAAAAAAATGTTAGTAAGGCTTCTTGCACTGTGGTAGCCGGCATTGAAGCCTTCGTGTCAGTACAAAAATTCCAGGTTAAACCGTAATCTTCCCCTTGGTACACTCCTGCCTGTTCAGCCGCTATGGCACACAGGAATTACTTTTCATTATAAGATCTAGTTATCAATATAGCAAGTGTAACTGGATTGCAACACAGGGATCTGATAATCTTAATAATAATAATAATATTAGCCATTTTCCTAAAAGGAATTCATTTACCGAGCGGCCATTACTGTTGTCGGTTGAAATTTATGAAACATTTCTTTAAAACATGAAAATAGGTTTCTCAAGTCGAGTAGTGTGAGCGCGCTGCTGCATGGGTGGAGGTTTCCTTCCTAACCTTTTCTTGAAGTAGTGTGGAATAACAACATCTTGATTATGTCTTAATTTTCTATTCGAGTTACACGTGATATCCATTTTAGTTGTTGCTGCTGTTGGAATTCCTCAAGTGATGACATGGAATTCCTCATGTGCTTAAATTCGTAAGGTCGAGGTACCAAAGTGTTGATATGAGAAAATAGAAAGCCATCCATAAATAACAGCAAGTAGTAACCGACATATTTTTGAAATTGAAAAGTGGCAGAATGCTCGAAGATATATTATAGTTTAATGGTGGTGAGAACATCCTTTTGTTATTATTGTTGTATGTGCATATAGCTGAAGAATACACACCAAGTTGGTAAGTACTCTCAAATCAAAAGACTGAACTTGGTCACATAAATTTTCCCGTTTGTTTTATTCTATTTTAGATTTTTTTTAATCAGTTTTTCTGTCTATTCGACAATAAGTACATTATATTCAATCGTACTCTGGCGTTTGATCATTATTTCCGACAAGTGAATTCGCATTGTTTTAAATTTCCATTGACGCAGCAACAGAAAAACCATAGCTTCGCAACGAAACTCAAGTCTTGTTAGGTAGACAACCAAGCACTAAACGCTTAAAACGGAAGTGACGACGGTGATTCTGATCAACCACTCTCCCCGTTTATATTTTGCTCTAGATTAACTGACATTGATCCCTGCTTTCTGACTGACTGACGCTGACCCTGGCGCATACATACCTTATTTTTATATATAATCCCGTAACCGAAGAGGCCACTGAGAAAAAAAAAGCCTAAAGTGCACAGAGAGATCACCCCAAAGAAGCGATGACGAGACAGGACCCCCCACCGCCCCACAAAAACTAGAAAAAACATCCAGAAAATAAAAGAACAATACGAAAGACAAGCAATAGTGAGAAGCAGCACAAAAAGGACTTTTCCTTATTCACTGTTCTCTTGATGGTTTTTGAATGAACATTGAAGATGAAAGCCAGAATAAAAAATGGTAGTTGTTGCAGTTTTTTGTGTATATGTATTTACTAGTATATTTATTTCGTACTGGGTACAAAATTGTGGCACAAGGCATTTTTGTACCCAGTACGTAATAAATATACTAGTAAACACACACACACACACACACACACAAAAAAAAAAATCTGAATACTAAATTATTTGTTCCATATTAATATTGACTTTACTAATATTTTGAAAGAAGATTCCATAATATACCCAAAAATGGGGGGTGTTGCAGTTTTTTGTGTATATGTGTGTACTAGTGAGCTAGCATAAATGACTTGACTCATTTTATAGTCCACCAATAGAAGGTTAACCAATCAGAAGACGTAGAATATTCCATCCGTCGTGTACACAAAGGCGGCCATTTTGTTCACTTTATCCGATGTCCAATGCCAGCATGTCAGGCGAAGAGGAACAAAAGGGAGAACAACTGAACTACGCTCTGCTACTTTACCGAGATATCCACTGCTAACCTGAACTACGCTTCCCTACTGTCTTCGAAATATTCACTGCTAACCTCTGGATTCTATACCCAAAGACGACCGTCATCATGAACAACATTAGTCCCATTACTGAAGGCTTTTTCCTGTCATCATTGCTCAGTTGGTAAGACCTAGTGGGGCTGGGAATAAACGATTTTAACCTGTTCTCTTTCTAGCTGTTTTCTGTGATTTTTCAATGATTCTTACATCAAATGGTGTCAATGTGGTTAAACGTCTTATCTGAAAACCTGGGAAAAAGAAACAATTACTTTAGTGGTTTTTTAATGGACAATGTTACTGTTACATCAGGTATAATCTCTCCGAAACAGATATGATCAAGTTAGTATACGATCTCTTGGAGGACACTGCTTCAAAGTGGCTGGAAGAGTTTTGGAGATAAATAAAAGACCGACTTGGCGGGAGATTGAAGAAAAGATCGATAAAGAAAAAAAAAAACGCAATTCACATGAAAAATAAAAAGCGGATCTGCGCAGTGGAGATGATCTCCGAGGAAGAGATTATGACTTGTAAAGGGAAACTAAAGAAAACGAATATACCAGCGTTTATTGATACAGGATCGATCATATCAATATTAAATTCGAAAAGAATAAAACGATTAGGTATAGAGAATGAAAGATTAAAACCCGGGGATTTAGGGGTGAGCCAGGTAGACGGTTGTGAAATGAAGTTAGAAAGAATGATGTTTCCTTTGAGAGTCACTAGATATCAAACGGAAACGATTAGATAGATATCACCTACTTTGAAGAAAGAATTTATTCTGAGTGGGGAAAGTAAACTGTAATGATGTTCGATTCACCTACTAAATTCAAGTCAGGTAATAAGAAATACTGTTGGGAAATGAGCCGGTTGGTAGATTAATTCGTTTTTTATGGCTTATCAGCCCTTTTCAGGCCATCTAAAGCCACAGTGTGCCCAGTAAGAAAGCGGCAAATTTATACTCCGAGAAAATACACCAGCTCTTATTGGTTCATCTCAGTGACCCTCTAAAAGACCATATCTGATGTAGTGGTAGCACCTGTTAGGGGTTCAAACTATGGGCAAACTGGGGTCAAAACACTGAGTCAGTTATGTGCTATGTGTAATACACGCTTAGGCGATCTTGCATCTTTCGATACATGGCTAACGAGGCATATTTTTTTCCCGCAGTAGGTTGCTGTTTCTTTCTGGTAGATCAATTGTCATCCAAGGCTATAGAACCCGGTCTGTTCTGCTACTTACCAAGCTGGGGGAGAGGAAGAGGATTTGTACATTTCCCAAGGGTATTAACACGTAAGTGAATGTAATGAATTCGATTGGAATTCGAACTCGGTTCTCCGATTCCTCAATCCGAGCCGTTATTCGTTAACCGACCATTATGAAAGTATAAAAATAGATTTTAACAAATTACAAGGCCAGCAGCATTTTTAACTCTCGACAAAAATCCTCTTTACGAAAATAGATACATTTCTTACAAATAATATATATTCGGTTCATACGAACTTATCCTAACCATCTTGTCGGCATTAAATAACCCATTGAGATTGATATGCCGTAAAACAAAATAAACGAAGCCAAAGATCTGAATGTATCTGTATCGGGATTATACTCCTAACTCACAAGCAAAACCGTCGTGGTGACATCGTCGATATTGATTCATTGAAGCAGAACTTAACTGAAGCTTGGAATTAAATTCCTCTAGACATTATCCACAAAGCTACTGCCTCCTCCTGGTTACCCCGCTTATAACTTTGGGTTTAATATTCATGCAAACATTTCGAAAATCTACGATGATTGTTCAGTTTCTGAATTTATTGCTTTTTTTCTTTTACAGGGTACCCTGTAGTACTGTATTATCGAAAGTCTTATTTACTTTTATTTTTACATTTTTTCCTAGAAAAATTCCCTTCACTAAAAGCCATCTATAAAATCCAATCAAAAGTTAGCATTAATAGTTTACAGAATTCTTATATTTCATGACTGGATCTATTCAACAAAGACTTTAAATTAAACTCTGATTGATGACACTTCAACTTCTGACTGGCCTTAGCAAATAAAACAAGTCAGTTACTGAATCTGATAACCAGATTTTGACAGCTAAAGACTGGCAACTACAGAGTGCCCAGTAAAAATGCGGATATTTTATTATCACTGTTTTATCTTTCAGGAATAATTAACTTTGAATAAATTTGAATAAATTTCTTAAATATTCATGACCTCGAATAAAGCTACTGCTTTGTTATTCTTACAACTTTGTGTTGAACATTCAGGCAAACATTTCGAACATCTACGATGACTGTCCAGTTTGTGCATGAATCATGATAGCTAAATAAACTTATTTCTGGATTTACCACTTTTTTACTCGTAGATTGCAAGAACGTTTGGAGGTAACAATGGTTTAATGATATAACTCTTACTAATTAACCCATAGCGGGGGAAGGTGTGGATTCATCCGTTTCCCAAAGGTTTCTGCGTGTAACGAATCCAACGGGAATTCAAACTCGGCTTTCCGAGCCATTATCCACACATCAAAACTTACAGCACCTGGTATTCTGAAACGCTCACTCATCTAGGTATTGACTAGGCTCGACGGTCATTTCGTTGATCGTACGGGAATCTGTGTTTCAACGTGATATGGACGTAAGCCAGAAACGAGACGGGAGAACGGATGGAAGTGATTACGGTATATAATATATAGATACCTACCCGTATAGCAGTTACGTAGGCAGGTACATTAGAATTATCTAATGAGAAGAGGGGATATCATGTTGCGAAGATCTCGGGCAAAACGTGACTGATAGAGAATTAGCGTCACCGGGGATGGACTTTTGAGATCGTGAGAAATGGGGAAATGGCAGAAGGACAGCAAAAAAGGGACACTAGTCTGATTAACGAAAAATATAAAAGCTTTCATGCAGATATTTCTAAAGGCCAGTTACTCCAATTAGATTATCCTAGATGTTATAGAGAATTATGATAATTATTGCATGCTGGATTTATGGACACTTCGCAAAGGTTCTACAGGAGGATGCTGAATGACAGGAACGCAATCTGTGAGCAACGAGGTAGTTATAAAAACAATGGGAACGTTAAGGAAACTTATACTTACAGTCAAAGGAGACTATTGAAAATTCTGGCACTGATAATGAGGAAGAAGGGCTTGGCGAATTTAAGACTCGCAAGAGCTGGTTAGGAAGCAGACAGTACAAAGGAAGACAGATACTGGAGAACACACACCAATAAAGCTCAGATCATATCGAACTCCGTTAAATAAAAGAGAAATAGCGGGGAAAGCTTTTCGAGAAATGTTAGATGCTGGAATTGCGGATAGTTTGCAATGGTCCTACAGGAGGATGATGAGAATGACGAGAATGACAGGAACGGGACATATGAGCAACGAGAAAATTTTAAGCAAAATAGGAACGCTTAGGACACTTCCACTTATAATCAGAAAGAGACTGTTGAAAATTCTGGAGCGCATAATTACGAAGACGGGCTTGAAGAATTTAACACTCGGACGACATATTGAAGGTTAGAGTTGAAGATAGAAAACAGCGGAGAAAAAATAAAGGGTTTTTATGAATGGATGGCACGGAAAAGAATAGTAAGGGGACTGATGAGGAGACAAATGTTGCTAAGAGTGACCAAGAATAGAATATTGTGGGTGGGACATGATCTTGAACGTCCTGAAGGAACGTAGTACGTACAAGAAGATATGCGTTTCAAGGCAGGTCGAGTGTCATTTCAAGATAATGAGCGTTAATGCCGAACAGTGACCACGAAAACGTCCAAACATATAGATATACTAAAATTATCAGTATTTGATTTTATTTGTTCACGAACAAGTCAATCTACACCAATAATGAAGATTTTCAAAAGATTTTTCCCATAACAGTCGATTGATTTATTTTTACAGTTTATCAACATTGTAATGTTCCAGTTGTAAGAATTCTAGGAATACGTCTTTGTTTGCGAGTGAATATCGCATTAACAATTTTCTTAAAATAACAAGGATATGTCCAGATACGTGCGATACTATTTAACCCATACTTGGGGAGACAACTGAATTCATACCTTCCGAAGAGAATTTGCGCGTAAGTGAGTGTAACGAATCCAACTGGAATTAGAACTCAACACTTTATTTCTTTTTCTGAACCGCTATCAATACACCACCCGCACAGCCACTTGTCAATAATAAGCAATAAATAATCAGTATGTATGATGGCTAATGGATTGTTTAGGCATTGCTGAATTTCAATTTTAGTTTGACGGTTCTCTTGATCTCTTTAAATCATTGCGCCCCCAATAAGGCAATGAAGGCACTAAGACGCTATGGTTTAATCAGTGTGAGAGAATATGCGAAAAAAAATATGGTGAGAGAACAATAAAAGAATGGGAATTATGAAGACAGAAGATAACAACTGACATTGCATTTAAATATTTTAAGATCGAAGTTGACTGAGAAGCAAGAAGCCGGAAGAGAGTTCCACGAGAGAGAACTTAGACGACACTCACGTTCTATTAACTGAAACAGAAGATTAATTTATACGTTTCTAATATAAGACGAATATTACCTGCAAAGTGGCGGGAAGAGGTTAGAATTGCTACATTGTGACATTTATACGTTATAGCGTTTGTTTCTCTATGATCTATCTTATATATAAGTATACCATTCGTCCATGACTTAGAATATTGTTGCCAATTATAGTCCGGTGTTCATTCTATCTATCTATCTATCTATCTATCTATCTATCTCCTTAATAAAATCCAAAGAAGAATCAGCAATATTGTTGGCTACGATATGGCATCTCGGCTTCTGCCACTTTCCAACCGTTGGAATATTGCCTTCCTTTGCTTTTTCTATACATAAAGGGTAGTCCGAAAGTCTTGTCATAATATAATTTTCTTCATTACTTACATTATTCGGACTAATGTCCTCATCTTTTTCGCCATATTTATCACAACGCTCCGGCCTTCTTCAGGTGGTTGGAATGTCGAACTGAACCCTTTATTTCGCTCACTGGGGTAGACTGTTCTAGTTCCACGTGCTATGTTTGATGGATGTCAGTTATCAGTTATCTCTTGCAAATTTTCCCTCTGAAAGTTCTCCAGAGCCTTCACCGGGTATTGAACTCACACTCTTTGGGTCCTGTCACTGGATAAGGAGTGCCACAGATAAGCAATGATAAAAACATAATTGCAATATGAGCTCTGGTAAAAACATGCAATGATAACAGCAAAATTACAATATGAGCACTGGTAAAAATGGTTGCTGAAGACATTAGGTTTATAATACCCAGAAATTCATACCAAGATGTCCTCAAGGACACATGGCACAGTGGATAAAGGCGTTGGTTAGATCTCATCTCAGAAATATAGATAGAATATAGTTTTCTATTTCCGATGGCTGATACGAAAATGATGGCGTTCATGAAGACCTTCTCAATGTGCGACAACGTCAATGAAGGTAAATAAACTGAACCCAGTACATGTATTTGCAGTATTACTTGTTCTTCTGTTATTCTCATTACTTTTTGGGGAGTGGATGACAAAACTTTCGGACCACGCTTTACTTTCATGATAATTGTTCCGAGGAGTTCTTTACTATGCTGCCTAAGCATAAAGACTTAAATGGCGACCAGGGCTCAACAATTTACAGTTGAGCTGACTAGATGTAACCGTAAATTCAATGTTAATAACTTCTTTTATCGCATTTCCCGCCTTTGGAACCCCCTTCTGGTTCCATGCGTTCCGGTCAAGTTTAAGCTGCAAAAAATCTAAATGCAATGTCAATCGCCATCTGCTGTCCTCCTGATTACGCTTCTTTTGTTGTCGTTCCTTAGCAATTCTTCCTGTTTCTAACTCTTCTACATCCAGTCAACATTTGCGTCTCAG
>CAHIKZ030002379.1:1522500-1537500 GCA_903632075.3 Acanthosepion pharaonis
ATATATATATATATATATATATATATATATATATATATATATATATATATATATATATACTAGCAGCATGGCCCGGCGTTGCCCGTGTTTGATTCAAAAAATCGTACGACTCATACAGCAATCGCTATCACTTGACTTAAAATATTTTTGCTCTTCCTTGCTTTTAAAGAAGTGCCATTTGCCGTGCTGATGTTGCTACATGCCTTACTTCTTGCCTATCTCACACATCCTGCCTTTTATAGATAGAGATATATATTCTGTTTATATGTTACTTTTTAATAGATACAATTTATTTAAGTAAATTTACCGCCCTGAATTTTCGAGAAATTTTGTAGAAAATATGCGTTCTCTAACAGGAATCGAACCTGTGTCCTATAGGCTGACGTGCTATACCAGTTTAAAATTGTTGGAAAACTGTGGTTTAAAAGCAGTAAAATCGACCTCACTTGCCAGACGTTCCTCTGTAGATAAATTAATATATTATTATTATTATTATTATTATTCAAATCCCCCAAATTACTATTCAGTGATATAATCCTATGCAAGATCCAGCTTCTAATGCTAAGGATGGAGCGGCTTGGTGAAGAAAGTCGTTGCTCTTCGGACAAGTCATGTGGATTATGTATACTTGGATAAGTATCACCACCGGAAATAGGATTAGCTGCGCTATACTATTTAGTTACTTAGATTCCTTTTCGTGGTGGATGGGCGCTGTCCTAGTGGTGTGATGCTTGCGTTGTATCGGAAAGTCCTAGGTTCGATTTTCGGTAATGGATGCTCACTGGGGCAAAAAGGTAGGTTGAAATGCCCCTCTAGTGCTTTTCTAGAGGTTTTTGGGGGGTTTCCTTTTCGATACTTGTTTGTCTCTCGGTTATTCTTTGTCCTTTCAGGACGCGTGCGATCATGACTCTCCAGAATTACCTATCATTTGTTGCTCTTAATAAGCTTGCCATTCTCAGTCCCTACCATTTATTTACGCTGGCCAATCAGGTGAGGTTACTCGCCGTTTACCACAGTTTCTTTTTGCCTTCCCTATGTGCTGTGAGTGTCATTTATACAGAGCTTTTTTTCCACATTATACATCTTAGAAATTTTAAATTTCTTTTCTAATTTGCCGTTTTTTATTTCCATATCTTAAATCTTCCTCGTTATTTACAAGTTTGGTACATAGTATTCCCAGTATCATTCTTATTGTCTCATCTCTTTTCTTCATCTCTAAGGAGATTGTCTAACATTGCCTGCCATGTAGGATGACTGAAATTACATGACAGGTCTGCAATCTTAGTTTCTAACAAAATTTTCTGGTTTCTTAATGAGAGAAGAGAGATAGAGTGGGCGGAAGAGAGGGAAAGCAGAAGAGAGTCAGAAGAGAGAGAGAGAGAGAGAGAGATCAGAAGAGAGAGCAGGGGATAGTCAGAGCAGAAGAGAGAGAGAAAGAGCAAAAGAGAGGGAGGGCCGAAGAAAGATAGTGAGAGCAGAAGAGAGAGAGAGAGAGAACATGATAGAGAGAGCAGAAGAGAGAGAGAGCAGAAGAGAGAGAGAGAGAGCAGAAGAGAGAGAGAGAGCAGAAGAGAGAGTGAGCAGAAGAGAGATAGAGTGAGACAGAAGAGAGAGAGAGAGCAGAAGAGAGAGAGAGAAGAGACATAGAGATAGCAGAAAAGAGAGAGAACAGAAGGGAGAGAGAGTGAGAATAGGGAGAACAGAAGAGAGACAGAAGAGAGAGAGAGAGAGAGAGAGAGAGCAGAGGAGAGTACAGGAGACAGAGAGAAAAGAAGAGACATAGAGATAGTAGAATCGAGAGAGAGAGAACAGAAGGGAGAGAGAGAGAGCAGAAGAGAGAGAGAGAACAGAAGAGAGAAAGCAGATGAGAGATAAAGAGCAAAAGTGAGATAGAGAGAAGAAGAAAAATAGTGAGAGTAGAGGATAGATAGATAGAGAGAACAGGATAGAGAGAGCAGAAGAGAGAGAGAGAGAGAGAGCAGAAGAGCGATAGAGACAGCAGAAAAGAGAGACAGCAAAAGAGAGACAGAGAGAGCAGAAGAGAGAGAGTCAGAGCAGAAGAGAGAGAACAGTAGAGGGATAGAGAGAGCAGAAGAGAGAGACAGCAGAAGAGAGATAGATAGGGAAGAAGAGAGAGCAAAAGAGAGAAAGTAGAAGAGAGATAGAGAGAGGATGAAGGAAAAGGCTGGGATGATGAAACTTCAGTCAGTTATGTGCCATGTGTGATACACGCTTAGGCGATCATGTATCTTTCGATATGCGACTGACAAGGCAGATTTTTTCCTGCAGTAGATTGCCATTTCTTCTGCAGTGGGCTCAGTTGCCATCCAAGGCTATAGAAACCAGTCTGTCCTGCAATTTACCTATAGCTTAGAAGAAGATGATTCATACCTTTCCCAAGGTATTAGCACATAAGTGAATGTAATGGGTTCGAATGGAAGGCCTCTTTCTCCTCCTCTCTTCATCTACCTCTCTCTTCTCTCTCTTCTGCCTTCTCTGCATTTCTCTATCTCTCCTCTGCTCTCTCTATCTCTCTTCTGCTCTCTCTTTCTTCTGTTCTCTCTATTTCTCTTCTGAATTCTGATCTCCTCCCCTTTCCCCTCTCTCTCTCTCGTCATCGTCTCTCTCTCTTCTGCATTCTCTATCTCTCTTCTGCTCTCTCTCTCCCTGCTCTCTTCTCCTCTCTCTCTCTTCTGCATTCTCTATTTCTCTTCTGCTCTCTCTATCTCCCTTCTGCTCTCCCTCTCCCTGCTCTCTCTTCTCGTCTCTCTCTTCTGCTCTCTCTCTTCTACTCTCTCTATCTCTCTTCTGCTCTCCCTCTCCCCGCTTTCTCTTCTCATCTCTCACTTCTGCTCTCTCTATCTCTCTTCTGATCTCAATCTCTATTCTGCTCTCTCTATCTTTCTTCTACTCTCTCTTCTGCTCTTCCTCTCCTTTGCTCTCTTTTCTCCTCTCTCTACCTCTCTTCTGATCTCTCTTCTCTCTCTATCTTCCGCTCTCTCTATCTCTCTCTCTATCTTCCGCTCTCTCTATCTCTCTCTTGCTCTCTCTCTATTCTGCTGACTCTCTCTTCTGCTCTCTCTATCTCTCTTCTGCTCTCTCTCTCTTCTGCTCCATCTCCCTCTTCTGCTCTCTTTCTTCAGCTCTCTATATCTCTCTTCTGCTCTCTCTCTCATTCTTTATCTATCTAGCGTAATTAAACTCAATTAGAATTTCTCCTCCAACATACTCGATGGTATCATAGAAATCTCAGTACATTCTCTCTTCCTTTTGCAGAGAGAAACATCAGGCGTCAAGATGGCCTCACCCCTGGATTGACGTGACCTTAATGCCGTCAGGCAGCGCGTTAATATTTAGTCAATTGAACTTAATGAGTTTAACAATGAGAAGACGACATCGCCTTGTCGTTAGGTCGGTTGGATAGTCGATAATCTATCAAATAGTTACGGGGAAAACTAAAGTCACTCCGCCCTGAATCCTACTGAGAAGCTCGTCGCCAAAGGTTAGCCGTTTTAATATAATTACTGAGTGATCAAAACTTCGTACTAATATATATATATATATATATATATATATAAAGAAAGAACAGTGAGATATATAATCCGATGTTCTTATAGATATTTTATTTTTACTAAATAGTGCTCAATGTAAATTTACAGAGCATTAATATTATAAATCAATTGATTTAAAATATGTTTTTTTTTCACTACACTGTTCTAACCATATTTCAAAAATTTTTGAAACATGGTTAGAACTGTGTAGCGAAAAATCATATTTTAAATCAATTAATTTATAATATATATATATATATATATATATATATATATATATAGGATGCGATGGATAAATTGTCGTCTAAATTACGCAAAAATGAAAATAACACTGACATTTCATTTTAACAAGTATATCTTGAAATACTAAACAGTAAATTTATTCATTGGAATCGCCATTGGCTTCAATCACGGCATCCAGGCGACTTTGGAATCTCCTGCTACTCTTCGAGGCGGCCTTATTGCTTAAATTGGTGAATGCTGTCATAATCCTTGCTTTACGTTCATCTTTGGTGATACAAGTAATCACCATTAGATTCATGCACATCTTTCTGAATCCTCTGCATTTCTACCCAAACACACTGAAATGTTCGTATTGGAGCTTCCGGTGCGAATGCCAAGCAGTACAGCATACCTTTTCCAAATTTCTGGCGGTGAGAATTGCGTCATGATGCTCTTTTTCTCACAGACGGTGCCCATTTGAACATAAAAATGCTTGTCGATTTAAAAATGTTATTGTTGAATCGTTAAGTTTCTTTTTTCGTAATAAATATTGTTTAAAAACGCCTGATAATTATGCACCAACTCAATATTTGATGTAAGAGAAATATGGTTCTGAAG
Organism: Acanthosepion pharaonis; assembly: GCA_903632075.3. Lineage (NCBI taxonomy): Eukaryota > Metazoa > Mollusca > Cephalopoda > Sepiida > Sepiidae > Acanthosepion > Acanthosepion pharaonis. The sequence continues at coordinate 1,526,892 of CAHIKZ030002379.1, forward strand.
AATGCTATGAAAAAGCGAGCAACGACGTTTTGGAGAAAATGGAAACAAAAAAGGACAACTGTTATTTCGTGATGTTAAATAAAACATTACGAAGTAACAGTTGATATTTCAAAATAATGAGGAAAGAAGGATTGGAAAATTTGACACTGGTAGGACTTATTGAAGTCAAGAAAGACAGAGGAAATAACCTACCTAATGAAATTCTGTAAATGGTTGTCAGAGCAAGGTTTGGGAGAGGGAAAAGACAACATTTTCTTAGAACCAGAAAGTACAGGAAGTTGTAACACATGAAAAAGAGAATTTGGTTTAGTTTGCTTTGTTTTCTTTTATGGCATATCAACACCTTAATGGGTTTGTCTATATTTCTGAGATGAGGTAATATGTACACTATTTACATTATTCGGGCCATTGTTCTCAAGGACACATGGCACAATGGATAAAGGCGTTAGTTATATCCATTGAAAGAACCCAAAAAGTGTGAGTTCAATACCCGGTTAAGGTAGTGGAGAACATGGAGAGGGGAATTAACAGGAGATAACTGACAACTGACATCCGTTAAACATGGCACGTGGAACTAGAACAGTCTACCCCAGTGAGCGAAATAAAGGGTTCAGTTCGATATTCCAACCACCTGAAGAAGACCGGAGAGTACACCAGCCGAAACGTAGTAATAAATATGGCGACAAAGATGATGAAAACAGTCCGAATAATGTAAATAGTGTGCCTCATTTGGTTATTTAATGCCCGCAAGATTTTTATTGCTGGTAATAATTTTTTCCAAAATGTATTGCTGCTATTTTTTTCCCCAAAAATCTATTTCTGATAATGTATTGCTGGCAATAATTTTTACAAAAATGTATTGCTGGTATTAAAATCTATTTTTACACTTTCATAGTGTTTTGATCCCAGTTTGGAGGGGGTCAACTCTTTGCCCATAGATGGGACCCTAAAAGGTGCTACAACCCCGGGTGAGGGTGGACTTGAGAACGCCAGCAATTAAGAGGTGGTTCCACGCTCCTCAAAACCTCCTGATTAGAGGCCTTACTTTTGAATGTAGTTTGTGGTCTTACCTAGGACGCCGATATAGTTTATCGTCATACGCAGGGCAGACAAAGATTACGTTCGTAGATAACCATTATATGGTTGTTTGGTTTGGTTTGTTTTGTTTTACGGCATATCAACCTCCTGGTAATATTTTTGTTTTGTCAAAAATCTATAGCTGGTAATATTATTTTTTCAAAAACGTATTATCAGAGACCTTGCTGTTGGACGGAGTTTATCGTCTTACCTAGGAAGCGGATGTAGTTTATCATCATACCCAGGACGCGGATGTAGTTTATCATCATACCCAGGACGCGGATGTAGTCTGGGTGTTAACTATTTGCTCATAGCTGGGACCCTAACAGGTGCTACCACCTCGGATCAGTGTGGACCTGGGAACACTAGCAATTAACAGGTGGTTCCACGTTCCTCAAAACCTCCTGTTCAGACGCCTTGCTGTTGGACGTAGTTTATCGTCTTACCCAGGAAGCGGATGTAGTTTATCGTCATACACACGACGCCAACCATTATATGAGGAATAGTCGATTTCATTTTAACTTAAATATTTAATGAGAATGCACTTCAAGTTTACTTTAGACAACAGGTGATAAGATTTGTGTATATTATTTACGTTTATTGATTTTATCGTGTGAGCAGTTAAATTAAAAAAAAATCATTTAAGTAACATAAAAACACCAACAAGAGTATTCGCAGAGTTATTTTTGTCTTTTTAATGGAATATTTCGAATGTTAATCCTTGCTAATGGCATTTCTCCATTTTGTTTTATTTAGTGAGACATTTCCTCGGTCCAGTATTAGATGACATAGCTTTCGCTTTCCTTGTATCAGTTATAAATATTATAGGCTCAAATCTCGGCAGCATGTATTCTTAAAAAAAAAATTACAAACAAACAAACAAAAAACATTTCAAAGTAGCAGTCGGCATGATCCTCTCGAAATGTAATAACAGCTGGATTTCTGATTTTTGGAGATTAAAAAAAAAATCATTTTACTTGTCTAACAAGATTGCTTATCGTCCAACCGACATGTTACAAAAGAGAGAAAAATTGATTTGTACGTTGTTCTCACGAAATTGAAATATCGATCTTATATCTCTGCACATAAAATTAAACATTTTTATATATAACAACACATTGAGCGTTTCTTCATTGCTCGGCTTTTTGTGTGGTTGAAAAAGGCCTTCTCAGGCACACTTATGTTTTTTCAACATACACAGATGCAATGTGTTGTTTAGACGGCAAATCTTCTAAACACACGTTATTTTTTAAAAATCAATTCACCCCAAGCAAGGCAAGAAAACCACTTAGAAGTAAACTGGTTAGTAAGTATTACAGAATATAAGAAAACGCCAGTAAGGAGAGAGAACAATAAATGAACAGAATCTATCTATATTTCTGAGATGAGGTATTGTAGTTATTTACACTATTTACATTGTTCGGACTTTATCCCCAGTTTCGTTGCCATATTCACGACAATTTGGCCGTTGTACGAAGTAAAGGGTTTAGTTCGAAATTGTAATCACCTGAAGAAGGCCAGAATGAATATGGCAACGAAGATGAAGACGATAGTCCGAAAAATGGAAATGGTGTACATAAATAAACAGGAATTAAGAAGACAGAAGAAAGAAACGATTAACATAGAACTTCTGGTTCCTCGTAGCCTGTAAAATGATGAGACCTTATGCCTAAATTCCTCAAGCCAAGATGGTTTGTGATTTATTGCTCGTATATCCATCGACAGATTTTGAACAGTTTTTTCTATCCAATTTCACTGATGCGAAGATGCTTTTACGCAAACGATATAGGAAGTTATAAATATCATTGTTATTACTTAAGGCGATTTTTGATATCTCGAGTTATTTGTAATAATTCAGCTAGTTGTATTGAACTTTCTATAGTAAATGGTAAATCTAATTAATTTACTGGAATCATGTATCGCCAATTTTTTTTAATATTTAGTATGCCTCTGGTTACGTTAAAACTCTACATCTTAGCAAACCTGCCGAACAGAACCTAGTGATCACTAACACGCTGTTTCGTCAGTAGAACATAAAATGTCTCCTGGCAACACCCGCACGCCAAGCATTGGCAGTTGATTGACTAAGTCATCGTTCGATCACGAGCTCAACAAGATGTACACAAAACGAAAGTCCGCAATGGTGCTGACGACTGCTGGACAGATCATCATCTAATCTCATCAATTATGAAAAGGAAGATCAAGTTCAAAAGAAAAGATCAAATCGCAAACAATATTATGCAGAAGTTCGACTCTGGACACTTACAAAAGGCTAAAGTCGTCCACAACTTCCAACAGAAAGTTCCAAACGAAAAACCTCAAAGTCCACTTGGACTAAATGAAGAACTCTATCATCACATCCTGTAAAGACACTCTTGGATTTAAGACAAAAAGAAATCAAGTTTGATGAACAAATACTACAGCTAATTACCAAAGGAAGACAACCTTTCATTAACGTGTAAAACGACTGCCAAGAAAAATGAGACTATACCAATAGGCAAAGGACGAATTTCAGAAAACCAATCGAAGCCTAAAAAATCAATGATAGAGAGAAAAAAAAAACCCGCTGAAATGCAGCAATTTGCAGATTTTCATGACACTCGTGGCACTTCAATGTTACAAAAAACATATTTTGGCCTACTAGCTCAAAGTCAAGTTCCGCTCAAAAGTAAAGATGGATGAACAATACTCAAGACGAACAGACATAAATGCCAGATGGGGGAAAAGCACTCTGAAGAACTACTGAACCAAAACGTCACCTTTGTTAGAGACACCACGCACAGTTCTTCAAGGCTTCCTTTTTGATGATTTCTACATAGACCACCGACACATGATTAAATCATGGAAGGCATAAAAACTATGAAAAAAAAAAAAAAAAAAAAAAAAAAAAAAGAACAAAGCTTGTGGAACAGATTCAGTTCCAGCAGATGTCTACAAATATGGATGCGATCTTGAACTGCATCAACTCATCTTGGAAATCTGGACAAATGAAGCCGACAAACAAGATTTCAAAGATTCATCAATAATTCCCATCTATAAGAAGAAAGTTAACCAATCTGTTTTCGCAAATTACCGTAGAATCTCTTGACTCTCAAAAGCTGGAATAACCACACCAGCCAACTAACTGAGATGATCCTATGTTATATAGGAATAAAGTGTCGCTGTCGACACTTGAGTTTGAACATAGATCGCTAGTGAGCAAACACAGACGATCCCATTATTGAATTAAGTACACTACGGGACCATAGAGGAAACGCATAAGTAGAGAGTATCGTGACGACTAACGATCGCTATTTCTAGTCTATCCTCTATTATTATTCGGATCGCTATTTATCTTCTATCCTCTATTACTATACGGAACGCTATTCTCTACTTCCTTCACTATACTATTTCTCTATTCGGATCACTATACGGGTTACTATTTGAGCGAGTATTTAGAGCAAGTAGTATTAGCATGACTGTTATTCGAAGGCGTCTGACACCAGTATTGTTCAACGGCGTTACTATAGTTCTATCTGCGATTACAAAGTCTCTACTACAACGAGCATTACAAAATTAACAATTCGTTGGCATCACAAAAGTGGCAACGAGTATTTTTCGACATCACAAAATTCTTCCAGAAACACCAGCTAATTTCAGACCATCCCCTAGAACACTAGATATAATCTTCACATTTTTCAAACTACAAACGAAATGCCGGAAACAGCTTCAAACCTTGTACATGGAATTCATTGGCGTTCCCAAAGCATTTTACTCTATGTCAAGAGGGCGCATGAGACATTCCCTCCATATATGGTTGTGCAGCAATGTACATCCATATTCTGAAGCTCCTTCACGATGACATGCGCTCTATAACAACCTGTCCAATGTGAACAGTTCCAAGTCAATGAAAAACTTCACAGAATTTTAGCTTAACTATTTTTATTATTCATGTCAACATCTAACTACCCAGTTTGGTTCCGCACTTCTCATTGGGGAGCCGTTTCGGATACGAAAAAGAACACGGCGACATCGCTTGACGGTCAAGAAACAACTCCTAGAAAGAAAAAACTACTTTATCTATCATTCCCACGCTAACTCAAAATCGAGTCACTTACATCTGACACCGAAGATTCAACCTCCCGAAGTCGGGACTGAGATACACTTCTCCCTAAAATATTAGTTTGCTTAACTATTAAACACCAAAAAATGTACATAGACAACGTAGATTGTATACGACTAGTAGACTAAAATCCATATACTGTATAATAACTAACGGAACGTCCACGCAAATATGAATATCCACTAAAGAATAACGTTTAAAGTTATAAAAAACTGTCGGATTAGTAAATGAAAATCATTAGGATAATGCTGATAAGCTGATTCACATAATCGATAAATTTATGAAGGTTAATATTTGTTTATATTTTATTATATTTTTCCGCCGAGTACTTTCGTTCATACATTCGTTTTGTTGTGTTTTGTTATGTTTTACGTAACTGTTTTTGGTTAATTTCGGCGTTTCCCGTTTTCTGGAATCAATTTCAAGTCACTCAAGGTGACATCCTTTAAGCTTTCAAACTGGATTTGTATTGTTTCTTTTGCCTCATACAACAGTTTACGATCTTCTAAGGGGAAATTTGAAAAAAAAGGTCATAAAAAATTGAATAGACAGAACTTTTTGGTATTATACAACCAAACATGTTTGAAGGAATTCTCGATGTCGAAATTCACCTTATTTAATGTACACACACACACACACACACACACACACACACACACACACACACACACACACACACATATATATATATATATATATATATATATATATAATATTAGGCAGCATATATTTTATATATAAAGAAATAATCATGCATAGAATCAATCAATATTTATGCGATTAATGGCGAAATCACTTCGCTAGTAGGACATAATGTCTGCATTAAAATACTGTTAATCCATTGAATGATGTGATCTTCATTTGTAAAATTGTTGTCAGATATTTCTAGTATATATATATATATATATATATATATATTGTTTTTATATATATATGTTCTACTAGTGAAGTGATTTCGCCATTAATCGCATTAATATTGTTGATTGATTCTATGTATGATTATTTCTTTATATATATATATATATATATATATATATATATATATATATATATATATAAATATATATACCGAGTGTAACAGCAAAATTGTCCAAATCATGTAACAGCATATGTGGACATCGGACAAAATGTTTAATATCTAAAAACACTAAAATAATTGAGTTTCTTTTTTCCAGGTTTTCAGATAACACATTTAGCCATCTTGACGCTATTAAGCGTAAGAATCACTGAAAAACTCTTTGAGTTGTTCAGCTAGAAAAGAATTGGTTAAAATCATTTTGAGTCAGCCCCACTGTCTTCTCAACTGAAAAATGGTGGGAGGAAAAAAGATAATCCGGGTCTTCTGTAATCGGACGAACCTTTCTTATTCTGGCTTCCATCGTAAAAATCCATTCATGAGCCATCAAGAGACACGGTGAATATGTTTAAAAAAGGGGGGGAACAGTAGAGAGAAAATGGATCAGGAGGGGACAACAGGAAGAGGGATCATCATTTCAACTTCAATTAGAAAAGATCCAACTCAATTCATAAAACGACTGAATCGCGAGAGAGAAGTTTCAGCTATGACAGTCCAAAGAGCAGTGAAAAAAGTTTGAAAATGGAATCGTACGTGAAACCTGTGAAGCATCTTGGTACTCCAGGACATAAAGATAGATGGTTAGAGAGGACGAAGATCATCTTGAATAAGTTGGAAAATTATCCTGGAATAATATATATATATATATATATATATATATATATATGAAGCTTATTTCAATACTTCATGAGCTTCCGATCCTTAGTTATGATTAATTAATGATGATCATTTTCGTTTATGATCGATTACATCAAGATAAGTCTTTTAAGCTTAGAGAGTAATTATACATTCTTATTTCTCGAAGTAGAGTCCAGCAGTGTTATAAAAAGAATTCCAGTAAGATATCTTTAATCATTTTTAAGATACAACATTTTAGAGCTTAATCTAACTTTTGGACAATTTTGTTTTTACACATTTTTGACAATTTTGCGGTTACACCTGCTATATATATATATATATATATAAATTCGTCATAAATATATGGTAAAGTCAATATTTATATTATGAAAGATGAGAGCTTTGTCTTATTCAGAATATCCTTATTACATATTCACAATCAGTTCCGAAGATCTCTTTAGTTGTCACCACATCTGCAAATCACCCTGACCAAATTTCAGTTTTCAATAATCCAAGCAACCTGATAGAAATGGTTCACATTCAACGAATACTTCTTAATTGCTGTTTGTGCCCCTAGGTGGCGCACTCAAAAACCCAACTCCCTCACACCGTCTGCCGCGAATGCCCGCCAAGACAAACCAATATGACAGGCCCCTTCTGAGTTCCGCGCGAGGAAATGATGGATGAATTCCAAGTCATACAGGTTAAATTTAACCGCTTCGTACATTCCGTAGGGCCGTTACACAATCTTGCCGCGATAACTGTAGTGCCTTCACAGACATCTTCGCCGTGGTGTTTCGGCGCAAAGGGACAAAGCAACGCGAAGCATTGAAAACTTTTATTCAATGAATTTCCTCTCTCGACCATCGGCTTATAGATGAGATATAATATATAAATGATATTTCTAATATATATATATATATATATATATATATATATCTGTTAAAGATGAATCGATTGTCTGTGTGAGTTAATATATATATATAATAAGGAAAAGACTTAATTATTCATCATATAATCGGTTATAAACTTATTTCAGCAGTTATACACACACATGCGCGCTCGCACACATACCCATACACACATATATATTTTAAGACATTTTTATGTTTATACATTCTTTTTATAGATACAAATATTTAAGTAAGTGCTGTTTTATAATAAACAGTATTTATAACATTTACCGGCCTGAATGTCCGAGAAATTTCCATAGTTCAAAGGTAGTAAATTCGAACTTGCTAATCGACGGTTCCGTATAGCATAAAGGTTCAATTCTTGTCGGAGGACGAATATTTTCTATGAAAATTTCTCGGACATTTAGACCCGTAAATGTTATAAATACTGTATATAAGAGCGAGAGACCAACGGAACCACATTTAGCACCAAAGGCAAGGATTATGACAGCATTCATCAAATTAAACAAGGCAACCGCCCAGAAGATGTCCAGCTGATTTCGAAATCTTCTGGAGGCCGATTTTGAAGTCAATGACGATTTTATTGAATATATTGGTTCTTCAGTATTTCAAGATTTTTTTTTTTCAATTTTGGTAAATTATATAAATGAAAAAGATAAATAATTTAAAATAAAATCTGATGTCTGCTATTTTTATTCTTGCGTAATTTATTAATTTATCCGACAATTTATCAATCGCACCCATTATATATATATATATATATATATATATATATATATATATATATATATATATATATAAACGCAGACAGGCACTTTTTCGGTGTTGACCTTAAAGTCTAATTTTACACACACACTCACACACACACGCACACACACACACATATATATACATATATATATATATATATATATATATATATATATATATATATATATATATATTGACATTATCCTCAACTCTATATACAATAATAATTCCATCCCTCCGCCATCCATCAAACCATCCATCCTAAAAAAAATTACAACACGCATGCACAACCAAAGTCCCATTCTATGACCATAATGGCAATATTTATACCCAAACTAACGGTGTTAGCATGGGAAATCCACTCGGTCCATGCTTTTCTAACTATTATATGTCCCATATAGAAAATGCTACATTTAAACACGTCCACAAACCGAAAATCTATGTTCGCCACGTAGACGATATCTTTATTTTAGCTGATAACATTAATGAAATAGAGACACTTAAGACCACATTTGAGAAAAACTCCGTCCTTAATTTTACATATGAACTTAGCCAAAAAAACAAACTACCATTCTTAGATGTCCTTGTTGAACACAACAATAACACTTTCATAACATCATTATACAAAAAACCCACCAGCAAAAACTCGTGCCACCTTAATTTCAAAAGCGAATGCCCACTTAGGTACAAAGTAGCAGTAATAAAAAACTTCCTAAATAGAGCACACCAGAACTCATCCTCTCGACTACTCTTTCTCAAAGAACTTAACAACGTTAAACAAACACTAATCAACAACGGTTTCCCTAACTACCTTATAGACCAACAAATTAGACTATTCCTCCCCAAAGCAATTAATAACGATAGCGAACACATAGCTAAAAATCATATACACATTTATTACAAAAAACCAAATGCATATTAATTACAAACAAGACGAATCTTCTCTAAGGCATATTATAAAGAAATATACTACTCCTATTGATCCGAATAAAAAAATCAAACTTATTATCTATTATAAAAAATTTAAGACGTCCAACCTTATCCTCAAAAACAACAACACACCAACTAAGTCAAAATTACAAAGAACAAACATTATCTATGAGTTCAAATGCCCTTTAAGGAACTGCGTTCCTCACCAAACCGGACTCATAAATAATTACATTGGCTACACAACCACATGTTTATCCAGACGTCTTACGTTACACCTATCTGATCACAGTTCCACCAGAACACATTTAAACACACACTCAGATTTACCCGACACTATTAGGAACATACTAGTAGAAAACACAAATATATTAACTGCATCCACTTGCAAAAAAAGACTAAAAATAATTGAAGCTCTTATAATAAAAAAGAAAAAGCCAACTCTTAACAATATTAACTATGAACAAAGCCATAATGTGCTAACCGTATTCGGAAATTAAAAACATCACTACCACACACTGCACATACACAGAATGCACACACTCTACTAAGCTGATAATCGAATCATCCTTGATAATGGCTAAAGGTATAACTGAAAGCGCTCGGAAATACAAAACATTCGGACAGTTCTTACACACCCTTTGTCCAGAAATGAAAGCTCTTGTCAGAACACAAGAAAAATTAAATAAAAAGCTCGACCGTAGTACCTTGTCTGTCGTTTTAATGAAACATGCATAAAGGAAGGATTGCTGCCTAAATATATAAATATATATATATATATATATATATATATATATATATATATATATATATATATACGCTCTATCTCTGATATTAAGCACTTTAACCCATATAAATATAGTATAACTTAAAAATTATACTTTTATCATATCCATCGATATATATATATATATATATATATATATATATATATATATATATATGGTGTTTAGAACGTTCGCTTTTTTGACCATGAGCGCTGGTTTCGAATCTCATTATGGTCGATTTGTCAGGAATGAAACTTCTTGATGTTATCAGTCTGGAGTGGGGACGACCCCAGCGTGCAGCATCTTTGGAAAGTACCTGAATACCATACCACAGGTTGATCCAAGCCTTGTGAGTGAAATTGGGTAGACGGGACACTTG
>CAHIKZ030002379.1:1540000-1620000 GCA_903632075.3 Acanthosepion pharaonis
ATGATTATCGCTCTACTATCGGTATCGAGCAATCTTTTGGATTAATGGTGTGAACGTTAGAATTTATATATTACTTTCGTTCGCATTGCATCGGATATATATATATATATATATATATATATATATATATATATATATATATATATATGTATATGCATATTTTATTATAATATATTATATTCGAACATGTTGAAACAACGCTACATAAATGCACTGATGTTTCGATGTGTAAAAACACATCTCATCAGGTGTTGTTTAGTAACGCCTGATGAGATGTTTTTTTTATACATCTAAACATGAGTGCATATATGTTCGAATGTAATATACTATAATAAAGAATACTGCTCCCCTACTGGATTGCACTGAGTACTATTTGAAATTAATGTTATGAACGTTTGAATTTATATTCGATTCGTTCTCATTTCATATATTTTCATATAATATTATATATATTATGAAAATTTACTTAGCTTTTAAATATCAATTTTATCCCGACATCGATGTTTCTTGGTAAAATTTCCAGTCTTCAGGGATTTTAAACGGTAGCTCCAGTTTTTTCAATTTTATCACTTTATTCCGCGTCTTTTTCAAACCGCCTTTTTTTACACATACGTTCATGAAGTTTTGCTTTTATTTACGTCTTTGAATTTTTTTAGCTGTAGATTTTTCTTCTAGTTGTAAATTTTTCCTTTGAAATGAATTTTTTTTTTATGTTTTATGTAGAAGCTGTTAATTAAATTGTAATATTTGTTAATTTTTATTATTAATTAAATTATAATTTTAGTTAATATTTAAAATTAATTAATATAATAATTAATATATATATGTGTGTGGTCTGGTTCATGATAACGATTGTGTTTAGCATGAAACAGTCTGTCGCCCATGAGTGTTAAGTTCAATGTCCACTTATATATATACTAGCAATAGAGCCCGGCTTTGCCCGGGGATGTAACAGTAAGAGATAGATCAAGTATCGACCATCATAAAAACTGAAAAATAAAATTGACAAAGATTATTGCTTAAGGTTGACGGACACGCATGTCTTAATTAGTTTTTTTTTTTTACGAATTGGTCAAACTAAATATTTTTTGCGAATTGGTCAATACTAAATTTAACACAACCAACTTAATTATACGCAATAAATCTTCTCCGTGAACTAGTGTTTTGGAAAAAAACCAACATTTTAAATGTTCTTTGGGAGATTGTATCTTTGACAAAAAAAAAATACGTATGTTGGCTTGACGACAACAACATTATCAAGACGACTTACACTTCATTTGTCGGATACAAGTTCCATGGCACTACATCTACACATTCCTGTCTACCTTCACAATACAGGAAAAAAAATGTTGACAATGTACTACACCACGAAAATAATAAACAAAAACTTCAAATTCTCGTGGCCGTCTATAACAAAATCAACCAACCAACAATCAACAAAATTAATTACGATTGTATTATCAACGTATTGAAGTGCATATATTAAGCATTTAATGGCATTTTGCATTTCTACCAATTTCCAGTCAGCTCACCTATACTGGGACGATTGTTTTGCAAAACATTCCATGGCGACAACGGATAAATTTAAAATTCTGAAATAATAACAGAATGCGTTGACGCATGTTTTTACAAATCACCATCACAACGGATTGCAGATTTTATCGCAGTTACAATAGGTTTGTCTTTGTAATGTACCTCTGAAGGTGATACTGAAAAAATCGAAAGTAGTTGGGTTAGAAAAAACTACGGAGCATCCCTTGATGAATTCCATCTTAATATCAAGGAACAGAACAAAGAACTTGAAAAGATCAGTATAAAAATAAACACAATATATCCATATAATTCAATGAAACAGACACATATATAAAAAAGACACACACACACACATAAACACACACACACACACACACACACATATATATATATATATATAGTCTTAAGGTGTGGTACATTTATGGGATAAAGTGCTCAATATCAGGGATAGAGCGTGTGTAAATATAAAAGCGAACATTGAACTTAAAGGCGACAGGCTGTTTCATGCTAGACGCAATCGTCAGGCCATATATATATATATATATATATATATATATATATATATATATATATATATGTGTGTGTGTGTTTGTGTGTGTAAAAGTTTTAAGAATTAAGCTGTAGAAAAGACAATATGTATAAAGGGAAAAAGACAATAGAAAAATTGTTGCCCACAAAATATCAGAGAATTTTAGATTTACGATATGATGAAAAAAATTAACTAACATATAAAAAAATTAACTTTCCTAGCAGCAGACTTAGCAATTGATTCAATAATCCCTCTATTTCATGTCATCAGAAAACATTAGACCAAGAAGGGAGTAATAAGTTGCTATCCTGGAGTCTAGCATCAGCAAAATTGTTATCTATGATGATTAAAACATAAAATATATTTATAATGACGGTAAAGTGTTTTTACATACATTGTCAACAAGGCCATAATTGTACAAAACCTATTGACGAACAATCTCACTTTCAATGACTTGCAAGACAGTGAATGCTTACAATATCAAAAATATTTTATAATTCTCTGTTCATATTGTCTAACATATTTCTCATCTTCTTATGAGTAAAATGATCTGAATGTCTTACAAGAACGCAGCATACACCAGGGTGAAGAACATATCAGCAAAATATGACAAAAGCAATGACTTATTTTCCATGTAGAAACTATAAAATCAAGTATAGTACATCATTTGTAGAGGAACATGAGAGAATAAGATGAAAGAATCAGCACATATACAGGCTACCCCACAAAAAACGAGAAATTTTAGATTTAACAAATGACGAAAAAAATTAAATAATATATAAAAAAAATAACTATTAGGTTGGTGCAAAAATAATGACGTACTAATGTCGTTTTTGACGTTAAAAAATACGTCAAAAAACGACATTATTACGTCATTATTTTTGCACCAACCTAATATATATTTTACTATATATATGACCAAAAAAATTAAGTAATATATAAATTTTTTGAAAATTTGTTGGTCAATGATGCAGTTTTCAACACGATGGGATTGTTCTCTTTAAGAAAGAACATCCAACATAGGGACTGAAAAATGAATTTTGGCAGAGTTCTTTAGTTTGAATACCACATCAAACATTTGTATTTTTGTTCTGTTTTAAGCTACTAAATTTCAATCGTTTGCTTTTGTTTCAAATAACTGTAACAAAATTCCATCAATTAAACAAACTGTACTAAATTTCCTGTTTTTTTGTGGGGCACCCTGTATAACACCTTCTCGACTGACTTGAGGTGGAACAGCTACATTGAATCAATAGCTGCATCTACTGCAAGGAAAGTTGGTTCTCTGTGTCCATCTTACACATCTACAAATCTGCCATTTGTACGTGCATTGAATACTGTTGCCATATCTGGTCTGGTGCTCCTGCTGTTCATCTCGTGGTTTCCGCAATCCTCAATGATGGCCGGTCTATGTTCCGGTTTATCATGACATAAAAAAATAACTCACCCACATCCACTTTCTGAGTTTACTTTTCAATTTAGCGTACATCTGACATTTAATTGTTTAATTAAGACATACACACAAGTCTATTTTTAATTCTGACCATATGTGCCACACTTTAACTTTTCGCAAAAGAGGTAACACTTTGTCTTTAAATTTCCTTTAAATCATTTAATAACCTGTTGATTACCATCACCTGAAAAATTACAATCATAGTATTGAAACAAGAAATCTTTTGTGTAGAGATTTCAAAATGATTTTTATTATAATATATATATATATATATATATATATATATATATATATATATATATATATATAAAGAAGTGATAGATTTTTATTCATTAATCCAACAAATATTATTACTTAAACATTATTTTTATTCGATAACCATGGACTCTCCGTTAATTTATGAAACCGTACATTTATTTATTTTTGCCCACCAGCTTCAATAACCGAGAAATCTTATTAAAGAAAAATACGCGCTCTTGTACTTTGGGGATAGGATATGAGTCTACACATATTTTGTGGTTCACGCCTATTATGTAGTCACCACAAAAGCTCAGATCCCCATCCTTCTTTGTTAAAATTACTAAGAGGAGGTCCATTTGCTCCCTCCTTGCGGAACTCGTTCAAGTAGATCTTGTTCGAGTAATTTTCCGTAACTGTTGGTGGACTGTCAGTTTTCGTGCTTCAAAATATAAGGGGATACGTTTTTCATTTAGTCTTAATTTTGCTTCATAATTTTTCAACATTCCAGTTTCTTCTGCTTTGACTTTGCTTACTAATTTTGTCGAATTTATGTTCAATACATCATTTCTCATTAGACTGTGATTCTTTTCAGAGTTTGACACAATAATTGGTAATACGTCAAACTTATTTTTTGTTTCATTTAGGTTTCAAACTTTTTATTTACGAATCCGTAGAAACTGATTCAATTGGAGATTGTGGCACCATTTACCAGGGCAAAAAGAAAATAAAGGAAAAAGAGAAAGGAAAGAAAGGAAAAGAGAGGCGAGACCCAAGCGCGGATGATAAAAAAAAACACCCACGACCAGAGACAATTGACAATGTTATTTTGATAAGTAGCAAATGGCGAAAAGTGTCATTACCATGGCAGAAAAATTCTAAGTGGTTAAGGGAATAGACTATGTTCTGGCGACGAACTTGTGTTATCGAATATAGATAACAGCCGCTTAATGCGGGCAAACCATCTAATTAGCAAGCCACAGACCGACTAGCCAAGAAAACTCCAATTGAAAATGTTATTTTGATAATTGACAAAGAACAGGTGAAAACTAGGGCTTTGGATAGATAAGTAGATTAACTGTGTCGTCTGCTAAGCCGCACACGAAGTAACGGCTGACCGTTTTTTGACAAAACATCCATGGATGTTAGAGTTCGGCTGTGATAACAAAACTATGTTATCAGAAATTGGCACCAAGCATGACTAGAACAATGGAGCTGTTTTTTCGAGAGGACGATGTTTTGCTGACCACCCATTCTGATAATTAGCGAAAATCTGACTGACGAAGCCCAGATGAGAACAGGGGTTATGACACCACTGGTCGCATTGTTCTGCTGGCGGCCAGAGAAAATGAGAGCTGCGATTAAGGAAAGAAAAGGAAAAGAAAAAGATAATTTTTTTTTTGAGCAAGATATATTTTTTTTCCTGAAACAAAGCCCGCTGGACCGCACACGTCCGGCTGGACATCATTGGTCGAGTGGGTGATCACGTGACGCAAGGAGGAAAGCCGCCGCCGCCCACCTAGAGGATGGGTATGAGAGGTTGCTACGAGGAAATGGGGAGGACAGTTGACGCCCCTCTGAAGTATGGTGAGAAGGTGGGAGTAAGAGAAGACTCCCAAAAATGGAAAGAAGTGGAAAATTCCTAACCAAAAACAAAAGAAGTGGATATGTATTTAGAATTATCGAGGAACCTCCGACGCCGACAAACCCACCCCGGTTTTGATCGGCGTCCATATAAGCAAAGTCGCAGCGAGCAGAAATGAGTACAGCTGAGTTGGGGTTAAAAAGACAGGCAAACAATTGAGCTGTGAGCTCTGAGCTCTGAGACAGCCTCGCAGCTGACTAAGATTCGCGCAACTTCCGAACTCATCTTCAATCCAAGAACAATTATTTTGAAGAGCGACTTAGATCCAGACCACCAAAATAAGTTTTTTCGACTTTCGCCTGAAGACACACCAAGAACCAATTTCTTGAAGAACAGACAACTTAAAGTGTTAAAACTCGCCTAACAAAAGAACAACGTGTCACAATCCATATAGCGGGTCGGGAGATAGACGCAGTCCTATGTATCCAACAACTAGACATAAAGTTTTGTTATCCTTTTTTTTGATACCTTGAACTTTTGAGATATCATTTTATTCTCTTTTATGCATATTTGTGTGGTATCACCCCCGTCGAACTCGATTTGCATTACGGCCCCAACTACTGATTGATTTCGTCTGCCTAAGATGAATTCACAACGTGGGTAGGCAGACTGGAGATCAACGCAGTTACTTTGGTAACCAGACGTTGGAAGTGAGTTGGGAACGACGAGGCTGATATCGAATCTAACCAGATTCCCATCCGAATCACCAAAAGGTTAGAACGTCACATTTGGGTGCCGCGACCGATACCAAGCCAGTTGGTCGTCACAGGACGGGACAACACGACTGACGCAAACAGGCGGACGTCACGTTTGGAGCGGCGACACCCGAACGATGCAGCGAGGAGCGAGCGAAGGCTGTGTTTAGGGACGTCACAAGAAGCCTTTTCTTTAATTTTGGTTTTCCTAATTTCTTCCAGAAATTTCTGAGTATCAACGTCATGTCCATTCCCGTATCTAGTCGTATGTTTAATAAAGCATTATTGATTCGAACTTTTAATAATGCTTTTTTTTTCAATGAAAAGACGCCCGTAGTTATTTTCTTTTAATTTTGTTGGGCCGTCTCTACGTTTGTCTTTTTGGATTTACACATACGTTTAAAATGATTCATTTTGAAACACTTTTCCTATATTTTTTTTATTTACCAGATATTTTTTTATTCTTTTTTATGTTGATAGCCATAAAAAGTACCTATTATTCTGTCTTTTTCTCTTTATCTCGTATGTGTCTACTTCCTCTATCAGATTCGTAACTGTTGTTCTATTGAATTTTCGAATCATTTCTTGTTTTTGAACAAATTCAATAAACTGTTCTAGCGGCAACTTTCCCAGTTGTAAATGCATTAGACTCATTTGCCGACGCTCCTCATTTTGAAAGACTTTTGCCAATTTTATTTGGGTCAAATCCTATTCGATTGACTGATTTTCCGCCCCAAGTATCTCAAATTCACAATACTTAACGGCCTGTCTTAAATGAAGAACATATTCAATAACTGGTTCGTTTATTATTTGAGAAAGATTCATGAACTTGGCCCTCTCTGCATTCACTAACTTTTTTTTTGGGTGGCGGGGTGCTATGTTTTTCTCTGTCAGTTGAATTATATCATCGAATGTCGTTTCCTCCAACTGTCTTGGGTGTGCAATTGCTGATAATTTTATAATGGCCTCACAACCAACAGTTGCTAACAAGAAATCAGTTATCTGGTTTTCTCCCCCAACTGATTTCAAATCCTTCAACTTTTTTGTTCGAGATTTAGTTGCTAGAATGCAAAGCCACGTTTGTGCGTACTCATAATTATCAAGTGATAATTGTCCGTTCGATTCTTTATATATCGGCGACGCCATTCTAGTGTAGGGTTACTGACTCAGGGGAAGTAGTATGCACTCAACTGCCTCATTGTTAATAGCCGTAGCTCTTTATAGTCTTTGTGACTTCTATGTAAATTATTCATCTCAGCTACAAAGAGTTATAACAGTAAGCGCAAGAAGTTTATTTCTCTGAAAACTTGTGTCAAGAAAAAAAGATTTTATAAATTTCAATCGGTATTTACGCTAATATTCGGTTAATAAATGTGAAATTTTTCCTGAAGAGAAACTGCTATTTTTTCTTAATAAATTCACCCCAAGCAAGTCAAAACGCTACCAAAATGCAAGGGTCTACTGAGAGTGGAAGAGAATGAGAATTAAATTATATGAATGTGGCAAACAATATACAGTGATATTCACATTATAAACGGTGTTTCATTAAGACGGATTATACACAAGAGTGTTTCATTAAGACGGTTCAAAGTCAGCAGTAAATAAATGAGTGTTATTAGTGAAAATTTATTTATTTCTCCATTGGATCATGTCAATTATGTTTCAAAAATAACATCGCCCAAATATCCGCCAAATTTGAAAGAAAAAGAAAAAAATCATTAAATGCATAAACTTTATTCACATTTAAAATCAGTCCAAGTTATTAGAACACCCTTTATATATATATATATATATATATATATATATATATTTGACAGCTACTAGTAAATTTTAAGGAAAACTGGAACTAAAAGAACGCTTATACTTACAAACTTAATTATAGAGGGTGTTTCATTAAGACGGATCAAATCAGCAGTAAATAAATAAGTGTTATTGGTAAAAAATTATTTATTTCTCTATTGGATCATGTTATTAAAGTCATGGCAATTATGTGTGGAAAATAATATCGCCCAAATGTCCGCCAAATCTGAAAGAAAAAGATCATTAGACCCTTAAACTTAATTCATATTTAAAATCTGTCCAACTTATTGGAACAGCCTTTTAAAAGGCGCAGTAGTCATGCGTAAGGAAAAACTTTAGCAGAAACTGGAAACCTTATCCTAAACAGGAAAAAAGGGATTAATCTCTAATCTTGTTCAAATCCCCAGAGATAATTATGAACCGGACGATAGGTGGAATTATCTACATATATTTTAATTTTAACATTTAAATCACAATCAACTGAAAGAATATTATTTCCATTAGGTTGTTCGGTCACTGAATATTGGAATTGTTTGTATAAGACAATTGATAAACAAAACAGATATTTTCTCTTATTTATAAAGGACAATGCACCAACAATTTCTGTCAGCATTGTATATAAAGGCCGAGGAATTTACTCTTCTTCGCCCGTTTGTAAAACCACTTTTCCTTGTCATATCAACGTCAGGTCATCATTGTTGCTAAGCATAGTCATTCAGCTTTTTATTGATATTGTTTTCATTACATAGGTATGGCTTTCCTTGTGCAATTTTAAAAGACATCAGTTTTGCGACGTCTTCTTAATGGCACAAGATAAGATGACTATATTATCAATTTTCTAAAAGGCTTATCTCTGATAAATTAGCTATACAAGGACCACGTCTTCTATTGAATAACAATGAGAGCTGTTACAATGTCGGGAAGAAAGATAAAGAGATATTTAAATGCGAGGCCAAGAGGAAACGTAAAGAAGATTAAGAAGACGGAATTGAGATTGGCAAGAAAAAGAAGGAAACTTTGAAAAATATTGGAACTAAAAGAAATATTGAAAAATGTATCAAAAATGTTAAGAATCTATTATTTCTCTTCCTACAGCAACACTTTTCTCGCAGAGGAAACATCACAAGCCTCTTGCTAATCTATCGCCATTTCCATGGAAAAAACGTTCTGACAAAATACATTCCTTAGTGGCACACCATGTCATGTATACTGGTTACATTCATCGTCATTCCCTTTGTATTCCATTAGTAAGGAGGAAGTTCCATTTGGACAGTTTATTCCCAAGAGCTGCTGCTGTGTAGGATACTTTACCGAGAGGATAGTTTACTACAGTCTTAATCTCTTCGCGTCTAGGCCCGACCTTTACAGATCGTATTGATGTCTATTTTTCTTTGAACGGCGCTAAAGAATCACAAACAAATAATTGTACCCGATGAGAGAAACGAAATCACTCGAAGACTTGCAACAACAGCAGCGAATAAAATAGATATCACATGTAAATCGAAGAATAAATGGTGACATAAAGAATACGTTGACGCTTTAAGATGGTTCAAGCAATAGGCTAAAAAGAAAACAACATTCAGTACTGGAAAAAAGTGATAACAGCTTGTAGACTTGAGAAAACTATTTGAAAATTCATTGTAAGAGAAATATTTTGTAATCTGCTACCGACAGGATCATTGGCTACTCGATGAATTAATGTCTCATATTTCTGTATAAGAAAACGGTTCATATGATTACCATTAGAAATGAGAAGAACAGACACTACACTTGGTATTTACTCGTACTTCTCAGAGTGACAAGATATGGCACAAGGCCGGTTTAAAATGGGGAGCCGAAGCGCGTGAACATGGGCCAAGGTAAATGTCGAGTCCCCGTAACCAACGTTGCGCTATCATCGATATTCCTCTAAAGTCTCTCTTTGGTGAAATGAGGGAGGTACTGTAGCAGTTTGGGATTCACCGGGACTAAGCAGCCCTCATTTGTTCGAAGACAGAAACAAAATTGAGAGATAAAATTTAGTTTGTTGGTCCGAAGTCAAATACTACACTTAATATTTACTCGCCCCCCTCCCTTCAACGGCGACGGGGTGTGGCACAAGGCCGGTTTAATGTAGAAACCTGAACGTGTTCACATAGGCTAAGTTCATAGACCAGCTGGTGTCAATTAGTGCAATGAGGGAGGTGCTGCTGCAGGTTTAGAATCCCCGGTATCAAGC
This sequence comes from Acanthosepion pharaonis, assembly GCA_903632075.3. Taxonomy (NCBI): domain Eukaryota; kingdom Metazoa; phylum Mollusca; class Cephalopoda; order Sepiida; family Sepiidae; genus Acanthosepion; species Acanthosepion pharaonis. The sequence continues at coordinate 1,550,111 of CAHIKZ030002379.1, forward strand.
ATCTCTCCAGTATTTGTTGTAGTCTGTCAGAAGATAGAAACAGAACTGGGAGATAAAATGTAGTTGGTCTGTTTGAAGTCAGATACTAAATGTTGAACACAGTCATGGAGTGAAGAAAAGCGTAACACACTTACCACTGCCTGTTCGTTCCATGAATGCCGAATGTTTCCTTATAAGGAAACGTCTATTATTATCTTTACCTTTAGAAAGGATACTACACTTTGATCCCAGACAGACGGCCAGGTTGTGATTGAAGGCCTGACTCGAGTAGCAATGGCTCCTCTTTCAATAAATGCTGAATATTTCCTTTTAAGCGAACAGCTAATATTGCCATTAGAGGAGAATTCATATTACACTTTGATGCCATCCGGATTGCCAGAGAGTGAAAAAAAAAGTTATTTGTGTAGCACTGTCTACTCGGTCAATGAAAGTCTATTGTTTCATTATAAGGAAAGGGTTGATATTATCATTATCATTGCTCCCTTTTCAAAACAAACCTCATTCAGGTCACCTCTACCTTGAGGGGCCCTCAGCTCTGTTATTGGCTTAACAATAGTATAACACACACACAAAAAAGGAAAATAAAATAAAATCAAACTGTAATAAAACTAAAAAGGAGAAAAAAGGAACAAAAGAAAGAGTGAGAGTTCGGTTTAAGGAAATACAAGATGCGGCAGAAATACCTCCCACGTGACGGTAAGACTGCTAGATGCAGACACTATTGCTACTAAAGTTTCACCATTACGTTGGAGGTATTTCTAGAGGTGTATTACGTCTTCATTTATAAAAAATGCATTTAAATATAAAGTAGAATTATGCCAAAAATATAACCTATTAAATGTTCTTAATAATATAATAATTCTTTGTTATAAATGATATTCGTAATAAAGTAAAATTGTTCAATGACACTTTAAAAACAAAACAATTGATATATACCACGACTTATCTTATAATAAACAAATGTGCATTTTAATAAATGAAGTTTATAAATGCATTGTGGACTCTCCTGTCGTGAAAGATAAATGACAGTTGCCATTGGATGGTGCCTTTCGTTTTACACTTATGCATACTAGTAGGGGGCTGTTGTGGAGAAAATCAGGTAAGGGAAAGATATATTTCATTTGTACTTTCTTAAGTGTGATACTAGCCCAGCCTTGTTGAGGGCGACAAAGCCACACAGTTGAAATTTGTTAAAGCAGGATTTTGATAGCGTCTCTGCTTTAGAGCTTGGCGAAGCTGATCACGGTGCTTAACATTACGAAACGAGGAAAACGAAAGATAAAAGAAAAAAGGAAATAGACACCAAGGAAGAAAGATTTAACAAAATCTTTGACGAAAAAAAATCCCCTACCTCCTTAGGGTCGAAGGGGCATCATATTTACTGTAGCCACAGCGGCAGTTGTGTTTCATTGGTCAGACAGCCTGACGGAGCCCAAACCTCTCCAAGATGGTTTGAATTCAGAATTTTCCTTCTAGACAAGTTGCCAATCAAGGCTATAGAGCCGAGTCTGTCCCGATATTTACCCATGGTGTGGGGGTGCATTCATACCTTTCCCAATAGTATTAGCATGAAAGCGAATGCAATAAACTCGACTGGAATTTGAATATGGAGTCGCTATTCATTACCCCACCGTTCCTCCAGTAAAAGAGGAAAAATATTATCAAGAATGGAAATAAATAAGATAATTGTTGTCACCTAGGAAAGGTTACTGAATGAGGAATAACCAAACTGGAGGTTGGAAATAAAATGTTAATCTTTATAACATCAACAAAATACAATATTCGCCAGCGGCGTGAAGTAGGTAAACCACTGCTAGTAGTGGACGACTTAGACAGCACATTGCCTCCACTTATAATAGTGTCCATTGTATTTATGAGGATTGGGACATACCCATTATTGTCCATAGGTACGGTATATAACAATAATTTAACGACATATTTAGATAAAGAAAATACAGGAGTGCAAATTACAAAATATGGGGGTGGTGCAGAAGAAGGCATGTGAAAAATAAGCGAACGATAAGAGACAATCTATGAAGAAAGAAAAAATTGAAAAGGTAAAAATAAGGAAAACTCCCCAAAGAAGAAGAGCATAAAAATAGTCTTATGGCCATGTCACTTTGACACAAGGTCACCGAAGTTAAAAAAAAACGTCAATACAGTTGACCGCTTGGTACAACCAGGTGGTTTAAGCTATACTGTGCATATGGTGTAATGGATAATGATTTGGAATTAGAGGTCAGAATTCCAATTCCAGTCGTTTTTTTTGTATTCACTCATGCGCAAATACATTTGAGAAAAAGTATGAATCTACCTGTTCTCCCCAAACTATGGATTAATTAGTAGAACTTACGTTATAAAATCATTATTATTCCTCCCAAAATTATAAAAAAATATATAAAATTTATTAAAAAATATATAAAAATATTTTCTGGCTTTAAATAACCTGCAAAAGGGCGATAAGCCATAAAACATAAAGCAATCAACCAATCAAGAGTATAAAAGTGAAAATATAGAATGTTAGAAGAATCTTTGTAAAATAGTCTGAATTATTATAATCACTCAAGGACATAAGAAAAAATAGGCGAATAGGCTAAACTTGAACCAATCCTGAAGAGTGATCATACATTCAAAGAGGCTTCTTGACTCGAATACTTTTTCTATGTGCCGTGTCTCTTCAGGACATAGGCGATCATGGCTCTCCACTTCCCCCTATCCCTTGTAGCTCGCAATGTTTTCTCCCTTTACTACTTACCCCAGACCCTGTTCTGTCATCCACTTGTTTAAGCCAGCTAGGTATGTCACGCGTTGCTTTCCCTTGTCTCTCTTTCCCTCTATTAGACCTGTGAGTAACAGATTCTTCAAGCCCTCCTTTCTCATTATGTGTTCCAGAAATTTCAGCTGCCTCTTCCTAATATTAAGTATAAGCTTCCTCATTTCTATGCACCCTCTCCAAGACCTCATTGTTGTTCACATGCTTGGTCCATGACATCCTTAGCATCCTTCTGTAGAACCATGCCTCCGTTGCCTCGAGTCTCTTCTTCATTTTTGAAGAGACCGTCCAATATTTGCTGTCGTAAAAGAGGACGCACTTAATGGGGTTAAATTTCACTTCCGACCAGAAATGTAACGCGTATTTTCGTGTCATCGCTAAAGATTGCCAGAAGAGTAACCGGTCCCTTGTACCGCTCCAGAAAGTATCTGGCTCCTCCTGCCATGCTTTATCTTTGCAAGCGTTAATTCTGATCAAGAATGGAGTATTGCTGCCATATCTGGGTTGGTGATGCTCAATTCTCACTGTTCAAAGAGCTTACGCGGCCATATGGGCGATTAATTATTCTCTACTCCTCAATCCTTAACCCACAGACGAAACATTGCCAGCCTTTCATTACTATGTTCCCAAACTGTGTGGTGTGTTTCATAGTCTCAAAGTGGCAGTTGTTTTTCAGTTCACGAACAGCAAACAAACAATAAGTTTGTTTTCTTTTAGCCTGAGGCTAAATCTGCCTCCCCCGGCAGGTTACAAGCAGATGGCGCCGTTTCCTAAAAATGGCTTCTCCATGTCAGGAATATCTCCATATTATATGTATGACCTTTCCTTTTTGTTCCTCCTTATACTTTGCTTTGGTGATATATGTGATATATTGTTCTCTGTGTGGGACATATATATATATATATATATATATATATATATATATATATATATATATATATATTTGTGTATTAGAAAAGTCTCTCTGAGAACAAAGCATGTTTGTCATTCCTTTTCCTTTCAGCCATTCTGTTCCATCAGCGAAATACAGTGTTATTATATCACGGATATAATAATGCCCATAATGGGAGAAATATAAATGGGTAAATAAACCTTTGTTCCAATCGCTTTCCCATTAACCATTTGTAAATGTTTGCAACACTTTCAAAACACACGTTCTATGAGATCTCATTGCTTTTACAGTATCTCTAGATGGGCAAATATTTTGGAATATTTCTTTGTTTTTCGCTTGTAGAATCTTTATGGTTATGGCTAAAGAAAATATAGGAAATCGTACACTTTCCAAAATGAATCTAGAACGGCTATTTAAACGGTCCGGGTTTTCCCGATTACTGCTACGTCCACTGTAACAATAACAACAAAAGTCATTGGCAACCTTGATGGGTTAAAAAATGTTTCCTACATAGTCAACCTTGACAGCAGTAAAAGGTTAGCGGCAATGAGAAAGGTCAATTGTAGTCGCGGTGACTGTTTTCTTAATGTTCTTATTTTGATTGTAGATGAATTGCTTCTCTGTCGGTTTTCACTCCTGGCAAAGGTCAGTTGTCTATGTTTCCGAAAGCATGGAATCGAATTGCTTTGCTGTCCCTGACCTTTCGAAAGGTGGGAATTTCATTTCCTTTTCTCCAGGCATCAAAACTGTGTGTGGTTCCTACGCATGCGTACAAGGACACTACAAAATAGAGTTACTGGTTGAAGGTTTGATTGCGCAGGATTGCGACCAAAAAAGCAGCGGTTTTGCGAGAAATGAATATAAAATCACTGAATTATTTACTTTTTTTTAAATATTTTTATTTCATGCATTTATATTAGAGCAGGTTGATTTTTCAGCATTTTAGAAAATCAACAATGCATTCGCTGGGAACGCTGTGGTTTGATGTTCTAAGTCTTGACGCCAAAAGTTCGGTACATAGCTTTTACCAATATTTAAGCATTTCAGTTTTAAAGATCGCCTGAAAAAACGTACAGAAATACACAATTTCTTCAAGTTCACAATTTTACAATAAATCCAAATAAATGTTATATATTTTAATTCACATACATTGAAAGGAAAATATATCAAACAAGAATTCTAATTATGAATCACTACAAAATATCCAATTTTTTACTGTATTCAATAAGTAAAAACTGTGTAAAAAATGAAAAGTTTGTAAGAAAGGTTACTCAATCAATAAAATTATAATTAATAAAAACAAAAATAGATAAAATTGTATATAACGCCATGATACAGTTTGGTACAAGTTATAAGACAAAATGTTTTAAACTGGTATTGTTTATTGAAAATCACACTAAAACTACTGCATTGTATAAAATATTACATCATAATATAACCAAATTGTTTAGTAAAATCTCCCTTTGAAGGAAATGAAGGTCATCTTTGATGACACAATGATTTAGTAATAATGTGCTTGTGCCATGCATCTTGTCTATATAAAATTTTAAAGCTTCAGTAAATTATACATTTTATAAGGCTGTGCTTTCACTGATCATCGGAATGAAATTCCAACGCTACGATTTCGAACCTAAAATAAAAAAACCCAAAACGGTTACATTTTTTAAATACGGTGTTACACATAAAATATGTATTTAACAAGATGTACAATATCAAACAACGATGTGAAAGAAAGCATGCATTTAAGTAAGAAAAGGTTGAAATAAACAAGAGTTGTCTCTCTTTAACTGTTATTTTAGTATTTCAAAGTTCACTGGAACAATTTTCATGAGAGTCTCTTATAATGACTGTTCTTAAAAGATTTGCCATGTTAGAAAAGATTATGTGAGTGTATACAAGATATGTTCAGCATGTGAGTGGTGTGTGTGTGAGTGAGAAGGTTGGCGCATGGTTTCATCTGTCGTGGATTCGTTTGGCAGCTGAATTCTCACTAATTAGCTAAGAAAAATTCTTGCTTAAATAAGTGACTATAGGTTCCAGATTGCTGCGCGGGAAGAACTATTCTTCATGTGCAGACGATCTGATTGGTTGGCATCGACCAATCAGCGAGCGAGCTTTGGGGAGACTTAAGGAAGCTTCTGTGATCCGTTTCTCCTAAAAGTGCTCAAAACTGACTACATGAAAATAGAGCGATTACAAAATTGTCGCATTGCTGCGATTTGTAAATTGTCTATAATAACGTACTGGTGATTAATTAACCAATGAATGCTTGGCGTTGTATGTGATTTGTATCTATGTATGTATATATATTCGTGCGTAATAGATCCGCACACAGGGTGCGATGGATAAATTGTCGTATAAATTATGCAAATTGAAAACAATATTGACATCTCATTTTAACAGATATATTTACCAAAATTACACAGAAATGTCTTGAAATACTAAAGAGAGAATTTATTTAATAAAATCGCCACTGGTTTCAACCAGGGCCTCCAGACGACTTCGGAATCTCTTGCAACTCTTCCGGACGATGAATGCTGCGATGATCCTTGCCTTCAGTTCATCTTTGCTGCTACAAGGAGTTTTGTTTGTATCTCGCTCAACTGTGCCCCACACATAATAATTAAGGAGGGTTGCAGTCTGGAGATTTAGGTGGCCAGATGTAAGAGGTGATGCGGTCACTGAAATTGTCTGACAGCGATGACTGGGTTCTCCTGCTTGTGTATCATGGGGCAGAGTCTTTTTGCCAGACATAGGGTTTAACAGCAGCCACACCCTCGACCCAGGGCAGCACCATCTCCTCCAATCACTTGATGTAGATCTCCGTGTTGAGTCTGAGGCCCTGCGGAAATATGACTGGAGGCACTCCAAACATCTTCGTAATCATCATTAGAATCATCCAACTCTTTCCGAATCCTCTGCACTGTCCTCAGATTGACCACCAAGCCCTCTGAAATGTTTTTATCTGAGCTTCCGGCGCGAATGCCAAGCAGTACAGGATGCAGTTTCCAAATTTCTGGCGGAATGAATTGCATCATGGTGCTCCTTTTCGCACCGACCTTACTTAACTGACTCTACTATACTGTGCAGTCGACAAAATGAAAAACAAACGACACACATGCGAGAAATTAAAATATAAATTGGCTACTATTTATTCATTAGAACCTGTATTTGGAAAATAATATTGTGTCTTTAATTCAATTATGTGCAATGCGTGATACACGCTTACGCGATTATGTATCTTTCGATACGTGACTGACGAGGCAGATTTTTTTCCCGCAGTAGGTTGCCATTTCTTTCTGCGGTAGACCAGTTGCCATCTAAGACTATAGAATCCGGTCTTTAATTACTATGTCAAAACAAAACTTTGAAATTGAGTGCAATGTCACGTTTCCAAAATCGACATGCCCTAATCCACTTGTTAATTTTTGTAAAATTCCACCTTAATCTTTTTCAATTATTAGTTCTCAGTTTTCGAATATGCGTTATACGCGTGGTTATCTTCGGGATTAACATGAATTATTCCGCCTCTAATTGATTCAAACATAGCAACAGGGAATGCGTCTTGGGCAGCATAGATTAACGGAGTTTATCCCATTTCAGACTAGGCTTAAATGCCGTGTTGTCTTTCTCCTACACCTGTTTCATTACCACGGTTAAAGTACGCAATCTGCCCTTTCGGTTTAACCCAAAACCTAATAAATATTCAATATTCTTCGGAACCTTAATACTAGATCTCTTCCCTCATTATAGAGGATCTCTAAAAAAAAAATCAGTTATGACATTATGTAATGTTGGATTACCACCCCCCGACAATAATCACAGGCGGCACGATAATTTGAAAGTATCTTCCTCTTTCCTTGATGACTTTGATGGCGAAAAGACGTATCCTGTCGGCATGCAATTACCACAGCTACAGGTACCAATGTTTGCTTTGAACTCTTCACATTTGTAGCTTGGGGAAGCACAGTCCTATGGGTAAAAGAGAAACTCGGAGAGGTTCCACCACAGAATTTTTGATCGGGCGGTGCTATATCGAGTCTAATTCGTTACCTCCTCGTCTTCGAGGACCGTTGGTATGGCGTTTGCCTCCTATAGTAACTGTTCGGGTTTCAATTCTCGGTAGTGGATGCTGATGAGTCCCAAATATAGGGCGAAACGGCCGTCCAGTGCATTCTGTTAAGGATTTTTCTAGACTCGATGAATTAACTTTTATATATATATATATATATATATATATATATATATATATATATATATATATATATATATATCTGTTTATACGTTATTTTACTAGTTACAATTTATTTAAGTAAGTGCTGCGCTTTTTTAAAATTACAATATTAATTACATTTTCCGGCCTGAATGTTTGAGTAATAATTTATTAGCTTTTATATGCCAACATGAGTGAAAAAAGAAACTTTTTATTTGCCATTTCTCTCTCGCGTCTGAATAAAGTTAAGCCTACCTTTTTGCGAGCTCCTTGTTAAAGTACAGGTGCAATTATATGTGGCGTTTATTGTCTGTAAATTTGCAAACGTCTCAAAATTCGAAGTAACGAATAGCAAATGTTATTTACGACGTTATTCTTTTTCCAATGTTAACGAAAGGAGTTCGTTATCTTCGCCGAATAACCTGTTCTTATTTTGTTCACAGTCAATCATCAGAAACAGATTTTTTCTTCTCTTCGCGTGCTAAAATCTTATTACAACGTGCAAATGTATTTGTGCGCTGTTTTATGGCGGCAGCCATAATTTGTTCTGTCGTCACACGCGCACGCGATCTATATTAAGGCTGTTCTGGCTGTTCCAAAAAATGTTCCTTACTCCCTAGTTGCTTTGTAGTTACAGCTTTCATAGATTTTAAATATCGGTCGATTTATGCCAATCGATACCCTGCAACATTTCTGTCTGGGATGAGGAGTTATCATTATTTACAGTATTTATATTTGGATTATTGTGTTCATCTTTGTTGTTGTTAATACAACGTTTCGACCGTTGTGCCTTCCGATCTTCTTCAGGTGTATATCAGTCTGGGTAATCTACAGTGAATTCTGAACTGAACCCTTTATTTGATCTACTGTACTAAATAAAAATAAGGAGACATGAGCGGCGAAACGTGAACAATCTACCTATGTAGGTTAAATGGAGTCCTTTGTATATAAGGCCACCATAATTTCAATGAGATTATATTTATTTGACTAAGAAAAATACATTTATTGAAACCGTATTTTACCTTTCACTGTTAATGAAGTTTCTTGTAGCAAAATTTAAAAAATAGGAAAATACACGAGTCTCGGTAAGCGACTTATTTGTGTATAAAATTGTTTCTATGATTAGTTTTTGCAAGGCCTCATTTGGTATTCCAACAAAAGATTCAGGAATGAAATGACTCACTGCAAAACCTACTCAAGTGCCGACTGCGGAAGCGATCGTCGCCATCTTATGTGTAAAATATGAGTGAAACTGCGAAAATTGAAGGAGCCTAATGGAGCACCCAAAATGCAATACAACAAACTCCTGAGCGACCCTAACCCAAAAGAAAACTATATGGACAATGTGAAAAAAAAGATACGAGACACAATGGAAACTCGAAATGGGAGGCGCTAAGAAACGCTTTCGTGACATCAGCAAACGATATCATCCCAAAGGAGACAGGACGTAGAACGAAAAACGATTGGATGACTGATGAGATTTCCGACATGATGGAAAGGAGACAAAAGACCCTGGCAAGATACAGGACGGAGTACAGGAAATTACTCAAGGAAATAAGGACCAAATGCAAGCAAGCTAAAGAAGAATAGCTAAACGAAAAAAATGTGCAGAAATAGAAAGATTGAGTACCGCCAACAAAAGAGATATGCACAAAAAAATAAGACAACTAATAGGACAAAAAGTATCTTTAAAAAAAGATATTAACAGCAATACACTTTTGAAAGAATATTACCAGCAATATATTTTTGAAAAAGAAAAATATTACCAGCAATATATTTTTGAAAAAAAAATATTATCAGCAATATATATTTAAAAAAAAAAAAGATATTACCAGTAATACATTTTTGAAAACATATTACCAGCAATACATTTTTGGAAAAATATTACCAACAATACATTTTTTGAAAAAAATATTAACAGCAATAAAATTTTTTCGGCATTAAATAACCCACTGAAATTGGCATACCGTAAAACAAAACAAAACAAACAAATCCAGACACATATCCAAAAGAAATTTCAAATAAACAATCTGTTAAGGAGTAGTTTCACAGTGGAGGCTTGTAGTTGTACTAAGTCGGTCCTAAAATAGGTTAGACGTACAAAACGTTAGGAACTTGATACCGAAATCGACTGGCTGACCAACTCCTGAGCGACTCCTACTACTCCTACTTATTATAGGTGGGAAAGTCTATTAACTATAGAATAGGTGTGTTCCACTATAACACAATCATAAAAAACTTTTATATATATATATGAAGACGCCATAAAAACACCATAATCATAGATTACTTGGCTGTCAGAATCCACAAACATGTTTTAAAGATATAGTTCCTCACAATGTGCATCATTATAGAGACACTCAGCGAGACAATGTGTAGCTGTGGAAAATATCTCCATTAGCTATCATTGTTGTCATTAATGAAGAGAAGTTTCTTTATTTTGCTAAATTGAAGGAAGCCTTAAAATGTTGATAGCCATTTCTCCTGGCTCCAAACCACAAAAAAGAAATTTAATGAAATCAAAACTGCCAGTCACGTCAAGCAATCAAAAGTGTGTTTTTATGACTTTTTTTAATTTTATTTTAGACTGAACGATGTCAAGTTTGTTTTCTTTCTGACTGTTTTCATTTTGACATTTTTTTTCAGTCTGTTGAAGACAACAATCTAATGGTTGGCTTGAACAGTCATTGCAGACGAATTTATATTCACCATTTTCTTCTTCTTCCTCTACAATCCTTCTTTGAATTGTAAATGATTTAAGAAGAGCCAACGCATATAGATAATGTTTTATCTTTTATTTCAGTTTTCAATCTCTCACTACATACACACAAACATATATATATATATATATATATATATATATATATATATATTTATTTTTATATACACACATATATATATACATAAATAAATATATATATATATATATATATATATATATACATATATATATATATATATATATATATATATATATATATATATATATATATATATATATATATATATATATATATATATATATATATATATATATATATATATATATATATATATATATATATATATATATATATATATATATACACACACACACATATATATATGTGGGTGCATAATTTCTTTCAAGCATATTTGATTGAACAGTCTAGACATATTATGTCTATTTTTATTTGGGTGTTAAAATATCGGAATTGGAACTGTTTAAATTAAACAATATTTTAAAACACTTAATTGCAATTTTTAATTGAATTTACATAAATTAAGTTACCTCCCTTACATTGCAGAAATTTTATTTCGAATTTAAGAGCGTCCATACTGTCATTTTTATAACTTACATTAATTTTTGTCTTAGCAATTCACTCCCTGAAGATTATCTTGGTTGAGATTGAAAGTACTTGGGAAAATAAAAGGTTAAGAAAAATTACACCGTTTTTATCCATTAATTTTAGACCAATACTAAGAAATTATACGCGAATATATATATATATATATATATATATATATATATATATATATATATATATATATATCGACACGAAATGGACAAAGTCCGACAGTTATTTTAATATATTTTATTGTTATACGTTATTTATATAGACACAAATATTTAGGTAAATTCTCTGTTTATAATAAACAGTATTAACATTTACCCGCCTGAACGCCAGAGAAATTTTCGTAGAAAATATGTGTCCACCGGCAGGAATCGAACCTGTATCCTACACAAAACCGTGTGCTGTACCAGACACTAACCAGACACTCCTCTGTAGCTAAACTGGTATCGCACGTTAGGCTAAATGACGGTTCCGCGTAGAGACTGCTGGCATTAACATGGATTGATTAAAGGATTTCGAGCTTTGGTAGGTGTAATGAGACCATCAATTTATTTGACCTTATATTAATTGACAGCATTACCTGACCTGCTATTGTGGGATTTTTCACGAAGGTAAATTTCTGTTTTTTTAAGCATTGCTATTATTATTATTATTATTATTATTATTATTATTATTATTATTATTATTATTATCTAATACTCAGAAATTCTATCGTTTAAATCTTCATTCAACATTACCAATGTAAACATTCGAGTTCAAGTTTCAACACACATGCACAAACACTAACACACACAGATAGATAGGTAGAGAGAGAGAGACAAAGTTTTGACATGAGAATGAACGTTGGAAGGTGACTTGCTGTTTTACACTTGAATGCGATCTTCGCTCCAACGGCCACTAGTCTTTGAGCAGGCTGTATATATATATATACATATAGTGTTTGAAACACAGGCAAGAGTCTGTACCAACTGTCGATGTTCCGTAACCATCGGAACCAAATATTTCGAAATCACCATAAGAGAATAGGAAGGAGTCAAAGGACAAGAGATAAAGGCTCGATAAAATCGACCTCGTTCTTCGCCATCATAACAATGCAGTCAATGACATCGACTTTTTCATGCAAAAATTAGTCAGCAGAGCCATCATCATAAAGGAAGCGATCAGAAATGAAGAGATTAAATTCTTGGATACGAGATAAATCACACACACACACACACACACACACACACACATATATATATATATAGAGAGAGAGAGAGAGAGAGATCAACAGACAGGCTGTTTCGCTATATCACAGCTCATGACTAGACATACGATTGTTTCAAGCAAAAATCGAAACAGGACCGATTTGACATCAGTCGGAGTCTCTCACACTTAGACTCTCAGTGCACGCATCGGAGAAAGGGAATTTTTAACGCATTATATACGCGATATAAGCATTCTCAGCAACCACTGTGCTCAATTCATAGCGAAAAGCTTTCAGTATTAATTAGCAGCAGCTGACAAATTTCCTTACTTCCAAATTGCTAAACCTACGAGAGGGGCACACACACACACACACGCACACACACACACACACACACACGCATATATATATATATATATATATGAAGAAAAATATGCAGAAAAAACAAACAAAAAATCCTAATATGCAATTATGCTGTTTTAATGTTAATATAATGAATGTATATAATGTTAATATAATTAAAACAGCATAATTGCATATTAGGATTTTTGTTTGTTTTAACTGTATATTTTCTTCATACTATCAGATCTATATCCATATACTTGCTTACACACACACACACATATATATATATATATATATATATATATATATATATATATATATATATATACAGTTTCTCCGGTATATCCTAAGGCGATACACGCCTCTATCCTCTGTGGATACCGAAACGTTGAAACTAAGTTAGCATGATCGTCTGATCTACTAATTTTGTTCTTTCCTATTTTCTATGTATTTTCCACACATATATATATATATTCTTTATATATATATATATATATATATATATATATATATATATATATATATATATATATATATATATATATATATATATATATATATATATATATATATATATAACCTTTTTTAATACAATATTCAACTCTGGTCAGAGCCCTAATATTTCTGAATAAATTCTCGGTGAGCAGTGACCGACCACTACTAAAAGTTTAATGCGTTTAACGAAATCGTAAGGTAATCGGCTCTGTTTTTTTTTTGTTTATAAACTCGGCAAGTTAAGGGTTTTACATGATGAGTACATACTATGCACACGCCAAATAAACTCTCCGAATCTGTCTATATTTCTGAGATGAGGTATTATTTACATTAATTACGTTATGTCGCCATATTTATTACAACGTTTCGGCCTTCTTCAGGTGGATGGAATGAAACCTTTATTTCGCTCACTGAGGTAGACTGTTCTAGTTCCACGTGCCATGTTTAATGGATGTCAGTTATCAGTTATTTTCTGTTAATTCCTCTTTCCAAGTTCTCCACTGCCTTAACCAGGTATTGAACAAACACTCTTTGGGTTTTGTTACTGGATTTAACTAACGCCTTTATCCACTGTGCCATGTGTCCTTGAGGACATCTGGGTATGAATTTCTGGGGTATTATAAACTTAATAACTTAATGTCTTCAGCAAATATTTATTTACCAGTGCTCATATTGCAATTTTTCTATCATCATTGCATGTTTTACCAGTGCTCATATTGCAATTTTTGTTGTTATTATCACATTTCTCTGGCACTCCTTATTACTGGTTCCCATATTGTATTCATTTCTATGCTTGGTCGTCATAATAAATATGGCGACAAAGCTGAGGACAATAGTCCGAATAATGTAAACTCCGAATTTTATCAAATTTATGCTATGTAATTTATTTAGATTTTTTTTTTTCAGTAATAAATCAATTTTTCCTAAAAGTATCGAAGCGTTTTTGTGTTTTTTAGAGATTAATTTGATCATTTACAGGCTTGGATATTCGAACATTAATAACTACAAAATAATTTATAACAAAACTCTGTACAGCGATGAGTCATTAAGTACATCGAAAATGTCGTATGACCTCGAAACATCTGAAAATTTAATAATCTATCTAAGATTAAATACGAATAAAGGTTAGGTTCCTGTCAGAAAACGCATATTTTCTACGAAATTTCTCGAACATACAGGCCGGTATATGTAATTAATTTATCAGACAATATGAAAGGAATTTGGTTAAAATAAATAGACAACACTTGTCTATATTATTTAATGAAACATGCATCGATGAAAAAATGCCACCTAAATACACACACACAATATATATATATATACATAGATACATACATACATACATATACATATTTATATATATTTATTTAAAAATTATAACATAAGGATGTTATAACATCACTACAAAAATATCCATTTTGTTTCAACACTTCTGATGTCTTGTCAAGTGATGGTGTTGACTGCAAAATAATTTTTATCTATACTAACCTTATATATATATATATATATATATATATATATATATATATATATATATATATAGAGAGAGAGAGAGAGAGAGAGAGAGAGAGAGAGAGAGAGAGAAAGATTTGCTCAAAAACAGTATCCACTAAATATAAAAAATGAGTATGTACTATATATATATATATATATATAAGCAGAAGGAACAGTCAGGTTTAGAATTTACAATTCTTTAGCATTTATTTTTTTAAAAAGTACTCGATACAATGTGAAGAATATTATTATAATATTTTGTTTTGTATATTCTGTTTCAGAAATGTTCCATTATCAAGCGATGTTGTGTAACTTTTGATGAAAATGATCTTTCATATTAGCGTTAACTGAAACTGACAATTGAGCTTTTCGACGAAAACAATAAATAAAAATATATATTCCATAATATTTTAAAATTAATGCAGCGTAAATTTAAAATTTAAATTTGTAATTTTTATTTTAATTTATTTAATGTTATTGTGAAACTATAAATTAGTTATAATGATTTCTAATTTAGTCTAACATTTGCATAAAGGCATTAATTAATTATATTTAGGTTTGTTGTTAAGTTTTTTTGAATTATCAAATGCTTGTAATTTGATTGGTCATTGGTGCTTACGTAACAATGTTTACCCTATTGAGATGAGTTTGGTTGGTTTTGAATTTTTTAAAACTCTTTATTCTGAAATCAACACCATCACTTGATAAGACACCAGAAATGTTGAAACAAAATGGCTATATATATATATATATATATATATATATATATATATATATATATATGACGGACTCTCCCGTAGTTTTCGACGTATGAGTGTCTTTCAGTTCAGTTTTTATGTTTATGTCTCATATGGGACAACAATCCTGCACGGGATTTGCAAACTAGACCACACGTGAGACCTACTGAAGGGTTGACCGTCATATGGGTTATTGTATTAGCCCGAGGTTTAGTGATAATTCTTAATTCTCTCAGACGGTTGTGACGATTCTTTTCAAAGTTAGTTATACCTCAGTAGCAGATATTTCTAGTTTTCTCGGTTTTCAACAGCAAGTTTGAACTCCTCTATAGAGATTTTTGCAGAAATTAAATTGTATTTAAGTTGTAAATTTTATTTAACTTTACTAATCTACTTTTTGCATGAATGATTCATTGTAATATAAATTGAACTGCACCACATATTTGATTTAAAAGAACTTATCCAACGTGCAAATTTTCGGTATAACAACTGAGACAATACTCTATTTATTGAACAATTTAGTTCATGCCACATTGACTGATAAACTCCTAAAAAAAAAAAAATTATCAAATTGCCATATTAGTAAAAAAGGCACTCTCTTAAATTTTCAACAAATTTTGTATCCGTTAACAATAACGCGTTTAAAAAAAAACATATTTCGATTCGCATTTAATTTTTTCGTCTCGGATTCTACCTGAATTTTACAAAAAACAAAATAATTTCCATGCTTGAAGATGACTGAATGTACAGTTGAAAGTACTTGCATATTAAAGAAAGACTTTATACAGCTTTATACAGCTTATAATTTTTAAAAACAAGGATCATAACATTCATCGAGTGATTTGTATGTTAATGCACCTTTAAAATTTTGTTTGCGAAGAGATTTCGCCATTTTATATAATTAACTTTTCTAATCTACTTTTTGTATGAATGATTCATTGTAATATATATATATATATATATATATATATATATATATATATATATATATATATATATATATATATATATATATATATATATATATATATATATATATATATATATATATGAAGAAAAAATACGGAAAAAAAACAAAAAATCCTAATATGCAATTATGCTGTTTCAATGTTAATATAATGTAAACGTCGCACGTTTCGGACTAGTAGACCATCTTCAGGACATATTCATAAAACATAATTAACATTAGATTATATTCAATTCACCATGAAAAGACGATGGGCATAAGAGTAAGACTGATCAAAACAGATAACTGAAATTTTTCAAGATCAGCGTTCCGTTTCACAATATGATCACGTCGGCGTCACGTGGGCGATGTTGTGAAGACGTATTCCTAAAATAGAGTATTTTGAATAAAAAATGAAAAGAATTTTATTTTAATCTAAAACTTATATGTACGTTTGTCGAACATTAATCTTGCTAGAAAAGGGGAAATATTAAAGAAGCCGGGTCTAGTATTCACCGTGCGTGAGATAGATATGCCTGCCTCATAAACGTTCGACGTTGAGATTATATTAACATTAAAACAGCATAATTGCATATTAGGATTTTTGTTTGTTTTTCCCGTCTATTTTTCTTCATACTGTCGGATCTATATCCATATATTTGCTTACATATATATATATATATTAGAATTCATTTAAACAAGTTTTGTTGAACAACAACGACATGGTCAGTCTGTCCAATTTTCTTCAGTTTTCCCTGAGGAACATTTATGTGAAACTACCAAAAATAAAAGACACTAAAATATTTAGTTTAAAGTATAAATAACTACTTATGAACGCCGTTTTATTTACTGGATATTTCTTAGGTATTTACCGGTAGTAATTACCTCCTCTTGTCAGTTCCTTTTATTTTTGTTTATTGTTTACGCTTTTAACTGGCACAAATATCTATTGTATTTTTCATCAAAATATAATTAACTAATTAAAAAAATACAACTTTTATAATTATTGTAATTCGTTTATATTTTCAAAGTTAGTGTGTTTTATTAAAAAGCCTGTTTACGAGAAAACATTACTTTTAATTTAATAATGGATTTCGAACTTTATTTTCAAATTTATTTTGAAAAATATTTTTGTGTAATTTCTGATAATACATATATTTTCTTTTTCAGATATTTTAATAAGAATGGCAGAAAAAGCACCCAAATGGCCTTATAGCCTTGTCAAAATTCCACTGTATGCTACTGAGCTGATCTGGGGTGATGTATCTTCCAATCTTAGATTTGAGGGCTATGGGCCTTCTTATCTCCAATATTTAAAAGATATCTATATAGATAAATGTAAAATTGATAGAGTAAAGGCTAAAGTCAAAACAAAGGCCCATCAAAAGCATGATGAAAAGGTGGAAAATCTTCTTTGAAATAGAGTTGATGGGAGAACTGACAAAGACACACTAATGTAGAAGGAAATAGTGGAGGAAAATGGAGAGAAAACTCTGAAAAAAAAACAAAACAAAACAAAACAAAGGACCAGAACGCCACTTGATTGTCACAAAGGAGATGACATATATAAGTGAATATCTGACACATAGGGTTCTTCCTAATATTACTGCATCTGGTGCTCTTCTTGCTGAGCAAGAAGCTGATGTTTTGCATGAATTCAACAGTGTGAGCACTATCAAGGCTATCCTTGTTGACAACACTAATGCCAATACAGGCTGTGAAGGTGGATTTGTTGCACTTCTAAAAAGAAAACTTAACAAAAATCTTCACATTATTTGTTGCTCCTTGCACAAAATAAACATCCATTTAGCGCTCTTTTTAAGCATGTAGATGGTACCACAAAAAGCCCTACAACATTCAATGGCCTACTGGGTAAATTATGTGCAAATGATTACCATAATTTACTCCAAATATTATTTTCAGCTGTTGGCAGTCCTCTGGATCCTATTTTTAAAATTGAAAATACAGATACCATTAGTTGTGACCAAAGACACCTTTATGAATATACAGTGGGTATTTCTAGAGGTAAGGTGAACTCTAGATTTGCATCATGGAAAATTGATCCACTAAACCAAGGTGGCTAACATTAGCCATCAGTTTGGTGTGTTTATGGACTCTTGGTGCATACCCAAACTTCACTGTTTAATAAATTTTATTGTGAATGTGTATACCCTTTGCTGGTTTGAAATTAAGAGATAACAAGTTCCACAATCAGCAAATGTATATTTTCAATATGATCCAAAGGATGAGGAAGCAACCATATGAAATCCAACAGATCACATTGAAAAATATTCAATACAATGCTTTCGCCTTACTGACTGGGAATATTTTATATTCAGTTGTCAAATCTGATGAACTGGAAGTGAGAGAAGAATCTATAAATATAATCTTGGTCATTAGGTAAGTAAATATTTATTCATATAAAATTGACTAAATTAGTTGTGCTGATTTTTTGGAATCATTTTAAGGATTTTCTCTAATTTCACCATAAATATTAAAGCAGTACAGAGTGATTTTTTTTTTTAAATAACTCAAATTAATTTATATATTCTATCAGGAGCGGGAGGCCAGCCAAGAAAAGATTAAAAAGAATGACAACTATCAAATTTAAAGCTATGCACTAAACACAGTTAATAGATCTGTCATTATGTGGAGTTTGTGAACCACCACTCACAGAAGAATTTTCTAAAAATGAACTTCGGGAATAATTATTAAATGTTACGAAGTTTGACTTACCAGATTTGCCCTCCCATTCTCAAGGCGTGATACGGGCAGTCAAGTTAACAACAGAAGTTTCCCAATCTGTGTATGGCTTTGAAGCAAGGCACCAGCACATAATAGCAAAAGTTGTGTGAGAAATTGAGACCATCATTTTCGTCTAAGGGTTCTTATATGGAGCTATTTAACTCTATATATTAAGCCCTATCAAACTATTATTTGTTTTTCCATATTTGTTTGTTTGTTGTATTTTTACTCATGATAGAAAAAGTCAATTTTTTAATATATTCAAATATTACTGCTTAATCCATGAGTTGATAATGGGTGAGGGTGAAGATTTTCAATTTGAGGTTTAGTTATAATTTCTTCATTTTATTTCATTTTGATAAAATAAAATAATATTCCCTCATTTAAATACTGAAATTGTTTGGTTTTCTCATCAATATTTAAGCTAAATCTTTCAAAATCGATGATTTTTCAGTGCATTTTTGTCTACGATCTTTGATACCAAATGCTCAAAAAGCCGTTTAAGTGACAGATCTAATTTTTTGTATCAATACTTAATAGATCGATACAAAACTTTCGGTATGTTATTCGTTTTGATATTTTAAAAAAGTGAAAAAATCAAAAAATATATATATATATATATATATATATATATATATATATATATATATATATATAGAGAGAGAGAGAGAGAGAGAGAGAGAGAGGTGAAACGAGGTCTGATAAAAATTCAAATACCTCAAATGATGGACTGATATTTTGCTGTAGTTTTCTTTTTATAAAAAATCATTTCAACATTTAAAATATTGCCCTTCTGTAGCCACAGACTTTATTCAGAATCGTTTCCAATGAGGGAATCATTCATTGATCTGCATTGTGGAGATACCAAGCAGTTACATTCTCTTGGATTTCCTTGACGTTTTGAAATCTTGCTCATGTCAAGTGAGATCTGGTTTTTGAAAAGGAGAAACTCGCAAAGGGCGAGATCTAGGGAACATGCTGAGTGTCGGCCCAGGGGAATAACATCAACTACGTACATGGCCACAATATGATGACCGTCTCTAATGAATCCTATATAAAAGAAGGATTGCTTTCCAAATGCACAATCTTATATATATATATATATATATATATATATATATATATATATATATATATATATATATAGTTAGATAGATATAATTCATTTAGTTTATTTTTTCCGTACCCACCATTTTCTGACGATGATTTTTCAAAAGGATTCTTTAACGCTATTTTGTAGTATTTCTTATCTCTTTTTTTCTCTTTTATTTTATTTTTATTGCCTTGTATGTGCATTTTTCAATTCCCTTTTCATAATATCATATATATATATATATATATATATATATATATATATATATATATATATATATATCATAATGAGAAGCGACGGACGCTACTTGTAAACAAACAGTTATTTCTGAAGAAAGATTGAGGTCAATCTGAAATATCAAATATATATATAAATAAATAAATGCTTTCATAAAAAAAAACATTATTTTTTAATTTGCAACTTATTCTATATATATATATATATATATATATATATATATAATTATTTTTTTAAAAATATGATTCTTTCGCTACATAAGAGTTCACATGTTTCAAAAACAGGAGCCAAAATCTTCAATATAATTATCAAAATTAAATTGAATTAAAGTATCAAGCTCTGTTTCATCCTCAAGCGAAATTTTTGGGAATAACTAATCTTGAAATTTACGCAGCTTTATTAGCATATTCATTCGTAAAATTAATTACTATGGAAAGGGCTGAAGCACTTATTTCAATAAGGGGCGTAAGGATCAACAATTTGTATCAACATATTAGTTACTTTCGGAAAGAGGTCAAGTCAAGGTAGGGTCAGAGTGTCTTTTTTAAAGCGAATGATAACATTCACTAGATGCATATCGTGTAGTCTGTTTCAGCGACAGAGAGTTATTGGCATTATTGTTACGCCGTTAAATGTTTAAAAAAATTTTCTGCTAATTATTTAATGCGAAAATTTGGTGATGTCGGCAAAACCCGTTAACTCATGTCTATAATTTAATAAATTTTCATTTTTTAGAAACTTAATAATGTGTAGTTTTTCATATAGGTGTAAAGGGCATGGGTCATCCGAGGTTTTACAAGTTCTTGTTCTATTTATTATTTTGCATTTTACTATTGGTGTTTTATTCAGTTCTTTTAAATGCCAAAAATATTTGGATAGGGATGTCTGATTTCTATTTCTAATATTATTAAAGGAGCTTTTGTGTTGTCTCCATCTAATTTTAAATTCATTTTTTGTGGAACCTATATATATATATCATTTCAGTGTTAGGACTCTCAGCGGATGAGATAGAGCATTTAGACACTTTTTTTTAAATATAAAAACAAAAATACTAATAACTTCGAATTATTTACCTAACGTGTTCTTTCCTATTTTTCTATATATTTGTACACACACACACACACACACACAGACACACACACAGACACACACACACACACACACACATATTTGTACACACACACACAGACACACACACACACACTCACACACACATATATATATATATATATATATATATATATATATATATATATATATACAACAACAATTGGGAACAAATGAAGATCAAATATCCATGGAAATCTGATAAAGAAGTAATTGTAAACGTTTATATAACATCTTTGATTTTTATTAAAGTTTCATCAGAGAATCGGATTTGCAGAAAAATTAATTCTAGTAATTCTATTATTGTATAAATAATCCAGAGTGGTATCCCCTTGATTTTTACTCTCCTCTTTGAGAGAGCTATTTCTGTTTACTGGGTGTATAAAAGGATACTATACGCGGACCTTTATTCTCAAGTGAATAAAGCTTTCTTAAATCCTACGCCTTCGTACTTTTGTCATTACAGTAGGTACCTCCAAAAAATAAAAAGAAATGCGATACGAAATGTTGAAAATGAATTTTTCAAAATTAAATCTTCCTTCTAGCTTTTATTTTAGTTTTAATTTGAAGCTAATAGATTAACTTTAATAAGTAAATTACTTTGCTGTACTTCAAAAACTAATGTAAAACCAATTTAAATTGACTGGGAGAATCTTTTTTTTGTTTCTCTTGCTAAAATAGCTGATTATCACCCTTTTATAGTCGTCTTGCATCGGAATGAGATTCTCTTGATTGAAAAAATCTTTAACAAATAAAATATACTTTTCTGAAACTTTATCTGAGGAATACTGGCAGATTTAAAGTATAATTAATCTGATTTGAAACAACTATATAAAAAAAATGAATTTTTCAATCTAAAAGTAACTGTTTATTTAAGGCGTTCTAGGTTTGACAACTTGATGACAGATTAATATTTAGGCTTCTCTATAGAGACTTCAGGCGTTAAAAAAGTAAATGAATTAACGTGAGCGCCTTCTATATATAATTAAGTACTCAGCAATCTTAAAAAATTTAAAAAAATTCTCTGTAATCTAATGTTTTATTGAATTTTACTTATTTCTGGTTGTAAATTCACTATAATTATCGCTCTTATTTTCTGATGTCGATATGGTCGACATATAATAGAAAATAGGTGATATTTATACATTTTAAAAAAACTTTGAAAATATTGATTATTTGTGCTAAGCTTTTAATTTGTAATTAGTAAATATAGTTGTAATGACAAAAGCACGCATCGATCCATCGATTTTTTAAAGACATTAATGTCCATAATGATCAAAGAAACAATTAAAAGCTTTTCTCATTAAATAAGGTCTTAGTTTGATCGCATTTTCATTTTACGATTCAGAGTAGATTTTTGGGAAATGAATAATTGTTTGAAAACAAAATTGACGCTTTCTCATTCCCCAAGCACTTCTGCTTTTAATTAATATAAACATGAAATTTCATTAAATAAGTAAACGGGAAAAACAGATGTAAAAAAATATTTTTACCAAGATTTTATAAAAAAATTAAAAAATAATTTAATTCATTAAAACCCGACAATTATTTGATTTTTGCAAGAATTTTCAAATCAATGTGTTTTTTACCGAAAAAAAGGCGCTAAATATCCTAATACTAATCTTTGGACCACACGATAAAGCAAAAAGAAAAAGAGAAGTTATTTAACCAAACTTTTGAACCTGCTAGAAAGGATTAAAAAATAATAAAAAATTTGGATAATTTTTTATCATGGCATCCACTTTTTTAGCGAAAACGTGGACGTCCATATATTACTGTGTTATTTGACTTACACTGTTTAAGCAGGCTTCACGTACATTTAACCTGTTAAGCAGCGTTCTTCTTGAGTTTAGGATGCCTTAAATGCACAATAGATATATAGATATGAACAGAATGATATATATATATTTAAAAAAAGACAAAAGGATAACCTATTTTAGCAGACATGTTTCGTCCTCTGAGAGACTTTATCATTTGCCTTGATAAAATACCCCAGAAACGCGTTTTCCTTCTGACTATTCATATATATATATATATATATATATATATATATATATATATATATATATATATATCCAGCGTCTCGTATGCACGAGATGTTGTTGTTTGAAATCTTCCATGTAAACAAAAATAGACTATCATTATTATTTTGTCCATGTATTGGTTAATATATTGTAATCTTTGATAATGGCTTATGTGTTAAAAGCTCAGATAGGATTAAAAAATATGTATCAATATGGTGATTTTCTTTCGTCTTTTAATGATAATGTTATTAAGCTTATCAGACGATATGAAAAGAATTTACATAAAATAGACAAAACTTGTCTATATTATTTAATGAAACATGCATCAATATATATATATATATATATATATATATATATATATATATATATATATAGATAGATAGAGAGAGAGAGAGAGAGAGAGAGAGAGAGAGTCAGTGAGTGAGAGAGACAGATAGAGAAATATCAAATACTCAGATGGATAGATATATTCAATTGCTTGTTGGTCGTTTCTGTCGTACACGCCTCCATTAAACATTGTCAAGCTAAGAATCAAATATTTCCCCGCCATCTTTTATATGCATTGATTTCCAGGCAGCAACTTCAATATCGCTTGCAGTGTGACTACTTTCATCCCCGGCGAACTGTCGAGAGTAATTTTAAAACTCGTTCAATGGCGTCACTCTTGACGACCTCTCTCTGGTACATTTGGAACCCATTGAAGTTGCAATCGAATCCAGAAGCCAGAGATTTCAAACTGCAAGGTCGAAACGCCAAATGCATAGATATTTTGATGTCTATAGAGTAACACTTAGAAACATTTAGTTGGAAACTTATACAGACGAATGAACCAAAAAACACACACAAAAAAAACCCAAAAAAACTTGGTTCTGTATATCCAGTATTCTGATTCATATCTAATCTTATTCTGAAATTGCAAAAATTCAATGAAATTTAAACAAATAATCAAAACTGAACTTAATAAAACTTGTTTTATCTGTTGTGCATAATATGCAAAATACATTATACATTTACACTGGATATATATTATATATATAGATAATAATAACGATAATATAATTATACATATTATATATACAGATAATAATATAGATATAATATTATATATATATATATAATAATAACGATAATATATATATATATATATATATAGATAATAATATAGATAATATAATATATATATATAATATATATATATATATATATATATATATATATATATATATATATATATATAGATAATGATTGAAATATAATAGATATACCAACTATGTAAAATTGTATAATTCAGCATAAATTCAAACAGTAATTCTGATCATGAAGCACTCACTTTTTGCTTAAAGTAATAATTATTATATCGGAAGTAATCAGAGTCCACAATATTCACCAGAGATCTTTAACGCATGGGCTGTTATTTCTGGTAGTTTAACCAACAAACCTATGTTTAGTTGTCTCTCTCCCTACACACACACGCACACACACATACATGCGCGTGTAAACACACACATAGGTAAAAATGAAATTGTTTAAAAGACTCTGTAGAAAAACTTTGTATAGAAAACTTTCTATTTTGTATAGACTAAAATAAGAATTGTGAAAAAAGTCACCTAATATTTATATTTATTTATAATTTTATTATTATATATTATTTTTTTGCAGAGAAAAATTAAAACTTTTCACTTACAATTAGTTATTTTATTTTAAATTTAACCTGTTTCACTTAGCTTTACAAAAAGTTTTAACTGTTTGTATCTCTACGTGTTGACGCTGATGTTTTGAACGAATGATAAAAATGAAATAATCAAAAAGCGTAAATGGCTATGTAAGTCGCTTATGATGAAGAAAATTTCGGTATTGGTTTGAACTTGTTGATGAAAAATATTTCTTTATCAATCCGCCTTTGTTCAGTGGTTCTATAGTCGCACAGGGAGAATGGGAAGACACTTAAATTTGGCAGATTTTGTCCTCACCATTTCTCTATATGTTGACTAAAGGGTATTTTTTGGTTTGTAGGGGGGTCCCTAATTTGTTGGGGATGAACTGTACTCCTTTGCCAGTGTGACTGGCCAGTTCGGCCAATGTAATGCTCGTGGCAAACTTTGTATGTAATTATGTATATTTATTATATATTAATTATGTAATTATGTATATTAATATACATATATGAGATAATTTAGACAGTTCTTACACACTTTACTAAATCGTTTGTATGAATGAAAGAAATATATAATTTATTCACTGTTGTCTTCAGTGAAACCTGTATGAAAGAGGGATTGTTGCTCAAATACAAAATTACATACATATATATATATATATATATATATATATATAGAGAGAGAGAGAGAGAGAGAGAGAGAAAGAGAGAGAAAGAGAGAGAGAAAGACAATCATACAGACGGACAGACAGATAGATTAAAAAAAGGAACAGTTGAGATTAATAGATAGATAGATAGATAGATAGATAGATATTATCTGAAGTAATTATACTTCAAGCTACTTATTCGATGTCAGAGCTTCGTGATTCCTCACGCGTCAGGAACCAAACAAATATGACTGAATTATTATAGAATGGATATATATATATATATATATATATATATATGTATCCATTATATATATATATATATTACGATAAACGTGCAATCAATTTACAAATACATGAATTATTCACACAAAACTAATGCAAAGGTTAATGCTTTAAATGGCGAGACATCCATCATCGCAAACAATTCAAATAGTATACAAAAACCTCCAGATCCGTTATGAATGAATTGATCCTTGTTTATATAAATTTCTGCCGTATTAGTTGTTATTTTTACTACAAGCTTTCGTCTGTTCCTACAGACATCTTCAGGTATAGAATAGATGTTGTTCTTGGTTTTTTCTCTTAGTAATAAGAGGACAACGAAAATATGTGTTGTTGTATCCGAAAATGCTATTGAAAATGAGTTATTGGTTTTGGAACACCATATTTGGTATAAACGCAAACACTTTAAAAATTTAAAATCAAACTCAGCGTTGCTTTGGCGCCAAAACCAAAACTCATTAAAATTTCTAACAAATATTAGGTTTTAAAATTTTGTCCCTTAGTTTTGGACGCTACTCTAAATTCCACCAGAAAACGGCAACTAATCAAGTCGACACTTGGGCTATTCGATGTTATAGATCGGGTATGCTTGGTTTTACTGAATTTCCTACATGTCGCCAAGACAGGGTGTTGTTTTTAGGAAGAAGAAGAAAATAAAAACAAAACAAATGAATATATATATATATATATATATATATATATATATATATATATATATATATATATATATACGTTAATAAAATAAAAAATATCCTACATGGAGAGGTAGACAATCAGAGCTAGAAATATTCAAAATAGTATGAGAGTTCGCGAAATTAGAACGTCTTTTCATTCGCGCTCTCTTAATTGCTACTCTGTGACGCCTGTATGCTGAACGCGTTTCCGTGTATTCAGTTCCAACGGTTGCCATTTTATTCGGATAATGTTCACTGTATCGACAACTAAAGGATTCTTAATAATCGGAATTATTTCTGCAGATGAACTTCAAAATGGTGGATAAATGACTTAGATAATATATAAATGCTTCGACTTCAACATTTCATACAATACACAATTTCAATCAATGGCGACTGACAACGGTTTGAATAATTCAACTAGTGCGTGTTGATTAATATAATAAAAGTTATTTTCCCAATGTTTAGAAACCAAATACCAGGGTGTTCGGAACGAAATTATTTTATACTAGAATGGCTATGAAAACAAATCTAAGTCATATTTATTTAAATATTTTCAACGACTGCAACCTACCAGAAAGACAAATGTTAGATTCTACCTTAAAAGAAGTCTGAAGTTTTGAGCCAAAAATTGCTTGGACGAATTTCTTCACTTTCTTCATTAGTTTTGAATATTCTGCCAATTATGAAGACGTTCTAGTGATTGAAACAAATGAAAATGTATAGATAAACCTCGTGAATTGGAAGGATGAGGAAGAATTATTTTATTTTTTATTGTTTTCCTGTGTTTCTTTTGACTTTAGATTGTCATGCGGGAAAGGAACACGTTTTCTGTTTGCCAAAGCAGTACACTCCGAATGTAATACTTCGTTTTTCCCAATCATGTTGCTCGTAATAAACATCTGCGATGAAGGTCCCTCACTGCTATAGTAGTTCATAAAGGAGAACCTTTTTATATTCCATTATGCAGATCGTTTCTGTAGATGGGGTTCTTTGTTGGCACTAGTTTCTCATTTAGTGATAAGTAATGTTTCTCTTTTTATGTTGTAGAACATATTTTTTATCATCTGTAACAAAAAAAAAAAAACAAAAAAAATAAACCCCAAAACGCTTGGTTTCCTAAAAAAAGTTACCTTCAGATTGTCGAGCGTTTCTCTTTTATATTTGAGCGATAGTTCATGAGGAACACAAATCTTCTCTTTGTAAACATTTCCAATTCCTTTAAGATATTCGTGGACACTTGAAGAAGGCACATTAAGTCTCTGTTCCAAATCACCATTGCTTTGACGTGGATTACAATTCAAGAGTCTCTTTTAAAGGTTTTGGGCGTTTTGGATTTGTCACAGTCGTAATATTTAAAGCCTTCTATTATACAACTGTCATATGCAAAATATCACAGCATCAGTAAACACTGCACAGATGTACCTCTGTAGCAGTATTACTCTTTCGGAATTTGTACATACAAGGGTAAGTATGTTGCGTTTGAAACACATACTGTCAGTATAAATTCTAGATTCTGTTGCTTCCTGCTCTGTTTTGGTTACACCTTAGTTGCTTGACTTAATACATAGAATAAAATAATATTTTTATTTTCGAAAATGGATATAAATGCAAGGCCTCCCAATGAAATATTCAAAATTTCTAAATAATTTTAAACAAAAGACCTGTGGTTCGACAGAAAGATGCTGAGAATACCTTGGTCCGAAAATGTGAGCAAAGAAAATCACTTGTACGAATGCAAGAAAAATATAGCTAAAGGCTTAATCGCATTACTTCGACAGCCGTCTTCAATAAAAGGGGAGGTTTTTTTTCCGAAATAGAAAATTGTACACACACACACACACACACACACACACACACACACACACACACACACACACACACACACACACACACACACACACACACACACACACACACACACACACACACATATATATATATGTTAAATGGTGCAATATAAATAATATTATAAAGAAGTAATCATACAAAGAATTAATCAGTGAAGTTAATGTAATTAATGGCGCAATCACTTCGCTAACAAATTTAATAAAACATTAACTTCTTAACAACTCATTGAATGACGCGATCCTTATGTTTAAAATTTTAAGATAGATTAGATTTCCATCGATGCTAGTACTTTCGAGAATCAGCATATTTTCATCATCAGGCATTAATATTTTTCCTTTCATGTAACTTCCAAGAGGAAAACAAATTTATTGCAGGCTGAAAGATGTTTTTTTTAAGTGTGTCTTATTTATTAACGGTAACATAATTTCGCCCTGCAATACATTTATATTATATACATCATTAAATTTTCTTCCAAAATATTTTGATATGATGCGGCATTCATTCTACCATCTATTTCTGACATGTTGCCAGAAACTTTTGCTGAAGAATCTCCCCAAACCATGATGCTGCCACCAGGAAATTTCACTGTTAGAACTGTGTTCTTTTGTTTGAAGGCATCGCTATCTTTCCTCTATACATGATTTCTAGAATTACGTACAAACAACTCAACTTTCGTTTCATCTGTTCATAATACTCTTTCCCAATACGATTTTTCGTTATCCTTATGTTCACCAACGTATTTCAAGTCTGGCAACTTTGTGTCTTTTCAATAGCAGTGGAGTTTTACGAGGGGGGACGTAACTTTAGATTGTTTCTATGAATTTCATTGCTTATTGTCTGTTTAGTGATACAGATTCCTGCTGAAAGCAAATCATCCTGCAACTCTTGACGAGTAACCACTGGAGTTTGTTTAATTTGACACAATATTTCCTGAATTTAAACAGAATGTTCTGTTTGTATTTTTCAGACTAAAAAAATACTGATAATATTACTGGAACATTCTAGAATATTCCACTTGAATAATCTAGAGTATTAAAGCAAATTCAAGTTTTAAATTCTGAAATTTACATTGTACGAATACCAAGCAGCTACATTCTCTTCGATTTCTTTTACTAGAATTCACTTGGATTATATACCAACAGATTTACGTTTTACTATATATATATATATATATATATATATATATATATATATATATATATATATATATATATATATATATATATACACAATTATTTATTGTTATTTTTTATTAGCTGTACCCTGTAAATAAATGAACTGTTGCACGATCATTACTGTCCCGTATAAATATCACTATTTAAATTATGCAACGTTCAGTTTTCAAGAGACACTTGATGATGATTGTATTTGAAGTTATATATATATATATATATATATATATATATATATATATATATATGAAAATTTCTCTGATTTAACCAGTAGAGAAGACAATATTTATGAATAAAAATGACAATAGGAAAACTGGTAATTGCTGACGCGTTTCGTCCAATGTGGACTTTATCAAAGCAAAATACGAAAATATACACAACAGATTCATAAAATCAAAAGAAAATGGTTGAATACATCAACACAGATATAATGACAATATTCTCCACACGTGACAAATATTGACGTTATTTTTCAGTTAAAAATATGAAAATAGCGTTTCTCTACATTCCAGTTGCTAGGTACATTCTGTTTTTGTTTTTATTAGTTACTTTGTTCATTAATTTCATTTTCGTATTTTGCTTTGATAAAGTCCACATTGGACGAAACGCGTCAGCAATTACCAGTTTTCCTATTGTCATTTGTATTCATAAATATATATATAATCATTCATTTCTGTAGTTAACTGCTATTTACAAGTAGAGTTTATTTTCTCCTGATGATGGCCATGCTGGCCGAAACTAGTCTCGGTATCTAATTGAAATAATAAAAACGAAAGAATATTAATATGCAACCCAGTGTGTCTGAATATTTTAATTTTTTATATTTTCTATTGCTCTAAACATATATATATATATATATATATATATATATTAAAGACATTTTTTTTATGTTTAACGTTGTTATTTTTATAGATTTATATTTAAGCAAATGCTCTGTTTATGATAAACAGTATTAAATAACATTTACCGGCCTGAATGTCCGGGAAATTTTCATAGAAAAATATTCGTTCTTTGACAGGATTGGAACCTGCATCCTATACGGAACCGTCATATACGCTGACACGCACCTCTGAGCTACAAAGAATAATTTAGACAATTTATTAAAGACATTTAAGACGTTAAACATAAAAAATGTTCTTTAATAAATAATATATAAATAAATAATAATAAATAAATTGTCGGACCTTGTCCATTTCTTAATATATGACGTCATTTGTTTACATTCGATACGCCAGAGCAAGTTATGAATGTACGAGATTTATGGAAGATTGGAGTTTATAAGCAGTAAATTCGACCTTGTCTACCGAACGGTTCTTTTAGCCTAGAGGTAAAAACGTCAGCGTATATGACGGTTCCGTATAGGATGCAGGTTCGAATCCTGTCAAAGAACGAATATTTTCTATGAAAATTTCCCGGACATTCAGGCCGGTAAATGTTATTTAATACTGTTTATCATAAACAGAGCATTTGCTTAAATACTTGTATCTATAAAAATAACAACGTTAAACATAAAAAAATGTCTTTAATAAATAAATTGTCGGACCTTGTCCATTTCTTAATATATATATGTGTGTGTGTGCATTCCTTCAGATACATATGTTTTGTGTCCCTTCAGAATGTGAAGAATCATAGCTCTCGACAATTTCCTAAATCTGTCTTGCGAAAGTTACCTGCTCGATATGAATTCTTGGCCAGAACTGTTTCTGACTAAATTACCAAATTGAAAACTTGGGTGTGGTGTGTAATTCTTTCTTTGTATATTTCAGCTCCCTTTCATATTCGTTTTAATGATAAAATCCGTAATGGTATTAAGTATTTAATAAATTCTATTCTCTGCTTAATATAAGTATTATATAAATATCCAAGAAAATGGAAATGAAAGTAAATTTATTCAAAAACTGACATGAATTATTAATGACTTTTTTTTCTTACGGATTTTTTATTCTCTCGAAATGAAAAGATGTCATTAAAACGTAGACAAAAGAAAGATTTCACAGACACGCTCTATCCGCAACAACAACAACAACAGCAAAAACTATAATAATAATAATAATGATACTAATATAATAGTAATATGATTTATGTAAATAACATTTTTAGAGGACTGAAAAGAATTCGATCTGGCCCACATAATATAATATGACCGAATAAAGATTTTTTCTTACACGAGATTTACCAAAAATTCTTCCTCACTTCTTTTCCACCTCTCTCTCTTCTCTTCTTTCTCTCATTCTCGCTATATATATATATATATATATATATATATATATATATATATATAAAAAAAAAAGGTTCAAACACTAATATTCCATGGTTATAATTTATTACATTGGAATCATAATCACGATCCAATACATCAAACATACAAATTCAAAAAGCTATTAGTGTTTGAGCCTTTTTCATTATATTTTACTCTCTCCTGACATTGAGTTCTACGTGGATTCTATCCCTTGAAATTTAAATATATATATATATATATATATATATATATATATATATATATATATATATATATATATATATAGATATATGTATATTGATCACTAATATTATCTATCTATCTATCAATCTATCTATCTATCTATATATATATATTAATTTATTAAATTTGTTATATTTAAGAATATGATTAAAACCAAAATTGAGCGTTCAGGTGTTGAACTAAATGTACTAATGTCACACACACACACACACACACATACATATATATATATATATATATATATATATATATATATATATATATATATATGCATCTTACGAGTTTGTGACTGGAAGGATAATTCCGAGGAGGATATAAATCCAGAGAGAGCTTAATGTAGACCTCAGAACATTATTTTCTACGGAGAAGAAAATCTCAGTGTTCACGAAATAAATTTATAATCGAAATGAATAATTAATTCTCTGTCTTCTATATTATATATATATATATATATATATATATATATATATATATATATATTCATACATGTTTCATTAAATAATATAGACAAGTGTTGTCTATTTATTTTATGTAAATTCTTTTCATTAAAAACGCAGCCTAAAAATATATATATATATATATATATATATATATATGCTTAACGTCCACAGGCATTTTCGCATTTATTATATAGATGATGGGGTAGATGATGAGTCACCCTGGTACTGAAGAGCTTAAAATTGTCGTGTTCTGGGAACCGGAATCTGAATCTTGGAAAGTATTATTTCTGGGTGGAACTTCCTTCTTAGAAATGGAATACAATGATGGCGCTTAGCTTTTGTGGATCTAGCCATTGCTGGTGTTAGCTGTAAACGTCTGAACTAGCGAAACTTAAGACTGGAAACCGTCAGCAGTGTTGCCAATGAAATAACCATAAAATACCTATAGCCTTGCGATTTTGTTTCACAGGGGAAAGAGGTTGTAGCTTTGGAAAAAGTCAGCCCCTTGAAGGCCGTGTAAAAGTATGGGAAGTGATGATTTGGCAGTTCAAGTACGGGTATGCTAGCAGTACACTTTCTTTTTGACTGAACTATTTCTTGGTAAGAGGAGATTGGCATTTTCTGGAGTGGCAAAAGGAATCGACTATTTTTGCAGCATTATGGCGACGAATCATATATGTGTATTCCAGGAGGTCTGGTGGGAACTTAGTTTCAATAGATGTTTAGCGCGTGTAGTGACATTCAGGGGCGCTAATCTTCATCATGACTGGACGAATTCAGAGTCTGCTTGTTCATAGTGAAATGCTATTGAATTTGTTTTGGAGATATTGAAAAATACGTTGTTATGCTATTAATCCTTTGAACCCAGCGTTCATGACAAAGAAAAATTTATTTATAGATAGATAGATAGATAGATAGATAGATAGATAGATTAAGTCACCTGTTTTTCTTTTCTCTAGATACGTTCTATCCTCATTTCCCCGGGCGTTTCTACCCTTTCCGTCTCGCGTTTCCCACGCCCTACGTGCATAATTCAAGCATGACTGAAAGAAAATAGCATACAAATAAAACTTATTCTTCAAATTTTGGCCACCTCAAAGTATACAAATTGAAATGGCAAAATGGATTGGCAGAAATACAAATAAATGGTACTTTTGAATTAAATCTTCTGATCCAATCTTGATCGGAGTGAAAATAGGTCGGTGGAAAAGACAAGTTTTCGGAAGATGCATTGATAGAAGCACAAGCTGTAAAACGCTTTGATCAAAGGTTGGTTGGATCGAAAAGAAAACATTAAACTAGAGAACTTTTTCATGAATTATAGATTAATATACACGAATAAATAGTGACTATATGTATACAGCGATTTTGATCAAATATTGATTAGATTATCCTTTGAGCCGTGCGTTCCTGAACAATTGTAACCCTTTGAGCCCTGCTTTCCTGAACAATTTTAACTGTTTGAGCCGTGCGTTCCTGAACAATTTTAACCCTTTGAGCCGTGCGTTCCTGAACAATTTTAACACTTTGAGCCCCTCGTTCCTGAAAATTTTAACACTTTGAGCCCTGCGTTCCTGAACAATTTTAAAGCTTTGAGTCGTGCGTTCCTGAACAATTTTAACCCTTTGAGCCCTGCGTTCCAGAACAATTTTAACCCTTTGAGCCCTGCGTTCCTGAACAATTTTAACCCTTTGAGCCCTGCGTTCCTAAACAATTTTAACCCTTTGAGCCCTGCGTTCCTGAACAATTTTAACACTTTGAGCCCTGCGTTCCAGAACAATTTTAACCCTTTGAGCCCTGCGTTCCTGAACAATTTTAACCCTTTGAGCCCTGCGTTCCTGAACAATTTTAACGCTTTGAGCCCTGCGTTCCAGAACAATTTTAACCCTTTGAGCCCTGCGTTCCTAAACAATTTTAACCTTTGAGCCCTGCGTTCCTGAACAATTTTAACCCTTTGAGCCCTGCGTTCCAGAACAAAAATTTCCTGACCATTTTTTTTGAGCCCTGCGTTCCAGAACAATTTTAACCCTTTGAGCCCTGCGTTCCTGAACAATTTTAACCCTGAACATTTTTAACGCTTTGAGCCCTGCGTTCCAGAACAATTTTAAACCCTTTTGAGCCCCTCGTTCCTAAACAATTTTAACCCTTTGAGCCCCTGCGTTCCTGAACAATTTTAACCCTTTGAGCCCTGCGTTCCTGAACAATTTTAGCCCTTTGAGCCCTGCGCGTTCCTGACCAATTTTAACGCTTTGAGCCCTGCGTTCCAGAACAATTTTAACCCTTTGAGCCCTGCGTTCCTGAAAAATTTAACCCTTTGAGCCCTGCGTTCCTGAACATTTTTAACGCTTTGAGCCCTGCGTTCCAGAACAATTTTAACCGTTTGAGCCCTGCGTTCCTGAACAATTTTAACCCTCTGAGCCCTGCGTTCCTGAACAATTTTAACCCTTTGAGCACCTCGTTCCTAAACAATTTTAACCCTGTGAGCCGTGCGTTCCTGAACAATTTTAACCCTTTGAGACGTGTGTTCCTGAACAATTTTAACCCTTTGAGCCCTGCGTTCCTGAACAATTTTAACGATTTGAGCCCTGCGTTCCTGAACAATTTTAACCCTTTGAGCAATGCGTTCCTGAACAATTTTAACGCTTTGAGCCCTGCGTTCCAGAACAATTTTAACCCTTTGAGCCCTGCGTTCCTGAACAATTTTAACCCTTTGAGCCCTGCGTTCCTGAACAATTTTAACCCTTTGAGCCCCTAGTTCCTGAACAATTTTAACCCTTTGAGCCCTGCGTCCCTGAACAATTTTAACCCTTTGAGCCCCTCGTTCCTAAACAATTTTAACCCTTTGAGCCCTGCGTTCCTGAACAATTTTAACCCTTTGAGCCCTGCGTTCCTGAACAATTTAACGCTTTGAGCCCTGCGTTCCCAGAACAATTTTAACGTTCCCATTTTGAGGCCTGAGCCCTGCGTTCCTGAACAATTTTAACCCTTTGAGCCCTGCGTTCCTGAACAATTTTAACCCTTTGAGCCCCTCGTTCCTGAACAATTTTAACCCTTTGAGCCCCTCGTTCCTAAACAATTTTAACCCTTTGAGCCCTGCGTTCCTGAACAATTTTAACGCTTTGAGCCCTGCGTTCCTGAACAATTTTAACCCTTTGAGCCCTGCGTTCCTGAACAATTTTAACGCTTTGAGCCCCTCGTTCCTAAACAATTTTAACCCTTTGAGCCCTGCGTTCCTGAACAATTTTAACTTTGAGCCCCGTTTGATTTTAACCCTTTGCGTTCCTGTACAATTTTAACCCTTTGAGCCCTGCGTTCCTGTACAATTTTAACGCTTTGAGCACTGCGTTCCAGAACAATTTTAACCATTTGAGCCCTGCGTTCTTGAATAATTTTAACCCTTTGAGCACTGCGTTCCTGAACAATTTTAACTCTTTGAGCCGTGCGTTCCTGAACAATTTTAATCCTTTGAGCCTTGCGTTCCTTGAACAATTTTAACCCTTTGACCCCTGCGTTCCTGAACTCTTTTAACGCTTTGTGCCCTGCGTTCCTGAACAATTTTAACCCTTTGAGCCCTGCGTTCCTGAACATTTTAACTCTTTGAGCCCTGTGTTCCTGAACAATTTTAACCCTTTGAGCCCTCCGTTCCCGAATAATTTTAACCCTTTGAGCCCTGCGTTCCTGAACAATTTTAGCCCTTTGAGCCCTGTATATATATATAGTACGAAATGGACTAAATCCGACAATTATTTTAATATATTTTATTGCTATCGGTTATTTATATATACAAAATATTTGAATAAATGTTCTGTTTTTAATAAACAGTATTAACAACATTTACCAACCTGAATGTCCGAGAAATTTCATAAAGAATATGCACTTTTCGACAGGAATCAAACCTGCATCCCACAGGGAACCATTATATAGCCTGACGTGCTATACCAGTTTAGCTACGAAGGAGCGTCTGGTTAATTTTTATGTGTATGCAGCGAGATTGATGCTCGACAAGCATACACATAAAAATTTTAGAATCTAATAGAATTCTTTTCATTTTCTTTTTCATTTCAAAATAATCACAAACTTTTAGGAATACGTTTTGAAAGCGTCGCCCATGTGATGACAACGTGACCATGCTAAACGGAAAGCTGATCATTTTAAAAATTTTCAGTTATCTGTTTTGGATAAGACTTGTGTTTTTATGTCCATCGTATTTGTCATATTGAACAGAATTGTATTTTAATGAATATTGTCTTTGAAAAGGTTTATTAAACCGAAACGTCAGACGTCGAAATTTCATTCATTTTAAACAACATTTAAGGATTTTTGTTTGTTTTTTCAAAATTTTTCTTCATTCTGTCGGATTTATATCCATTTACACTTGCTTATATATATATATATATATATATATATACGCATACAACTATGTTCCATTGAAAAATGTACATGGTCGATGAGGTGTTGAGAATTGTGCTGGAACTTGTGGATAAACTTTCCGAAGTTCATATATTGTTATTGTTTTATTAGCATAGGACTTACGGTTATACCCCGCCATTTCAGCTGTAAAAGGATGAGACCTTGCCGCCAATCTAGCACTGCGCTTAAAATCATAAAATCTACACCTCATAGTGGATAGATTATCAGAACAATTACTGAGAAAGTATTTACAGAAAAAGGCACAGGGTTGCTATGTTACGGCGGTGGGAATATTACTGGCGACGAGATGCCGGGTGAGGACCAATAACAGTAACTTACTTCCACACCTGACACACACACAGATATATATATATATATATATATATATATATATATATATATATATATATATATATGTGTGTGTGTGTGTGTGTGTGTGTGTGTGTGTGTGTGTGTGTGTGTGTGTTTTGTGTGTATGTATTACACGGTAGAGTAGTGGATAGCGGCTCTGATTGAGGAATCGGAGAGCAGAGTTCAAATTACAGTCGGATCCATTACATTCACTTACGTTCTAATACCCTTTGGAAAGGCGTGAATCCTTTTCTCATCCCCCCCACATCAAGGACAGACTTAGTGCTGTAGCGTTGTCTAGGTTCTAGGGAAAGAAAAAACTGTCTAGGGGGAGGGAAAACTCTAAATTTAAAACCGGCCTGGAGAGGGTTGGGCTCCGTCAGGCTATCTTGCCCAAGAAACACCACTTCTACTGCGGCTGCATTAGACATGCTGCCCCTATAACCCAACCGTTCACGGGATAAAAAAGACATTGCTCGCAGTTATACGTCATTATGCCATTAGAAAATTAGAGAAGTTAACTCCCACATGGCAAAATGAAAACAAGTGAAACAGAAGAACTTAAAGACATTTTGATAACAGACAAGGAAAAAGAGTGAGAAAAAGGCAACTAGAGAGAGGAAGTTGTGGCGAGCCATGCTCGTCGCTATCCAGAAAGCATGTGGCACTTGAAAGAAGAAAGACTAAACTTACAGAATGGTATCGATCTTCAATGAAACGCATTAAGCTTATCTAAATAACTCTGAGTTGGCGCAGCACAATCTTTCTCATCTAAATAACAACTATTTTCACTATTGTAGGATTACAGTAAGATTTTAAATATCGTTCCGATGATTCTTTTCTTCTTCCCGTGTGCCTTTAGGACGTAGGCGATCATGGCCCTCCGCAACTTCCTGTCTCTTGTCGCTCTAAGCAAGTTTTATCTCTTTACCATACCACTTTATCCCTGCTAGCCATTCACGCATACCATTGAGGCATGTTACTCTATGTTTTTTCTCTCCCACTCTTTTTTTTTAAATGTGCCTGTAAGTATTAAATTATCTAAGCCCTGTTTCCTCATAACGTGTCCCGGAATTTTAATTATCTCTTTCTGATTCTAAATGTTGATCTGGTTTCCATTTTAATCAAAACTTCCAATAAGGAGTGCCAGAGAAAAGCGATAATAAAAACAAAAATTGCAATATGAGCTCTGGTAAAAATATAAAAATGATAACAGCAAAAATTGCAATATGAGCAATGGTAAAAAATGGTTGCTGAAGACATTAGGTTTATAATACCGAAAAATTCATACACAGATTGCACAGTGGATAAAGGCGTTAGTTAGTTCCAGTGACAGGACCCAAAGAATGTGAGTTCAATACCTGGTTAAAGCAGTGGAGAACTTGGAGAGGGGAATTAACAGGAGATAGCTTATAACTGACATCCATTAAACATGGCACGTGGAACTAGAACAGTCTACCACTGAGCGAAATAAAGAGTTCATTTCGACATTTAGACCACCTGAAGAAAGCCGGAGCGTATAACGACCGAAATGTTGTAATAAATATGGCGACAAAGATGAGGACAATAGTCCGAATAATGTAAATAATGTATATAATACCACATCTCAGAAATATAGACAGATACAAAACTTCCTCGTTGGTCACTTTTTTCAATCTATAGTAGCAAGGAAAGTTTAGTAATTTAGACTACTCTAATGATTTGGAACTTCTTACCAATGCTATCTAATGTAACCTTGTGCCAGACTAGACCATATTTATTGAATATCTGAATCCTTGTATAATCCTATGCGCTATTTTCATTATTGTTATCGATCTTTTAATTTTTTCATTTTTTGCATCACTCAAAAGAATTGGCTTCATTAGCTCAAGTGTCAACAGAGAACATGTCAACTCCCTTGTCGTTTGAGAGAAAAAAATCAATAAAAAAAAAACGATTTCAAAATCATTTAAAACAAAAGCTGATGATTAAACAAAATATTGCAAATTAAAAATTAATTTAAAAGAATTTCAAATGGATATTTTTTTATTTTTATCAGCAGGATTCATGGATTCATGGATTTTGGAAAAAAAAAGAAGTTAAACCAAAGAAGAAACGAAGGAAGGACTGAAATAAAAATCTCAACGTTAGCATGTTACGCAGAATTTTAATAAGGTGGGGTTTCTTCGTTGTTAGATGATGACATGGACTGAAAAAAGAAAACTCTTAAATATCTGGGAAGGTTCTATAGCCTGGGATGGCTGTACCGCAAAAAGAAATGGTAACCTACTGCGGGAAAAATGTGCCTCGTCAGTCATGTATCGAAAGATACATGATCGTCTAAGCGTGTATCACGTATGGCACATCACTGGCTGACTAATCAGTATAGAGTAATAGTATAGTGAATAGTACAGAGATAGAGGATAGTGTAGAAAGAGCGATCTGAAATAGTAATAGAGGATAGAATAGAAATGGTGATCAATTAGAAGCCACGTCAATTCCCATATATACATTTCCTTTGCTATCACGTGATTACTTTTTCAAAATGTGAGCGCCTCTGTTTGCTTTCTGGCGATCTGTGTTCAAACTCCAGTGTCGTCAACACTTTATCCCTATAAGACAAAAAATATGTAGCAAAATAAGTATTAAATTTTGAGTTATTAATATTCTCAAGATATTATATGAATAAAGTTTACCTGTACTGCGGACATGCCTCGACCAGCAGTGTTACTGTTTTCGCCTGAACAGCTGAACTCATGGGGAGGTCATGGAGATTACATAAAAACAAGGAGTTTCCATATATAGGAGTCTGCCGTGGAGTTGATGCAGCATGGATTTAGCATCTTACTATAGAGAGATCTTTATACTAGTGTTCACCCAATACAAAACCCAAGAGCCACTCAAGCTAGAGGATTACTCTGTGGTGTTGTATAAACCTACGAAAAGCCAAGTTCAGTTCATGAGATTAAGAAGAAAAGATTATGGTTAAACCTAAACTTGAAGTAGTCAAGATTGTAGTGACCGGGAAAACATCGTACCAGG
Source organism: Acanthosepion pharaonis (assembly GCA_903632075.3). NCBI lineage: Eukaryota > Metazoa > Mollusca > Cephalopoda > Sepiida > Sepiidae > Acanthosepion > Acanthosepion pharaonis. The sequence goes on from CAHIKZ030002379.1 coordinate 1,590,723, forward strand.
AATCTGTCCCACAAAGCAGCAGTTCTTAGGGAAAACTTTCCAAGTGGAACTTATTCGTTATTAATGGAATATGAAGAGAACAAGGATGATTCATTCTTGTGTATGTAGCATGGCGGTTCCCAGGTGCAAAAGTCATGTCTGGTGGAACCAAGGAATGCGGATCGTGAGAACGCATATCATGGAGATAGCGTTAGAGTAGCGAGAGTTTTGCAACGTTGCCTCTGCCGGAAACGGATTGCAGAGTAGGAAATAATCCCTCACAAGGTCGTGTAGTCATTTTTGAATTCTATAAAGACAAGCAAGCGAGGATTGAGCGGCTCCGGCCTAGATACGGCAGTAAAGAAGGCGTGGAAAATTTGATACTCACAGGACAGATTAAAGGGAAAAAAGGGACAGAAAAAAAATAAACGCATAACCTACTTAGCGAGCTTGAGTAAATGAATGGCGGAACAGGGTTTAGGAAAGATAAGAAAAAGACAAAATTTAATAAGAGCTACAAAGAAGAGGAAATTGTGACCAGCCATGTTCACCCACGTCCAGAGGGAGTGAGGCATAGCACATAAGTGAATCTATCCTCAATAGTTGATCCATACTTATGGTTTTCGGTCACTTTGACGTGATGTAATGGTTAGCAATGTGTCCCTAATAATTTCGACATTGTGCCACATCTAACGTACGTCTTGAAAATCACCATAAAAAATGGCCCTATGTCAAACTAAGTTTAAAAAGCATCAATGAAACAACACTATTTACTAAGCATGTAAACGTTCTTTCAATATCATATTTCTTTAAGACGTAGACTATTACGGCTCACCACACTTCCCTTTGTTTATTATAACTGAATTTTCATTTATTCTACGGAAAAATATGAGAAGGGTTTCCAATGTTAAATTCAGGACATTCCTCAAACTATATTGGTTGCTCCCCAGGCTAGATTGCAAGTCTACCCTGGTATATAACACATTGCTCGTGGGAAGAAAAATAGATTCATGCCTTTTTCAAGAGCATTTGAGCGAAAGCCAACGCAATACACTAATTCAGTGAATTCTCCTTCTTATGGACTTGTTGCAATCCAAGGTTACCGAGACCAGTCTATTACAGAGACTAGAGTCCCATGCAACATGACCAATTGCTCGTAGACGATGAGATGGGTTCATGCCTTTCGTCAAACGCTTTTGTGAAAAACTGAACGCAACAAAGAAGACTGGAATTAGAACTCGGCTCGCTGATTTGTAGGATTCCTTCACCTAAAGTTAGAAAACGCAATCTACCTTACTTTATAACCTATTGCTCGCAGGAATAGAGGTTCATGCCTTTCTCAAGTGCGAGAAGTGAACGCAGCACACAAGACTGGAAAGGGGGTACTTCGGCGTAGTGTATTGGTTAGAAAGCTTGTTTCACTAGATCAATTACGACTGAATAGTGAGTTCGACCTTGCACTTCCTCTTACACAAGACTGAAAGTCGATCTCTTCTCGACGATTCGGTTAATTCGGACATCTAGATTTGCTGCCCCATTAAAATCTATCGACTCCCCTGGTATATAACCAATAGTTCGTGGATGAAGAGATAGATTTATGCTTTTTCCAGCGTATTAGAGAGAAAGTGAGCACAAGACGCAAGACGGGAACTTGAACTCGGCCCGATTAATTTAATTTCCTCGTCCGTAATCATTACACTAGTCACATGAACATTTAAGCTTAGTGTTGGTTTGATACAAGATTGGTGCATGCACATGGTAGCGTAGTGTTGGTTTGGTACAAGATTGCAAGAATGAGGTAACTAGTATTAGAATCACTACTGATTAGTAATTATTTTCGTCCCCTGTGTGTAACCTACGCTACGGTGCCCTCGCCAAAAGAATAATAAAATGCCTTTATTTTTTATTGTATTTTTTATTTTATTTATTGTTTGAAAATACATTATTTCCTTAAAAATACAGACTTCTCCCTGCTTTCAAGAAATAATGAAATTCTTGCTTTTTGTGGTCATGATGTATTTTATGACTATTGGAAATTGCCTTGAGAGAAAAAAAGGGAAAGGTAAAAAAAAAACAGTAAAAAAAAAATACAAAAAACGAACGAATCTCAACCTTGGAAATATCGAGAATTTTCAGCTTCTTTTAATGTCTTTTCGGAGAATAGGAATCTTTCGTGTCTGTGTTTGTCTGGAAGAACTGCGAAATTCCAATTAGGGAACTTTAAGTACATTAGTGTAGCAAACACGTGCTAGTCTCTGAGATACGTAAATGAAAAAAAAAATGATGAATATTTTCGGTACTTCTAACTTGGAAACAATAGAAACTTCTACCTACTACACCTTTTCTCTTTTAATCTATCTCTCACTTTATATATATATATATATATATATATATATATATATATATATATATATATATATATATATATATATATATATATATGCGCAGTACTTAGTGGAAAGTGCTCAATATCAGTGATAGAGCTAACATATTCAGATATATGAATATTAGTTTGTGACCCTGTATTTTTCACGTTTTTGCGATCATCAGACAAACTGGTTTATTTTGTAAAACTGTATCTGACCTTACCCCCATAGAAAACTTATGGAGCATGTTGCTCAACTGCTTTCTCGTGATCCTGTACTTTATAATGCTCCATAAGTTTTCTTTGCGGTTGAGGATTTGGAGATTGGGTCGGCCATGTCATAACACTCACCTGCTTCTCATCAAAGTATTCCTTCATCAATTTTGATTTGTGACAGGGAGCATTATCCTGCATAAAAATGAGCTCGGTGGGGGTCGATTTGCACCCTTTCAGCAGAAGACAAGACTCTAAAATTCTCTTGTACTGCTCGCTCCTGAGGGTCTTTTCAATAGGTTTTAAGAAACCAGTTCCATGAAAAGAAAAGCATCCCCAGAACATTATACTGAACGGATGCTTGACAGTACTTACCGCTAAATTCAAAGAGCTTTCAAAGCTTCTTTTTCGGATTTCAGATCGCTAATCCTTTGTATTTAGCTCAAATTTCGTTTCATCGGAGAAGAGAACATTTAGGAAAAAAAAATCAGGTGAGTCACTTTTGTCGAACAGCACTGTATATATATCTACATACAGGGTGTGATGGATAAATTATCATCTGAATTACGCAAAAAGGAAAATAACACTGACATTTCATTTTATCAGATATATTTGCCAAAGTTACTTCAAAATATCTTAAAATACAAAAGAGTAAATTTAGTCAATAAAGAAAATGATGGTCCAAGGTTAGAACCAATGAAAGAATAACACGAACACAGGTATGGAATACAAAGATATATTACAACAGAAATATAATACAAAGAAGTAAAAGTATTAGTAATGACTATCAGATTTGGTTAGAGTGAACTATGTTGTCTCGACAAGTATCACTATTCCAATTCAATTATCTCTCCTTGTCTTACAATTATCCTCATACCTCTTGAGAGGCGCAGTGTTTATAATGTCAGGAATAGTCCATTACTATTATTATGGGAAAGTTTCCATAACATTTATGGATACAAGTATGTTCATAAAAGTATTTATAAAATATGTTTAATTAAACCTAGCATTTACTCAAAAAAGTTGTATCAATAAACATAACATATAAACAGAAAATATATTAATATATATATATATATATATATGTGTGTGTGTGTGTGTGTGTGTGTGTGTGAGAGAGAGAGAGTGTGTGTGTGAGTGTGCGTGTGTATGTGCCCGTGTGTGTTGTGTTGTGTGTGTGTGTGTGTTTGTGCGTGTGTGTATATGTGTATTGCGCTCCGCTAAGTCCACTACTTGGGTTGTAGCTATCATTACACTTTAAATCCGCGAAGCATTCGATAATAAATTTAATTATACGAGCCTTTGATATTCCAAAGGTTTTTGGAATCTGTAAGATTTTTCGCACTCATCAGTCAAGGGCTTACTGTCATCTATGACCTTGAAATCTTCAATTTTCTGAAGTTTACACCAATAATGCGAGCGTCTACCAAAACTCCATTCTCGTCCCTACTTGTCTTTCTATTTTATATTAACGACCAGTTTAGAAACAAGCAAGGTCATTAATAGATTTCTAAGATACAACAGTTCAGAGCTTAATCTAAGAATTGGAAAGTTTTGCTCTTGCCCAATATCAACGTCTTTTTCTTATGGGATGTTCGTTCAGGACGTGAGCAATCTTACGGCCGTATCACAATGAAATATCGGTTCTTGTCCGATCGCCGAATTAAAGCTATGCTGAGCCTGGTGAGTACTTAGACGAGTGATCGCTTAGAAATAGCAGGTGCTGTAAGCTTCAATATGTGGGTTGTGTGATAGATAACGGTTTGGAATGAGGAACCGGAGAGTCGAGTTTGAATTCTAGTCATGTTCGTTATATTCGCACTTACATGCAATACCGTTGGGAAAAGTTGGGAAAGCCATATCTTATTCCCCACCCCATTTATGTTTTAAACAAAAAGACAGACTATCTCCTATAGTCATGTTTAGCAACCATTTTACCCCAGAAAGTCATGATGCGGTGGAAATTCTTTTGTCAAGTCAAACATGAATTGAAAAGAAACAGGATCATCCAAGCGTCTATCACGGATAGAACGTAAGTTAGGATAGATATATCAAAGTATATATTCAGTTTTGATACATCCTGTATATAGGCGAGTTTATTTCGATAAGAATCGATTTTCTTCGACTTTCGATTTAATACTGATGAGTTTGTCAAAAAGATGTAAGCTATTATTTTTTTTCTTCTTTTTATTGATGGAATTGTTATCGAAACGTAATTCACTTTCCTACCCCCCCGACTTTTTCTTTCGCGAAAACCAACACCACACTACCCAATGCATTTTACAATCCTCGGTTCCATTTTAATTCCAAGGAAGGAATATATTTCGGGATCGATTTTCTTAAAATCCATTACCTTATGAAAATCCAATCCACTGAAATGTGCGTGTGGGTTTGTGAGCATGGTTTTGTTTTTATTTACATATTATTATTATTTTTTTTTTCTTCTTCCTTTTTAACTTTACATTTCGTTATAAAAGGAAATTCTGACGGTTGGTCACCAAGAGCGTCCTATTGATCTGACAATGTCCATTAAAATAGAAGAACTGCTATAACTTGTCTCTTTTTCGCCAAATCACTGATAGGAAGACAAAATGGCGAACTGAAGCCATTATCTCCGGGTTGTCTTCCGAATTTCTTCCGCGTTCCCCAGCAGGTCATCGAGGCTCCCTTCTCTCATCTGCTTTTATATTTCGACTACTTTACGAAGAGCAAAGTTTAATATCAATAGACATATTCCTGATATTCCATTGATGATATTCGGTACGATGCAGGCTTTCAAAGAATGAATGCTGAATTTTATAAGAAAAAAAAAAAAAAAAAACGACAGATATAAAATTTAAAAATATTATAGCCGGTGTGACATAAATAACTTTACACCTCCAAATAGTTTCAAAATATATGCATCATTTTCAGTCAAGAATTACGATAGCTAATTAGCTAATACTGATATATGCTATTTAACCTCATAATATTCCATTGGTATAGGCAGAGCTCTAACTTAGTTGAACAGACTCCCAAGAGGAGGCTTTCCCGATCATTATGATCCTAACTTCTTCAAGTCAAGGATCAACAGATATCTAGATTACATATCTTTATGATAAGCACTTTTGACTTCTTGTTACGCCTTTGCGACATCATTCTGTAAGCCTTTATCTTGAGAGACTCTTGAGAATTGTGTAGGGAGAACAATATAAGAAAGACATCGTAGTAATTTATATCTGGGTATTTTATCTGGGTAATCATCATAATATTGTTAATTCATTTATTCAATTATTAACATTATTATTATTATTATTATTACAAAGAGATGCTGGGGTATAAATACACGTGGCCCAATATACCCATCACGAAATCCGGTCTGTTCTATCTATCTATCTATCTATCTATCTATCTATCTATCTATCTATCTATCTATCTATCTATCTATCTCAGTTTATTCATATCTATCTATCTATCTATCTATCTATCTATTCATCTATCTATCTCAGTTTATTCATATTCATCTATCTATCTATCTATCTATCTATCTATCTATCTATCTATCTATCTATCTCAGTTTATTCATATCTATCTATCTATCTATCTATCTATCTATCTATCTATCTATCTATCTATCTCAATCTGTTATGTATCTATGTATGTATCTATCTATCTATCTATCTATCTATCTATCTATCTATCTATCTATATCTGTCTCAGTTTATTCATATCTATCTATCTATCTATCTATCTATCTATCTATCTATCTATCTATCTATCTATCCTCTCACATTCTGCTCATATCTATCTATCTATCTATCTATCTATCTATCTATCTATCTATCTATCTATCTATCTATCTATCTATCTCAGTCTGTTCGTATGTATGTATGTATTTATCTATCTATTCATATCTATCTATCTATCTATCTATCTATCTATCTATCTATCTATCTATCTATCTCAATCTGTTCGTATGTATGTATGTATGTATGTATTTATCTATCTATTCATATCTATCTATCTATCTATCTATCTATCTATCTATCTTGCGCACATGAAGTTCAGCCCATTTTGCACATTATGGTAACAGCCCATAATCAATCAATTAACAAGCAACTTACAGGCATAGAGGAGGGTCAAATGCTGTATAGCCAAATGAAGTAAGATCAGTCCGATGTTAATCAGCTTAGTATCGACTTATTAATCAGCTGTTGAAGTCCTTAATCGTAGACTATTTAAGGCTATGAGACAGTCCATTTGGTAGAGCACTGAAGGGGTGCTAGCTACTCTACAACAATAACAAATAGGAAACATTCATCAATCTAACATGTTTCACTTTTATTAAAGCTTCACCAGAGATTGAGAGAAAACAGATATGACAGACCATATTCAAAAGAAAACCTCTTTAATGAAAAACTACATTGAAAACTTAATAATAACATTATTACTAACTATAAATACGCGCCTAAAACATTACATTACATCGCCATGTTTCTTTGAATCGATTCTTAAAGAATCTAACTTATATCTATATAATACAAAGAGTACATATATAAAAACAGTTCCAGATTAATAGAATACCACTCACTACGTCGCCTGACCACTCAAACGTGACAACATTAGAACTGCTCCTACTAGACAGACACATATACACAATTACGAATACACATTGTCATCCATTGCAGGTTACTCGCTGTTTCACCCTGTCTTTCTTGCCTTCGTGTCTCACCCCAAATTCCACCCCCAACACTATTTGTTTTGTCTTACTAAATATTGTCTCTTTACCGACTCCCTTTTTCCATTTTGATCATTGTTCTATCATTCATTCACACGGTTTTACACGTCTTCAATATACCTTTTCAGTGTTAGATTCTCCAAACCGTCTTTCCTCATCACATCCTCCAATAATTTCTGCTATGTTAATATTTTGCAGGATTTTTGGCGCGATTTAAATAAACGAGTCTGCCCAGAAAAGAAAACAACAACAACAACAACAACAACAACAAAAAAAGAAACAAACAATTAAATAAAAAAACAGGAAATAATTTTGTAAAAAAAATTCTAATAGACAAACATTAAGTAGACTTCCGCCCAAAACACAGCCGGTTTCAGAATCGAAAAAATATTGATTTTTATCATTATACTATGGGGTCCGATTCCTAATGTAAATATCGTCTCAATCTATGATCTATGGATTTCTTGAACAGCTATCAGTACTTTAGCGACAAATATCAAGTTTAAATCTGCGCTTACGTATTTCCCAATTCGGTTTGGGATGGAGTCATGACTGAAGTAAGCGCGGTTAAAAATTTGACATATGGAAATAAAAGTAAAGTACAGGTAACTCTTTAAAAGCAAGGGATAGAGTTGACACTATATTTAGGAAAGTTAAATGAACGCTAAACTACGAAAAAACGTTTTCAGGAAATGTCACAAACATTACCTCTCTTCTTTCGCTCTTCACTCACAGGATACTGAAGTGACAAGACGTGTCTCATTTCCCCTACGGAAAGACTAATTAGTCCCCGCAGCACGTGTCGCATTCCATACAACACAATAGTATATTTACTCAGCCCCCAGTTATAAAAAAATTAATTAGATCACAATAATACCTCTACTACAATATATATATATATATATATATATATATATATATATATATGTGTGTGTGTGTGTGTGTGTGTGTGGGAGAGAGAGAGAGAGAGAGAGAGAGAGAGAGAGAGCATATTATCATATAATTCGAACTTGTTTGATTGCCTTTGCAATTCTCCCTTGATAGGAAAAACTACGGCGGTTTCCTAGATGAATTTCATTTCAACATCGAGAAACGGATTAGAGAACGAAAAAGGATTATTATAAAAATAAATAGGCATAACATATATTTATTATTCAATGAAACATATATATATATATATATATATATATATCGTCTGGTCAGTCACAGCGAAAAATAGCTTTTGGCACCATAACATGTCATTAAGTGTCTAGAGAATTTTGTTTTATTTTATTTATTTACTTTTTTAGATGTACGCACATGAATGCCATCATTCGCTTTGAAATGGATACCCCCACCCTACCTTTCCGAAGGTGACTGATATGTGAATAAAAATTAACTCTTAGTCCCCTTATCAAAATGGTTGCCCCAGCCATTTCCATAGTAATTAATTTGGCGAATGAACATGCTTATAAAGATGCATAAATTTCAAGATTAGTTATTCCTAAATTTTCGCTTGAGGATGAAACATGGCTTGATACTTTAACTCAGTTTAATTTTAATAATTATATTGATGTTTTTCGGCTCTCGTTTTTGAAACATGAAAACTCTTATGTAGCGAAGGAATCATATTTAAAAAAAATAATTATATATATATATATATATATATATATATATATATATATATGTGTAAATAAAAAGAAAGAACAGTAAAGTTTATAATCCGGTGTTCTTATAGATATTTTTATTTTTACAAAATAGTGCTCAATGTAAATTTACAGAGCATTAATATTATAAATTAATTGATTTAAAATATGTTTTTCCGCCACACAGTCCTAACCATGTTTCAAAAATGCAAGCTAAAAGCTCAGAATTTAATTTTGTAATTAAATTAAAGACATTAGAAATTAAATTCTGAGCTTTTAGTTTCCATTTTTGAAACATGGTTAGAACTGTGTAGCGGAAAAACATATTTTAAATCAATTAATTTATAATATATATATATATATATATATATATATATATATATATATATATAAAAGGCTCAAACACTATAACCATGGAATATAGTGTTTGAGCCTGTCCTGGACGTTGAGTTCTACCTGGATTCTATCCTCTATATATATATATATATATATATATATATATATATATTGACCACTCTATCTATCTATCTATCTATCTATCTATCTATCTATATATATATATATATATATATATATATATATATATATATATATATGTATGTATATATAATGAAATATGTACAATATTTTGCATTATTTGCAGTTGAAAATTGTTTCGTCATGAAACTCGGAGTTATGCAATTAATGTAACATTATCTATATTTATTAATATATATATCATTAAATAATATAGACGTATTATGTCTATTTATTTTATAATAATCCTTTCTAGTTCTTTAATTATCTTCTTGATGCTAAGTTGAAATTTGTCTAGGATGTGGCTGTATTTTTTCAACTCAAGTACTTTTATGGCGTTGGTGGGAAGTGTGTATATTCGTTGGTAATTGTTGCTTGTATAAGAAGGTAGGTAAGCAGTAGCAGTCCTTCGGGACAGCCGCTAGTTTGGCCTAAAGGTTCAACAAGCAATCAAATTGAGGTCACCATAACATAAACAAAACAAAATATGAAAGAGAAGGGTATATCAGAAACACTTTATATTTAAATACACATCAATGATAAGTACAATGTTTCTTGATTAACACGCACAAAGTCCGTTATTAAAATGTTCATTCACAGAAAAGAAATCAGATTATGAAAGGAATTAAAGTGTCATTTTGTTAATACTTAAGTTTAAGGCGTGCTGGTCACAGGAGATGAAAGGTGCGGTCAATGAGTTGGTAGGTGTCATTTGATATCTCCGTTGGTGAAGGAAGGCTGGAGGCGTCGGATTGAAGGATGAGAAAAGCGTAGCGACATTCTCTGACGGTAACTTCAAGGCTTTCTGAACAGAAGTGAATTCATCGTTCTATTTATGTGTGTCCATCGGATCTGAGTCAGTCTGCTGAAACAAACTGTTGGGTATGGCGCGGAGCCGTTTAATTGGTGGAAATTGCTTATTATATTCTTTTTATTTCTTTTTGATTTTCCACCGGAACATCTGCGTCGAGCCGGGTGCGCAAAGACCAGTATTGGTCATTTGCTATCAAGACCTCTGAGGGTTAACATCCGGTCCTTCGCTTGCTCAGTACCACCACACTTTCGATATCCCCCGGGATTATCCTCGGGGTGGGGGGTGTATTGCGAAGTCAAATGCCCTCTATTATAATTATTTTACATTTAACCGTTCTGGTTACGATGTTTTGTAAACAAGCGTTCCCAATGCAATGGAAATAACTACAGATGGTAAATAGCAAAATGGTGTTGAGTGTTAGTAACTAAAATGCATTTTAAAACATTGCTACTACACTCGTAAAAATTTTTGTTCAGCGTTGGTTGGTTGCTTTTAGTATAGTGTGAGGCGAGAATTTGAAGTGTTTGTTTATTATTTTCATGGTGTTTTTAATAAGTATTTTTCTATATTGTGAAGATAGAATGGGACATATTTTTTATAACTTGTATCCGACAAAACATCCTGATCATAAAGGTTAATTTTAAAATAATTATAAAAGAACGCAATCACGCGTGTTTACAATAATCGCTATCACAAGGATTACAGTGTGTCTTCGGATTTCAGCACTGAGGATAATCTCGAAAGAGATCGAAAGTACTTAGATTAATAAAAAATTACAACACCATCCTTGATGAATTTCATTTTAATATTAAGAAACTGATTAGAAAACTAGAAAGGTTTATTATAAAAACAAATAGACATATTTCTATATAATTTAATGCCGCCTAATTATGCATAAAGATATTTGAGATTGGTGAAATATTCTTCTAAAGTTTGATAGAGAATTCACGAATAATCTAAACAGGCCTCCACATAAATATTAACTTTATGTTCCCCTTCAAAGCACACGTAGAAGAATTTCGGATTAACGGGATTTATAGCTTTATCGGAAAATCGCGCCATAGCAGCGGAGAGAGTTGTATTTACAGGGGTCATAAATTTGAGGCGCATTTTGAGGGCCTTTGGTATGCTGGCCGCACAAGATTTGGTCCCCGGCGAGCAGGTTACCCGGCACGTGAATCTCGTCAACGGAAGCGATGCTTGCCACATAAAACTTAGCACATAACACTTGAAGTAATTTTCACGTAAAAGGGCCGGGAGCATATACGGGAAATGTCCAGAATCTATTATCATGTCGATGCGTTTATATTCATGGATAAATATATCCACAGGCGCATATTTTAATATAAATGACGATACTCGATGCACGGAAAAATTATCGGTACCATTAACACCCAACGTCTGAACAAATTATCTAATATTATATCTGTTTTTTATAAATATATATTTATAAAACATTTGTAATTAATACACACACAAACACACACAAACACACACACAACACACACACATACACACAGACATATATTTATATACAGACATACTATGCATTAATATACATTTATATAATATACTATATATATATATTACAATAAACGTGCAATCAATTTACAAATACATGAATTATTCACACAAAACTAATGCAAAGGTTAATGATTTAAATGGCGAGACATCCATCTCGCAAACAATTCAAATAGTACACAAAAACCTCCAGATCCGTTATGAATGAATTGGTCCTTGTTTATATAAATTTCTGCCGTATTAGTTGTTATTTTTACTACAAGCTTTCGTCTGTTCCTACAGACATCTTCAGGTATATAATAGATGTTGTTCTTGAAATTTATATAAACCATGATCAATTCATTCATAACGGATCTGGAGGTTTTTGTGTACTATTTGAATTGTTTGCGAGATGGATGTCTCGCCATTTAAATCATTAACCTTTGCATTAGTTTTGTATGAATAATTCATGTATTTATATATATATATGTATATATATATATATATATATATATATATATATATATATATATATACTATACTATACTATCTATCTATCTCTATCACTCTCTCTCTCTCTATATATATATATATATATCTGAGTTTTCTTGCCCCCCTTTTCTGTTTTCTTTTGTTGGTCACGGGGTCATGATTTTATGCTGGTAGGCTATAAATATTCCGTTCTTACGTTACCTTTTTAGCCAGCCAGCCAGCCCTGACGATCCGCTTGGGTGAAACCTTGGTAGGTTTGTCTGGCTCTCTAGGTTTAATTATATATATATATATATATATATATATATATATATATATATATATATATATATAATATATATTTATATATATAATTAATTATATATATTAGAGCAGACCGAATTCAACCTAGAGAGCCAGACAAACCTACCAAAGTTTCACTTACGCTTTCCCTGACGATCCGCGTAGTTGAAACCTTGGTAGGTTTGTCTGGCTCTTTAGGTTTAACTAGGTCTGCTCTACTTACCTTATTGAGCACTTTATTTAGTTATTTTGCTTACTCGCATTGGTTTTTTTCTTCTTTGGACTTTGGACTTGTACGCTAGTCGATTATTTTCGGTTGACGTACATAATTGTATGTGATTTAAATTTTAAATGTCAATAATTCGTCTACTAACCAGTGACGTACTAACGCCTGATGAGATTACACATTGAAACATGAATGCGATTATGTAGCGTTGATTTTCATGTTGATGGAATTATGCTAAAATAAAGTATATATATATATATATATAATAATAATAATAATAATAATATATATATATATATATATATATATATATATATATATATATATATATTAGGTTGGTGCAAAAAATAATGACGTAATAATGTTTTTTGACGTTAAAAAATACGCCTTCCTGACGACTCGCTTAGGTGAAACCTTGGTAGGTTTGTCTGGCTCTCTAGGTCTAACTAGGTCTTCTCTACTCATTGTATTGAGCACTTTATTTATTTAGTTGTTTTGGGGTACCCGCATCGGGGTATCTTTCTTTGGGCCTTGGACTTGTATGCTGGACTATCAGCTAACGTACAGTTTCTTGGTTTTTCTTTTTTTTTATACCTTTTTTCCCTTTGGTATTGGCTTGTTTAGTTGCAAATCAAGACACCGAAGGTTTTCCGAGCCAGTATAGTTTCTTATACTAATAAGATTTCTATTAATACTACTACTACTACTACTACTAATTATATACATACATACATACATACACACACACACACACATATATATATATATATATACGCGGGGTGTCCTTAGACTTAAAAAATTTATAACTTTATTTGAATTTGCGATAGAAATAATTTGTAAAAAGGATTACAAAGTAGTAAATCTATATATTTTAAGATTTTATTGAAATTTTATTTAACTTTCCACATGTCCTCCATCATTAGCAATACAAAGGGTAATACGATTTTGCAGTTCACAGAAAACATTTGCCAACTGATTTACAGTAATGCCTGAAATCACATTAGTTATTTTAGCTTTCAAATCTTCTAATGAACTAGTTTTGGTTGCATACACAATTGTTTTCACATGTTCCCATAAAAAATCTAATGGAGTCAAATCTGGCGAACGTGGAGGCCAATAAAATGGTCCATTCCTGATTTAGAAACTCTCTAACACGCGGAGCAAAGTGACAAGGAACTCCATCTTGTTGAAACACTGTTTTATAACATTTTTTACAGATTATTTCTATCGAAAATACAAATAAAGTTATGAATTTTTTAAAGTGCACACGAACTTTATGGACACCCTGTATAATAATAATAATTATAATAATAATAATAATAATAATAATAATAATAATAATAATAATAATAATAATACGACAAAAGTAATAATAAAGATGTTCAAAAAGGTATAAAAATACAAGGACCTTGAAATCGAAATCTCAAAAATGTGGCATATGAGAACATCGGATTGGTTGTAAAAGATTAAAATAGACTCATTGAATGGATTCTTGGTAGCCCGTGCCTTAAAGAAATATAAAATATTGTTCTCACGAGTACAGCCCACACAGTACGAAGGACGTTATCTATGTAAAATATGTTTTTTTTGTTTTTGTTTTGCTCAGTGGAAAATGTCATGATGCCATTTCTGACCTTAGATCTCTGCGCGGGTCCAGGAAAGAAATGACTACACACCAGAAATCAAAGGAATAATAATAATAATAATAATAATAATAATAATAATAAGAAGAAGAATAATAAGAAGAATAATAAGAATAAACCTTTTAAACATGCTATATGTTTCATGAAATTTTACAAGCTGGAAAGAAAGAACCGTATACGCCTGGTACTTGTAAAATCAGTTATGAATGACTTTTCGCATATACGTCCGGTTCTATTTGAAGTCTGCACACTCCATCAAAAATCAGTCACACAACAACATAAAAAAATTATTTGTACCGGAATACTTTCATTATTTACATTATTCGGACTGTACTCCTCATCTTCACTGCCATATTCACAACGTTTCAGCTGCTGTACGTTCCGGCTTTCTTCAGGTGATTGGAGTTTTGAACCGAACCATTTATTACGTCCACCGAGGTAGATTGTTCTAGTTCCACGTGTCATGCCTCTTCCGGATGTCTCAGTGATTTTCCTTTAACTCAACTCTCCAAGTTTTGGTTACCACTGCTGTGGCCTGGCATTGAACTCACAACTAGTCACTAGATCTGACCAACGTCTTTATACACTGGGCCATGTGCCCTAGAGACAATGTGAATCTGGCAATGAAGATGAGGATAACAGTAAGAACAATGTAAATAATGTAAGTAATCATAATACCTCATCTCAGAGATATAGACAGCTATTATTCCGGAACGTTTTCCATTTTTTTCCTTCTTTGAAAATCGCAGAAAGATCTTAACGATAAAAGTTTCTTTTAGAAACGTTTGTGTGATTTTTGCTATTGCCTTCAGCTTTTCTCTGAATCTAATCGCCGCATATCGTTATAAGCTTTGTAGGCTCAAAAAATATCATCAATAGCATCAGCATCTCGCAGTGTCACGTGACAGCTAAAAAGCAGTCACGTGAGTTCTCAAAAAAAAAAAAAAATGAAGAAAACTAGCAAACCGCGAGTTGGAGACATGACAGTGTTCAAGTAACACGTGTGCAAGACCAAAAGAGACTTTTAAATGTTGGTATGTAGTTAGCTACAAGTTTAGCTTCTCCGACTAATTTAGAGAAGCCGCAAATAAATTAAGACAGCAGTGACATCTATGGCGACTTGTGTTTATGTCGAGTTCACACCCCGTTTTTTGTGTTTTCTTGTTGGAGATACACGCTATGGTGACGAGTCAAATTCTGACTAGTTGCAATAAAAACTTGACACGTCTGCAAAAGAGGGTCAAGTCCCCAGGCACGAAAATCATTTGACTCCCCATCTATGAAAACGTTGTCAACTAGTTTTAGTGAGCTGACAATATAAGCAGGAACCATTCCTCGAATACATTTTCAGCACTTGGGCTTTTGATTGGTTGATTAGTTTATTTTGTTTAGCGGCATATAAACCTTTACAGCAGTGGCTTCCAACCGATTTTAGGCCATGTCCCATTTTAGTATTTGTAAAATTCTGGTGCCCCCTCTGTAATATTTAATTTTTGCATATTCAAAATTTTACTGCAATTCACGTGAAGGAAGCTTGAAATGCTATTAACTTGGTCTCTAAACAAACCTCCAAAGACCAAAGCGTCCATGAAAGAGAAAAATTAAAAAAAACCAAAACAAAACGAAAAGATAGTTAAATATATATCGTTTCAAAACATATAACAGAGAAATGAAAGGCAGAAATATAAAATATTTGAATGAATGTTTATTCTGTAATATACTTTGATCATTTTAATCATGAAATAATAATGCAAAATGAAATTTGAGCTCACGTTGGAATAGTAAGAAGAAGGGTGCAGATCCTACGCATGCTCCAACAAAATATTACCATGCCCCACCGGGGGTAGAGACATGCCCCCCACGTTGGGAATCATTATTGTACAGATTATTTAGCGCTGTAATAGAAATCTTTCGAACACAATATCAATATATTTTGAACGCAATTGTATGTCTTCAACGACAGATAAAATGTATTGTTGGTCATTTTACAATAAATATGGCTTTTTCGTTGGTTGATTTTGTTTTGCAGCATATCAACATCTATGGCTTATTTAATGCAAAATCTAAACAAATGGATCACAGATCAAATTCTTGACATGATGCAAAGGAGACAGAAAGCAATGCCAAGTCATGGCACGGAATACAGAAAACTACATAATAAAATGAGGAACGAATGCAGGCAGATTAAAGAAGAATGAATCAATGAAAAATGTACAGAAATAGAGAGAATGATTATCAGAGATAAAGCGGGGTATGCCTAAAAATAAGGAAACACCATGACAAGACATGCTCATCAGCGGGCTGCTTAAATCCAATGACAGAACGCTCATATTAGGGAAGGAAAAATTCTTCTACGTTGGAATTTAATTGTATATGTAATAATTATTTATCGAAGTTAGTACAGTGTAACCCGGATATAAGAGACCCGGATATAAGAGAAACCCGGATATAAGAGAGATTTTCTCTGGTCCCAAATTAGAGCCTGCGTTAATGTATATAAATTAGACCAAACCCGGATATAAGAGAAATCCGGATATAAGAGACTTCTTCTCCGGTCCCGACAACTCTCTTATATCCGAGTTACACTGTATACAATCTCAAAATAAATGTTATCATTTACTGTCCGCCGACTTTTGGCTTACACACACACACACACACACACACACACACACACACACACACATATATATATATATATATATATATATATATATATATATATATATAGAGAGAGAGATATTGACAACTCGGCTTCAGTCCTGTTTCCAACAATGTAACGTAGCTATCCTGTGACTTTTTGTTTTTTTATAAATATTTACATAGTCATTGTTCCGATTAACTTTCCTCTTTGCGAACCCATCTTTACGAATTTAAACGCAATACCAAATTGGTAGGAAGGTTTCATCCGTTTACAACTGAAACTGGTAGATATAGCCATAAATCCTATGCTAATAATTTATTCTCTGGCATTTCTAGCTTATAGATGTCTCTTTTATCTTCATTTCACCAAAGCCAAGGCGATAATGTTACTAAGACGCAAATTGATAACTGGAAGGGAAAAAGAATGTGAAAACTTTAATGGGAAGTAAGGAAAAATTGCAATAAAAGAACAGAATTCAGGAAGACGGAAGGTGGCGATTAATGTTGCATTTAAATTTTTGAAGAAGCGAGAAATCAGGAGTTCTACAGGCTGGAACGAATATTTTAGAAATCTCTTCCACAAGGAAAGAGAACAACCGGCAATACATTGAATCACCGACGGGCCAGAAATATTAAAAACCAAAGTGGAAGCTGCCCTGGCCAAATTGAACAGAGACAGAGATAGGACAAGAATAGGCCAAATTGAACAGGACAGAGAGAGGACAAGAACAGTGTGGGTTCGTTAAAGACATCGGAACAAGGAACGTGATATTTATGCTCAGAATGTTATCAGAAAAAGCAAATACAAATGCAGAAGAACGTGCACACTACTTAAAGTTCACTAATCACTCGATGAATGTTATGATCCTTATTTTTTTTAAATTATAAGATGTATAAGGTCTTTCTTAAATACCAAAAACAAAATAATTTCCTTGCCTGAAGATGACTGAAGGTACAGTCGAAAGCACTTGCGTATTTAAGAAAGACATTATACAAGGATCATAACATTTAATGAGTGGTTAGTAGCTTAAATGCATCTTTAAAATGTTGTTAGCGAAGGGATTTCGCCATTTTATATCATTAAATTTACTAATTTCCTTTTTGTAGGAATGATTCATTGTAATGTAATATATATATATATATATATATATATATATATATATATGTCATTCGCTGACAGAACTGTTTAGCTGTATCCCAGTTCCTCAGTGCGACTGGACAAACGAATGCCTCAATCCCGGATCGAAACCCAACCGATTTGGTGACAGAGCTTCTACCACAGAGCCATCTTCACTCGACAGAACAAATCAGCCAAATGTATCGTATTGTTTTTACAAATGTAAACAATCACCAAGCAGCCAAAGTGCTCCATTCATTTTACTGAAAAGCTTCGCATTTACGCAGGTGACTGTTGCTTTTAGAATTAGCTTGTCGTTATGTGTGATGGGGGCGGTGATGTATGTATTCTTAGGTGGCAGAGGCTGACTTTGAAACCGGTTTGTGAAATCTATGGCGACCGTTAATGTTTCCTGCGGAAAATTAATAATTTCAAAAAATAATCACATATATGAAACTTAATTGTAACTTAATTCAATTCTTCGTTTCTTTTTGGCAAATCCGTCAATAAATTTGTTGCCTAATGTATCAGCGACACACTCTACCTTCATCTCGTTTAAAGGGCTTTTTATTCATGGAAATGAAAACCAAATTACTTAATGTATTCTGACGTTAAGAACACTACATATATTTATTCACTGGCTTCAATGAAGCAAATTGCCTCTCACAGGTAGCCGATGTGACATAACGGGTCAGAATCGAACGTTGTAATTTGGATGCCTCTTCTAGATTTTGGTTCAGGTCAAGTTCCTCTATTATGTCTGTGACTTCTTGAACACTAAGCGCTTTCTTTGCAAAATTTGCAACATAAAAGGATTTCAGTTGGCATTTGAATCTATCCATATCATCACCCCAAAATGAAAACGCTTCCATCGGATTTTCTATTCGTAAGCGGGAATAAGTTCCGGGTTTAACAATTTAACAAATCTGAATTTACTCGTTGCTTTAAACCTTTGCGTGAACATTCCTCCACCCCAAATATTGTTAAACAAATTTCTTGAAGCAACGACTGGTGGTCCAGAGAAATTATCCAGAAACCTTCTTCCAAATTTATTTGTTCTGATATCAACTAATTTTATTTTGGAGTGAAACCTTTTGAAGACTGAATTTCTGTGAGAACTTAATACACTGTCAAAAATATTAATAAACATTTAAACGGAAAATCTCCCTTCTTTGCAAAGAAATCCCATTGTCTGGGTAAATTCCGTAATACCCTAATCCTTGATTATTTTCCGGATGGTTGGAAAAAGCTCCAAAATCGCAGGAAACTGGAAGTTATGGTCAGCCACTGGCCACCTGGAATTTGACTTAAAGTATTTTAAAGATATGCTATCTTTATGGTATTGATCAATCTTTTTGTCCAGTGTGAAATCTTAGGCAGATTCTTTTGGGAACTGTTTATTATTTTCTCTAATCACACACACACACACACACGCACGCACACAGCCATATATATAATCATTTACTCGAAAATTACAACATAAAAATGTTATTAATTCACTACAAAAAATAGCCATTTTGTTTCAAATATATATATATATATATATATATATATATATATATATATATATATATATATATATATAGTTTAGGAAAAACTAGGTAATCCGTATGGGTAGACCCAAGGAGGATAAAATCCAGAGAGCTCAATGTAAATCCAGAGGAAATTATTTAAATTAAATAAATAAATAAATATATATATATATATATATATATATATATATATATATATATATATATATATATATATATTAAATGAAGAGAGAAACCGCAAACGTTTTTGGTTGTAATGTGGATTTAAAAAAAATATATGCTTTATTTTCCATAAATTTGCTACACGAGTTTCCACTCTCGCGACCTTCATCAGGCAAAGCGTGGAGATTTTGCACATATTATCAAAATAATTCTACATAACAACCAAAAATCTTTTTAATATACACACTTTTCTCTCGTTGGAACTACTATAACCTCTTCCCTTTATATATATATATATATATATATATGCCCATCCCCAAACTCATGTGTACATACCTGTGCAACGGGAAATTAAAATTCTAAATTAAATTCAAATTTAAACATTCACATACTCCCGACAATATATTTAGTTTATTTTCTCTTTCTTTGTAATTGATATTCTCTGTTGTATTTCAATGTTTAGATTTGAGGTTAAATTTCAAGATTGAATAGTAGGTGAATCTAGTACTACGCTTAATTTTAAAAAAAAATATCTAGGTGTCATAGCGAAGAGCAATATTTATTTGTAATTTATTTACAAAATATGGCACAAGGGCAAAATAGGGAATGGGGGGAAAGGACGGTCTTCATCTGTCTTAACTATAAACTTGGCTAGCCACACTGATCCAAACATACAACACTATTCCTTAAACCAAAACAACACATTCTTACTTATCTTTTTTACTACATCCACCATAATAGCTCATTGTCTCCATGAAAGTTCTAAGTAAAACTCATATGTACAATTCATTGTCTGTGAGGGGGGGAATTAAACAACAGTTTAAAAACTAGCCAAACGTGTATTTACAATATGAATATAAATCTATTTACAAGAAATTAAACAAAATAATGCTACTAATAAAAAAAAAACCTCAATCATTAAATGTGGTAGAAACATTAGTTAACTGAACGAAATCAATGCGAAGAGCGATATTTATTCTGTTCTCTACAGAAATGTGGCACAAGGCCGAAAAGGGGATTGGGGAAAGGACGGTCTTCTCCTGTCTTAACTATATCTTAGCTAGCCACAAACACTGACCCAATCGTACGAACAATATTCCTTGCACCAAAACAACACATTCATACGTACCTTTCTTACTACAACCACCATAATACCTCTTTGTCTCTATGAAAATACTAACTAGTCCCCATATTTACAATGCATTGTCTGTGGGGGGGGGAGGGAAATAAAACAACAATTCTAAAAAACTAGCCCCAATGCGAAGAGCTCATCCGAACAATTACCATGAATGTATTTATTGAAAAGATACAGGGATGCAACCTTAAGGTGGAAAGTGACTGAAGCCGAGCCACCAGATCAGGACCGATAATATTGCAGGTTCCACTTTGGCTTTTATCAAGGAGCTTAAGGTGAATAGCAGGAGCACCGGACTATATGTGACAGCAATACTCTAAGCGTGGTTTTTTTACGTATACATTTGTTTATGTATATGAATTGGCGGAAAATTCACGAATAACTTTAATTGATAGGTAGAATTCGTACGCAGAGTAAAGCTTATGCTTAAATACGTTAGGGAAAGTTAGGAATTCATCTATTCTCCTCCCCCACCCCGGCAATAGATCAAATAGTAAGACTTTTTAGCTGTAAAAATTAATTAAAAATGTTGTTCTTATATTCCAAAATATGTTTCTACTTTAAATAATATAGAAAGATTTGATAAGCTGTAAAAAAAATCAATCAATCACGCACAGTATACGATCTCCCTGATCAAAATATAGCTTATTATATATGAAACTATGACGTTAACTACAGCTGAGACACATAAGCCAAGGTTAATACTCCTCTTTTTGTCGGTAAGAAGTACTTTATACAAAAAACAAAACAAAAAAAAAAACGTCGGGTTAAAAGTAAGTTCATTAATTGTTTAAAATATCTCACTATTTCTCCATTCGGAATCGCAAGATCCTCTTTCCTTGTTTAAGAAAGATGAATTCTAAGTAAGAGACATTAATTCCTATTAATCTCATGCAAAATAATAATCATTTTCTAGAAGTGACCAAAATCGAAAAATATATGAACCATCTGGAAGACTTTATTAACGATATAGTATTATGCTCAAGGAGGTGCGGTGGAGTAATGAGGAATTAGAGAACCGAGTTCGAATTGCAGTCGGATCGATTACATTCACTTCCGTGCTAATACCTTTGAGAGAGGTATAAATCGTCTTCTTCACCTCTCAGTTATGGGTAAGTAGCAGAACAGACTGGGTTCTATAACCTTGGGTGGCAACCGGCCCAGGAGAAGGAAAAACTCTGAATTCAAATCCGGACTGGAGAGGGTTGGGCTCCGTCAGGCTATGTACACATGGTGTCCCTACGCTAAATAAAAAATATGCTGAAATTTCTCCTAGGTTCCATAATTGCATAACAACATAAGATATTTAGTGTTGATAGCAGATACATAAAGTAAACTACAGTAACTTCTACAGAAGTTAATGAAGGAAAGCGAGAAGAAAGGACTAGTTATCAGTTGCAAGACAGAATATAGGTTTGTCTATATTTCTGAGATGAGGTATTATGTACGATATTTACATTATTCGGACTATTTTCCTCATCTTTGTTACCATATTTATGACAACGTTTCGGACGTGATACGCTCCAGATTTCTTCAGGTGATTGGAATGTTGAACTGAACCCTTTAAAAATGTAATAAAGTTTAATGTACCTAGTTTTAAGTATAGCTAAAATAACTAATGTGATTTCAGGCAATACTGTAAATCAGTTGGCAAATGTTTTCCGTGAACTGCAAAATCGTATTACCCTTTGTATTGCTAATAATGGAAAACATGTGGAGACTTAAATAAAATTTCAATAAAATCTTAAAAAATATAGATTTACTTCTTTCTAATCCTTTTTACAAATTATTTCTATTCCAAATACAAATAAAGTTATAAATTTTTTAAAGGGCACACGAAATTTAGGGACACCCTGTATATGCGGCTGGTGAAATCAAGTGGTGAGTTGGGATCGAAATTACTGTACTGAAAACCGTCTTGGCAGCTATTGCTTTAGGCAGACATTCTGAGTAAACAAGTGCTTTTTTGTGTGTGTTTGTGCGTATGTGTATGTGTGTGTGTGTGTTTGTTTTCGGTTGCTGGGTGTATGCGTGCTCGGCGGCACGTGCGTGTGTTTGAATTTGGATCAATCTCCGCAAGTTAAAAAATGAAGAAAATTCGACATAAAAACAGATGTACCTTAAAACACAGTAAAAGCAACGAGAGAGCACTTATATTTATTGATTTGGTGTGGATTGTTGAAAAAGCGCTATTTTTCAAGAAGCGGGAGTTGAAAATTATTTCTATCTATCATTTCCATTATTGAATTCTGTAAATATATATATATATATATATATATATATATATGTATGTATTTCGTTTTACACTGCAACATTTTCGACCGATGGATTTCCTTTCCCCAGAAACAGTGTGTAAAATTGAAGAAGCATCAAAGCGAAAATTGACAAAGAAATACCACGTGACACTGTTGTAGGCACGGAGATCTGAATGGCAATCGTGTAAGTGAACACAGTACATTAGCTTAGAAAGCGTACAAAAATAGACCTGACTGGGTAGAAACAGCGACTTAGTGGAAACTGTTCAATAAACTTTAGATTTGACCCTGAAGGTATTATACAGGGTGAACCAAAAGTACATGGACAGTAGGTTGGATAGGGTTAGTGTTGGGGTGATATTATAGCTATAACAACAGTCCGCCAGGATCTTGATGAAACATTTCGCGAGAAATCCATTGGTCGAAGAGGTCCGTTTGATTGGCCTGCAAAGTTCACCTAAATTTACTCCAATGGATTTATTTTGGGGAGAGGGAGGGGAGTACTCAAGCGCAAAGTTTATAGTCGAACACCACGAAATGTTGGTGGTTTAAACAAATTACATCAGAGGTGCGAATTTCAAGAAATTAATACACAAAGATGCCTATGCAAAAAATGTTTGTCGAAGCGAGGAAGGTGAACTTGAAAGGTGTGTAAATTGTGATGGCCACCATTTTGAGCATCTGCGTTGAAAAAAAATTCAGTCCTTTTCTGTTGTATTATTGTATTCAATAAAATTGCATTGTATATATAAAAATTGTTTATCGAAGTTAGTATGCAATCTCAAAATAAGTGTTATCATTTACTGTACGCCTACTTTTGATTCACCCCAACTCGCACACATATACATATATATAGAGATAGACAGATAGATATAGAGAGAGACATAGATATTGACATCTCGGCTTCAGTCCCGTTTCCACAGCTGTAACGTAGCTATCCTGTGCTATATATATATATATATATATATATATATATATCATAATGAGAAGCCACGTATACTTTCTCAATATGTATATATAGATAAAGTTGCAAATTAAAAAAAATAATGTTTTATTTTATGAAAGTATTTATTTATTTATATATATATTTGATATTTCAAATTGTCCTCAATCTTTCATCAGAAATAACTGTTTGTTACGTGATATGGAAAGATTGAGGACAATTTGAAATATCAAATATATATAAATAAATACTTTATAAAATAAAACATTATTTTTTTTTAATTTGCAACTTTTTTCTATATATATATATATATATATATATATATATATATATATATATATATATATATATACAGAACATTAACGAACTGAGTAGTGAGTTCGATCCTCACTTGGTGCTCAACACTTTCGGCCTCACGACACATCTAAGTTACCTTTAGAAAATCTCTATAGAGAGACAGATAGATAGATATAGATATTGGAATCTCGACTTCAGTCCCGTTTCCACATCGGTAACGTAGCTATCCTGTGCTTTTTTTTTAATAAATACTTATATGGGCATTGTGGGCCCCTCGAGGTGGTGTAATGGTTAGAAGGCCTGTCTCCCTAGAACAATTACAACTAAGTAGTGAGTTCAATTCTCACTGGGTACGCCACACTCTTGGTCTCGTGTCACATCTAAGCTACCCTCAGAAAATCACTATAGAGATAGAGATATAGATATTGGCATCTCAGTCCCGTTTCCACAGCTGTAACGTAGCTATCCTGTGCTTTTTTTTTCTTTTTTTTATAAATACTTATATGGTCATTGTGAGCACCTTGAGGTCGTGTAATGGTTAGCAAGCTTGTCTCGCTAGAACAATTACGACTGAATAGTGCGTTCGATCCTTGTTGCCGCTTCTAAGCTACGCTTGGAAAATCACTACTTACATAGGCATTATTCTGATGAACTTTCTTCATTGTGAACTCAGCTTTACGTATTTAAACGCAATACCAGTTTGACAGGTAGGTTTCATCTGTTTATAACTGAAATTGCTAGATATAGCCATAAATAGTATTCTCTGGCACTTCTCGCTTATTGATGTCTCTTGTCTTCATCTCACCAAAGCCAAGGCGATAATGCCACTAAGAAGCAGGGATTACTGGGAGGGTAAAAGAATGTGAAAACTTTAATGAGAAGAAATCTGGAATACTACAGGGGGGGGTGAAGGGCGAAGAAAGAAATTATTACAAGAGAACATACGTTGCCATCTAGCTAGTTCAAAAGTAAAACAGTAAAAAGATCTGTAAATTGCGGTTGGGCATTTGCGTTGATAAAATTTTCAGTGCTTTTTGTATTGTATTATTAGTTTGGTTTGTTGTGTTTTACGGTATATCAACACCTCAGTGGGTTATTTAATGCCGACAAGATTTTTATTACCTGTTTAACTAGTTAGATCCAGGGACTGGACCCAAAGAGTGTGAGTTCAGTACCTGCTTTAGGCAGTGGAGAACTTGGAGAGGGGAAATAAAAGAAGATAACTGACAACTGACATCCACTAACCATGGCACGTGAAGCGTGAGCGAAATAAAGGGTTCAGTTCGACATTCCCACCACCTGAAGATGGTCGGAGCGTACAACAGCCGAAACGTTGTAATAAATATGGCGACAAAAATGCGGACAATAGTCCGAATGATGAAGATTTTTATTGCTGGTAATATATATTCCAAATAAATTTATTGCTGAAAATATTTTTCTCTTCAAAAATATATTTCTGGTAATATTTATTTTCTTCAAAAATGTATTGCTAGTAACAATTTGTCCTTCGAAAAATTTATTGCTGATATTAAAACCTATATTTACACTTTCATAATGTTTAACCCCAGTTTACGGTTAACTATCTGCCCATAGCTGGGACCCTAACAGGTGCTACCACCCTGGGTCAAGATGTAACTTGGAACACCAGCAATTAAGAGGTGGTTTCACCCTCCTCAAAATCTTCTGAAGAGAGGACTTGCTGTTGGACATAGTTTATCGTCTTACCCAGGACGCAGATTTAGTTTATCGTCATACTCAGGACGGTTGTATTATTGTATATAATATAAATTAATTGTACATGTAATAATTGTTTATCAAAATTTAATTGCATTAATATGTAGTCTCAAAATAAATATTATCATTAACTGTCCGCCTACTTTTTGATTCACCCTGTATTCAACCGACAAGAAACTTGCCAGAAGAATATTTTTCTTCTTGTCTTATATATATATATATATATATATATATATATATGAAGTAGTACAGTTTTCCTATTGTCATTTATATTTAAAAGTATATATATATATTAATTTTAATTCAATTTGCGTGTATGTTTGATATAAAAATAGATATATGTGTGTTTGTGGCTTAAAAGGTGTATCTAAATGCATATATATATATAAGTCTGTCTATGCACACACATATATATACATGTAAAAAATATTCACACACACACATATATATATATATATATTTATATGAAATTCTTATATATATATATATATATATATATATGAATTTCATATATCTATCTATATATATATATATGTGTGTGTGTGTGTAAGCATATATGAAGCAAATTTATATATATATATATATATATATATATATATATATATATATGAATTACATATATATATGTGTATGTATATCAAACAATTTCATATATACATATGAAATCCATATATATATAGATATATATACAAAATATATTTATATATATGAATTTGTTTCATATATGTGTATATATAGATAGATACAGATATATATGTATATGCATGCATATGTGGGCGGAGTAAAATCAATATATCAGAATTACGTTATCACACTGTTCTCATTTAACGACTGGGCACATTCGTGACTCCCTGTGTCCCAAGAAGAAACCAAAAGACAGAAAGACATATTCAGGATAATAAAACGAAAAGGAACTCTATATTATTAGAAAGGGATTGCCATTATCAGATTGGTTCATTTACATCTTTTTTTTCGGTACCTTTTTTTATTTTTATTATTCTTAGATTTGTCTGCCTATGAAAAAAATATGGGCGTATAAAAGAGAAAATTGAATATGACCATAATAAGTATGTCTGCACGTTTTAAAAACCAATATACATATATATATATATATATATATATATATATATATATATATATATGTGTGTGTGTGTTCTGTCATTGAAACTAGCATAAGGTAATGCTGCGTGTGCGACTACTTCTAAGAAGATGAAAAGAAGAGGAGGAACCTAACATTGGCAAGGAGCGAAGTGGCCGAAAATTTGATAGACGAGTAACAAGTAACGTGGGCGGCAAAATATATAGTATTAATTTGATTTCATTTTGATATTGAAAATGTTATTGTTTTGACTGAAGAAATGGTTGTCGAGGGTGCGATACCTATGTGTCTATAAAGGTAAAAATACATCTTCGAAAATTTCTTACCTGACTCCATTAACGCATTGAAGAACAAACTCAACTTCTTAAACTAGGCCTAAACAGCTCCAGCCTCTCAACATTCAATTGTATATATATATATATATATATATATATATATATATATATATATATATAAGTGAACATTGCAGTCAACACTCAGAGGCGACATGCTGTATTATGCTAGACGCAATCGTCAGGCGGCCTGTCGCTTCTGAGTCTGGGCTTCAATGTTCACTTTTATATTTATATTTACATACACTCTATCTCTGATATTGAGCACTTTATCCCATAAATATAGCACACCATAAAACTATAATTCATATATATATATATATATATATATATATATATATATATATATATATATATAAATATAAACTATATTGTGCAAATTAATTGAAACCAGACGACTAATTCGGTTATTATTTGCATTTCTTCGTATCTTTTCTATGAAACATGCCTCAGTGCACATATTAATGCTTCTTATGTCTATTCCACGACGTCTTTCCTTGTAGATTCACCACAGATTCTCGACTGGATTTAAATCAGGAGACTTTCCTTGCAAGTCCATAATACTTTGATTTGCTCACTGGTATGGCTTGCCATTGTATTCGTTCAGCGATACAATTTTTGTACGCTTCCTTGGAGCGATACAATTTTTGTACGCTTCCATCTCAGACAATGGCCGTAGGGCAACTAATCGACAATCGAGAGACAATAGCCAGTGGGTGTTCTGAAAATGTGGTGCAATCAAGGATGACGCCATATTATTCAAGGTCAAACAAATTTCATTATACACCCCAAAAATATATTCACATTACTGCACACCACTGCAAATTACCTAATGTGAGGTAAAAATTGAAATCGACTACACCCTGTCACTCCAGTGGGTCTAAAACTGACAGAAAACTGAACGAAAGAAAATTAAGGCGGTTGTTTCAATTAATTTACACAAGGGTTTATATATACTTACTTTAAAAGATACAGTTTTTGACAAAAAGTAAAATTTGCCAAGTAACGGCTTAATTAATAAAAAGTGCTCAATTCAACTTTCTGAAAATTGAAAGGTATTTTAATTTAAGATATAAAATATTTGGAACAGAGAAGACTCTTCTACCACGGTTTCTGTCTTTATGGTATCAACTATCCGATGAACTTCTGAAGGACGAAACGAGTCACAAATAAACTTTGTCATATATATATATATATATATATATATATATATATATATATATATATATATGTGTGTGTGTGTGTGTGTGTGTGTGTGTGTGTGTGTGAAAAGAGTGTGTATATAAATCTGACGATTGCTAAACCGTGAAACCCAGGGTCACAAACTCACATCTATCCAACCAAATATATATATATATATATATATATATATATATCACTTATGTGCTAATACCCTTGGGAAAGAATGAATCCTCTTCTTTTCCCTCCAGCTATGGGTTAATATCAGGAAAGACTGGGTACTATAGCATTGGATGGCAACTGGTCAAGGAGAATGACAACTCTGAATTCAAAACCTGCGGAGGGTCGTTTGGGGACCTTGTGGCACGTAGTGCACCAAATCTCTGAATTCGGCCCTTCAAAAAGTGTGGATGGTCCTGCACGAAACCTTCACCACTATAATCAAAATCTCATGTACTGTTGTCGGTTTTCTGGGAAATGA